>CM067356.1:28782565-28825065 GCA_034190875.2 Urechis unicinctus
ACAACAGACCAAAAGTGAGGATTCCAGGATAATGTCGGGTAAATGCCCCCATCAGTACCTGACTGGGGAAGATAGCATTGCTATTTGCTCCGATTTCGAGAGTTCATCACAAGAGTCAAAGGCTAATACCTACCTTTTAAAGAAAGCGCAATATATCAACGACTCAAACAGCGAGAGTGGAAGTTCTTGATATTTGTCAGCGGCGTATTATGTTGGCATACCTTGCATTGTTGCTGGAAACCTATTTTTCTCCCGAGGGTGCGTACAATTTCATGAAATAAATGTTAAGGCCTGTGAAATGTCCAGACTGAGACAATCTGTTCTGACAGCAATACAGTAATGCAATGTAAATAAAACAACGCAGAGGCGCCTTACCCCGGTATAGGTATATTAAATGCTCACAGTCTATCTCGGCTATGCCTTACTAATGTGGTATGATTCTCTTGCTACTGATATCATGTATTTGTTAATCGTTCACTGATCCTTTTGTGCACTAGATGACGGTGTTATATCCTGGCGTCTCAAGTGTGCCAGAGTTAAGTAGCAACAGCCGGAACGGGGCAGCTACATCTACACATGTAACGTTCATCTGATACGCACAGTACGTTAAAGGATTGATCGTTCGTCGCCTCGCACATGGCAAATATTAATAATTAATGTTTATCATTGACTCATTGCATTATATATTCATGTATTAAGCAGACAACAGTTGTCGACGATCATTGTTTATTGATGTTGAGTTTTTTGTAACGCTCACAATGATGCTAACCGGGAGATAACACCAACAAAGACAATATGTGAATTTGTTGTATATGCAAAGCGCTGCATTTTCAGACGACCGCCACGCTTATAAATGGCCTTATTGTTATCACGGCTGTACAGCATAGACACTATCCCTTTACAGAACATATTAACTATGAGCATACAGCATTATGCTACAAAACAATTGAGTTCGTTCAGCGTGCAATTTTATGCCCTGGCTAGTATTGACATGCACTTACAGCAACTTTTGCTTCGTGTGTAAGCCAGACATCGGTTTCATCGTCGTAGATCGTAATATTTTGAATATCTCAGTCTTCGTTACACATGTCAAAGACTAGACATATTAGTCAAATATGACTGAACACAAAAGGCACTCTATCTTGGCCTAGTCATCGAAATTGACCATCAAAATCTCCCTAGGCCATCAATTTTGGTAGAACTTGTTGTCCACCGTAAGTCCTTAAGGATTTATCAATCATGCTCAAACGCGACAAAGTATCTGACAAATAACCAACAATGACCTCCATCGTGGTTCGCGTTCTAATGGGTTTATTGCTGTATATAGGAGCAGGGCCGTGGTTCCTATATCCGATCGGAACTTTCATATGCGGCAACCATGTGTTGGACACCTAAATACTACTCTTTTGGCATTCTTCGTTGTCTGTGTTTGTTATAGAGTCAATAACTTAGTGAGATCCGTTTTCATGGCAAAGGGCTTTTGTAGATTAAAACCGTGTTGAAAAGACAGAAAGATGCTATATGAAAACCTGACGTGTACGTGAATATGCATTTAAATGATAATGCTTCGTGGGTCCTCAACTTTCGAATGATATACGTCGTTGTTAGTGTCATCACCCCTGTAGAGTTATCGTTAATAGGCTGCTGAATAGGCTGCATGATCCCATCTGTAATAGCATTAATCCAAGTCACAGATAGATTACATCATGCATACATAGCAATTGCAATTTTAAAAAGATGAGGCTGATAAATATGCAAAGCTATCTAAAATTGAGATGTCTGGTTGATTTCTCTTTACAACTTCTTGCTGTTTGTAACCTTCGCTAATCATTAACGGAAAACGTCTGCTTGGAACTATTTTCTAATACTAGCGTAACGAATTCAGCTAGTAATCAAGGCCCTGGCGAGAAATTATTCCTTCATGTTGACGATAACTTTCTGATAGATTCAATGATAAGCGGGTTGCCGTTTTTCTCATTACATAATTTAACAACAGCGATTGATACCCGACAATCACTGCAAATTACGGTATCGCAATTTCCAGTAAATAACAGTATTGCCTCAGATCCGATATGCTCATCAATTGTCACAAATCATACCAATGGAACCGTACACATTTAATATCTTAGATCGGCTGCTAATAATGGCTGGGCGTTTCTCTTATTGGTGATGTATGCATTCAGGTGAATTATTTGAGAGGAAAACGCACTTAGGGTGATGCTATACTGGGTTGGGAGTTTCGTCAATGTATTAAATGCTTAATGACGTCTTGGATTGTGAGACATATATAATCCCAAATGGATTAGTGATCTTCGTTTGCCGCAAACTGGATGTGCGGTGAATAAGTGATGCCAGTAATATACTACATTCAAGTTTTTCTTATCAACCCTTTGTAGAGCATCCCTCACTTACTCAATGTACATGTCAAGTTCATCTTGGGCTGATGCGAATTCTGATATGGCGCACGTCATCCTGTGTAAAACATTGCCAGCAAAGACAGATTTGTCAAATTTGACAGTAGACAAGCTAAACTCAAATCTAGCAGAGTCGTTGCAATGTACAGCACGAAAGCTATTAGTCCCAAGACAACTTATTCTGTTAAAACGTGATATCCACTGTAATTCCTTGGGGATCTACCAATGATTATCTGGCACATCAACTAAGTCAAAGGAAAATAATCAACGACTACCACCGCGGCTTGCCTTAGCGCTTACAGATGTATCTTGGCAGATAATTCACGAATGGACTCTATTCATATCTTGCAAGAAGTTTCTGTTGGATCTTGCCGAAATTCGTTTTTGCAATAAAATCTTTGTGCTACGTGTAAGGTCCTATTAACAATTGATCCCCTTATGTGTTATACCGTAAGCTGGAATCGAAACCTCCTAAACACGAGTAGTGGCAGCAGTACTATCTAACATATCAAGCCTCTGCGAAGTTTGGCATTCTCCGTATCTTGTGCTTATAATAGAGCAAATAACCGAGTGATACAAGTCTGAATGATTAAGCACTACCATGGATTCATTCTTGGTCTAGTTAGAGAAGTAAGAAACTTGTCATAATATAAGCAGAAGTATATCGGCATAATGACATTTCACACAAGCACCAAATGTTCTCCCGGCGCAGAACAAGAATTATCATTCCAGTTTGTTGAAATAGCATTACTTCATTGGATTACTACTGTGAATATCTGAACGGCGAACATTGAAATCAATGACTTAAAGCCCAGCGTCAGGCACACCCGAGCAAGCATAATGGTTTGCACAGAATGCAGTTATCACAGTTTGCGTATCTATAAATCATCCATGGCTTGAAACGAAAAGAAAATCCTTTATTTTTCGGAACAAAGAAATAGCCACTATGAACAGTGTAAAATTTTTCCATTGCATATTGATCTTATTTGATCGACTACAAACTATAAATAAGAAAAGGAAACCAATTTGGCTGATGGCGATGTTTTTTCTTGTGGTGATTACATCAACATCATATTAGTAAATCCAAGATCCAGTCAATCAAACATCCTGTTAGACAGCTAATATCATCGAATTTGTCAACAAGTGAGTGAAAGCCGTAATAACATTGCTATTGCTAAATGCAAGACGCATTGTGTTTTGATCGAGCTGCAGCAGTGTAGTTTGAACATATACAAAATCTGATCAATGTTTCTTTGCCTTTATAAAACTAGAGCATTAGCTAAGCGACAAGTAATAATCCATTGGGTTAAATAGTACTCCCATATGCATGTCATAGAGTTTTGGCTCTATGATAGGCCGTTCGTATTTGCCTATAAAAATACTGCGCTTATATGTTTTACGCAAATGCAGGCATCGTGACGTAGTCCTTTAATATTGCACCACAGTTGATTGATAGCCATAATCATGGCGTCGGTCAAACTAGTATTACAAAGTCATTCAAATAAGCAATAAACGCTTCAAATTATTGAGCCAAGCTTGAGCAGCTTGGTTACATCGGCTTTGATGGTCAACTCTGTCAGTGAATCAAATGAAGCGGGAAAATTAATGACACGCTCAGGCCGACTTAAAACTAGCTCCAAAGTAATAATCTGTTATAATGCAAATACCAGAACAAAAGTTTGCTTACTTTAACACTGGTCAACCTGGGTGGGAATTTCATATTCGGCTGAAAGTGTTATTTCTTGGGGGTTGTCTTACAAGTCAACTGAATCTGGCAAAGCTAATCTATTATAACGTCTTGCTATTCAGCAGACAGTTTCTTTTCACTTGACATTACATTTCCTGTGAGTAAGGCTTTAGCACAGTTTATGTGTCCACAGCATCCATCGGTCATTTGAAATAAAATTACCTACATAATTGAAAGGTTGGATTTCAAGAATGGGTGCTATGGATACGGTGACAAATGATGATTGCAGTTGAGCCTTCAGCAATTACTACACAGGATTGCACATCTCGGACAGACTACTTATGACACAAAGCATTTGTGTCGCCATTGCAGAGGCATCAAGACAAGGTGAATATTGCACCTTATTTTGGTAGGCAACTTCAACAATATTCAGCGTATGACCACGTAATCGATTACAATATTTCTAATATCTGAGGAGGGCGGTGATCTAACATTAAAGTTGTCAGACAAACTGTCATAGTTTTAACTGCAATAATCATCGTCATCCATTTAGACAAATAGCAAGAGAAAGTCAGATGATAGCAACTAGATCTAAAGTTTGGAACGGGGAAAACAAGAACATGGGCTATATGAGAGCCAGCAACACTCATTCGTCGCGCTCTCCATCCCGTTAGTCGCATGGTCAAGCATGCTGTGTTGTGAAACCTCCACCATGCCATTGGTCATTTGTTTTAACTAACCATATAACACAGAATCTGAATCGTTTATGCAAACATGGAAAGGGATAAAAACAATTCTGAATGACTACGTGTGTGAATTGCATAAGTAAGCACTTTGTAATTGAGTTTTCGGCTTTGCTCAGCAGGTGTCGAAAGTGCTCCGAGTTCTGATAACAAGAAGACACCATGCTGGCTTAATGCAGCAGAATCCAGTTTTCTGCTAGGTGTGCTGTATCCGATAGACCTACACAGGAGGATATATTCAACAAGGTAGTTAACAAATATATAATCCGATCACATATTTGTATGATCTAGATTCGAGTCATAGATACTCAAAATCCAAATGTATATGATGATTATGTAAATATATTGTTACAGTATATATGTTAAGTGGTTTTGGCATATCTACACTAATTACAGGTCCTTACTGATTAGCTATTACAAAGGAAAGGATTGGATAATAATTATCGTTGGCCTTCACAATGTTTACCACAGCACTAATGACATATATTCACGGCACAGTCGTGTACTTTCGCAGTTATGAGCTGGTTGACGCAGCAAATGCTTTCATATTGCATGGTCAATGCTCATGTATCATAAATATATATAATCTACAAAGCCACACTAAACAAGTCTACCAGATCTTGTTCAGCATAAATCTTCGCCTAACTTAATCGTCAATAGAGAGCATTTGACAATTTACCCTTACTCCTCGGACATTTAATCAATTCGCATAGATATGGCTAAGGGCATTCTGACCTATTTCATACTAATGGCTCTGCAAGTTTTTGCGAAAATGAATTTATTCTTCTACGATTGCTCAATTCGACACAATACAGTTCCAGGTCATTGACAGTGTGACTTACTAGATTCAATCAAGTTGTATGTCATTGCGTTTGTCTGAAATACAGGTTTTTATTATGGAATCAGATTTGATGATTGCAGCGGCTGCGTGGGGCTCTCTCAGCTGACGTTACAGGTAACAATTTGACCATGTCCGTTAAATGTAATGCTGCATCGAATGTTTGAATGGTGGGCAATGATAATCCAGCATTCTATGATTATTGTTGTGATCAAACGGGGTGTTTCGTTTCTGCCGTTACCAGGCATGTGATAAGGCGACCATTCTCATAGAAGGGGCTACTACGTACTCGGTATGTGTAATACAGGATTCGAACCATCTGGAAAGGTTTACAACCAGTCTGCAAACCCAGAAGTCTCCTATATGAATCTGATAACAATTCAAGTAGCTTTGAAAGTCTCAGATGAACAGTCAATGCTGCTTGTGGCATGGCAGACAACTAGGCACTGTAAGCTTTGATAAGGAAAATTTCTTGCCGGTTTAATATCGTCGATGCATACGCGGAGGGTTCAACCAGAAAACAAACCGAAAGGGTCCCACACGGATCGTGGTCATTTGACATAAAAAGCGAATCTGAGCCGTGCAAAATGATCCAGAAATTGATGCCGCGGGTTAGGCATTAACTGCCACATACGTTTTAACTTGGCTAAGTGAACTTGCTCGCCTGTTGCACTGTTTGCTTTCAAATATATGTAAATATTTAGATGCGTCTGTGAGTAAATATGTGACTGTACTTAGAGGGCAACAATGTGCTCTTGCAGGATTCCGTACTGGTAGCGTGAGCTTGTCATTAGAATATGATTGATGCGGTTGCCTCTCCTAGTGGTTCCGCTTAGCTTATATGATTGCTGTCCTTGCCTCAACCATCACTTACGAGACATTCGAGTTCTTGTTTTGCTGATTGGTGCTGTCGTCGTTGCAGCACCGATGTGGCCCATCCATGGCTATTGACATATGGTTCGCTGGAATCTAGCATGCCTTTGTATTCCCCACCCCTGTTGTCTTTAGTTTGCGTTTTGCTACACCCTTTGCAAGGTGCACAATGTGTTTGTGTTGTACATTGTTGGCTATATGGCTGGTGGTTGGTTGTTGGCAAACGTCTGGGCAAACTTGTCTTCCGGTTAGCAATTCGACTGGCGCAAAATGGCGGCTACTGAAAACAGATTCGTATATTGTCGAAAGTCATAACGAAGAGGTATCGTTGAAAGACCATGAATATACGTCAGTAACAGACGCCGTAAATACCGTAAATATGAACTGTTCGCTACTGAAAGAAGAGCACATTATGCCAAGAGAACAAGGGCAGATAAGCTCGATCAAACTATAAAAGGGGATATAATATTTGAAGTAATAAAAGCTGTGCAACCTTTCATAATGTAGTAATATCAACAGTACTACCTATCAGAGACGTCATATTGGCGGACATAAAAGCGGACATTAAAGCTGAGGCAGGCACTGTGGTGAACAGCACGAAAGCGGAACTTAGAACAAACAAGTTCGATAATATCAAACTCGTACAGTACTTTGGAAAAGTGAGCTTAAACATTTACCGAAGAAAAAAAAGTAAAAATACAAGTAAGAAAGTATTGGAATAAGTAAACGACATGGGTTTTGAAATTCCTGGGAGCGATATAGGCACAAGTCGTAGGTTGCCTAGCCAAAACAGCAATCATTCTTAAATTGTGCCCCCAAAAACCGTAAATTAAAGAGAAAATATGTCTAAAAAACCAATAAAACCTATGATAACGTGTACATCTGCAATTACGTAACTAAATGAGAGCAAAAATACTACGGAGACTAGCATGGAAATGGATGGGGAACCGTTCTGCTTGCATCTGGAGCGGGGCCAAGCTTTGGATTGTGTGGGTGGCCGTGTCATTCGATGGGATCTGGACAAGCTCAACAAGCTCGGAACATTCAGTTTCTAGGACTGCCACGGCCCAGCCAACATAACGTCAACTCCGCACGACCACCGAGCTTGCACCAAATAAAGCACTGCTCAAAAGTACAAACATAAGTGTGTGTGAATTACACAGCTTATGTATGGTGTTTTGGATGTTATGTTTCCGACTTTGACATCATTCGTCTGAGTGAAACTAGCAGTGATTCCATTGATTTAAAGGCACTAAGGACATCAATGACAGGAATAGTGAAGACCGCGTCGATCTCACTCGCACATACACTAATAGCCATATATGCCTTGTTGGGGATTGTAACGCACGAACTGGTATGCACAGTGATTCGCTACGCTAGAGAATGCGGTTGTTCCAGAAGGAGGTTGAGCTCCCATTGTGTAATTGTGTTACTATTCTGCGAGCACTGCCGGCAGCCGAATGGGAATTCCATATATTATCATTACCGAGTAGTCTGGGAGCCAACTGCCATTTTCCCCCTTAACCTTGCATTGTTGTATTAAGTTTTTTTTACTGTTGATTTTGGTAGCCAAGGGTCTCTATTTTCAGAAACTGCTTGATGACATGTTGTCACCTTTGAGCAATTTGAGAAATTCAAGATGGCGTCCAAGATGGCCGCCATTACATATAAATGACCATAACTCCCTACCTGTTCATCATAGGAAGGTGATTTTTGTCTCTATACCTAGGTTTTAGGGGTCAAGCTATCCATTAGAACTAAGTATTATGTTAATATCGTATTACATAATAGTAATTTCCAAGATGGCTGCCAAGATGGCCGCCGTAACACTAAAACTGGCATATATACTATTTACTCCAAATTAGTCGTGAAGGTGTCTATCCCTGAGTATTTTGGAGACACATCTATCTGTATCAGATCAAAGTTCATATACTGATGATGTCATCAACAAATCCAAGATGGCTGCCAGTTTACAAGCACTGGTATATCTTCTATACTATTCAATCTTGGTGGAAAATATGAAAAGGTAAACGACCACAGGTGTTATATTATAACAAATGTTCTTTAATTGTAAATCTGAATTCTCACCAAAAGCATATTATACAATTCATAATTAAGGATGGCTACCACTTTACCAAATAATCTACACTGTTGTACATTGTGTTGCCCATGTGCATCACAAAGACATGCAGTCAGCTATGATGTCAGGTTACAGCAACCCTGATTATAGCAGGCGCAAAATATTGCGCATTTCATGTTTGCAGAGTTGCAACTACAAGCACGTGAACTGCATGGAGTAGTACTGTGGCATCCACATTTTATTAGACGTAGTACCATCTGTGGGGCTAGTTCGACTTCATCAGGTAGGGTGACTGGTTGAAGGGACTTGTTTTGGTCATCCTTTACCCAACCATATTCCGTTGAGTCCAACTCGGGTGGATTCTGCGCTTCCAGTGACCGCCATACCAAAGCCTGATAGTGAGCGCTTTTAACATTCTCTTTGAATGCTTCAGTTGTTGGTGGCAAGGTACACAACTTCGGTGTTGATGATCCTTTGCCTGTTTGTGACAGCCATACATTTAACCTTGTCTCTGACATTGTACTACAGTCTGTTTGTCCATAGCACGCGGAAATGAAGGAGGTAGCCTGTTGAATAACAGATTCCATAGAATGCCCTGGTGCACCCAACAAGTTAAGTGAGTGCCCCGATCGAAGTGTTTTGAGTACAGTAGCCTTTCCAATTTTAAAATAGGAGGCGACGGTGTCACAGCCAGAAAGTGTATGTGCCGGGAGTATTCCTTCGACTATCTGACAATGCTTCTGCACAGTTTTGCCTATATCAAGCACCGCCCTTCCTTTGATGGGGGATTCCATCAATACAACATTCTTGAGATTTGCCATGTGATGATAATGCAGCAACAGTACAAAGACGTCAGTGTCATCGGCAACAACAGTGATTTTGCTTTCTGCATTTTCAAGACCTGTTGGACAATGACGTTATCTGCTTCTTCGTTTGAAGTTGACAGATCTGCCCGTGAGATAACAACTCCACCTTCACTGATTTCGATGGGCACCGGATCTGCTCCTGTTACCACTACATTGTGATGTTGTGTGTTGTCCTCATGAAACTTCTTATCCTGGACAAAATCATCAACTATCAGTTGCATCAGTTGCTTCTTGTTTTTGGAAGAGGTTAGTAGAATCTTCTGCGCTGGAAGTTTACTGTTGACTTGCAAATGATGAGCCCTACTGACACCAGTTGCCCTAGATCCTCTGGTAACACTCTTCGTGCTGTAATCATAATATCTGTCAAATATCAGATACACGTCCGCGACCCGTAACCTTTTTCCTATGGCATATTTGAAGTTCGCTATATAGTCTTTCACAGACCCATCAGCAGGCCAAGGAACTACCCAAAGTATTGCTGAGCCATCGAGTACACTAACATTTGCACCACCAGCAACTCTATCAGACACCTCAACTTGGAGAATTTTCTTCAAGGTAGATTTAGATTTCGCAATCCTCATATCTCCAGTATCATCAAACATGGACGTTGGAACTGGCGCAAGTTCATGACCAAGCACATCCTTAATGTCAATGTCCCACCCACTAACCTGTAGGCCATTCACCTTTGCGTAAATTGGTATCAAATACTTTCACAGCTCCGACCTTTTCATTTATATGTAATGGCGGCCATCTTGGACGCCATCTTGAATTTCTCAAATTGCTCAAAGGTGACAACATGTCATCAAGCAGTTTCTGAAAATAGAGACCCTTGGCTACCAAAATCAACAGTAAAAAAAACGTAATACAACAATGCAGGGTCACCCATCTCTGCCCCCGGACTAGAGGGACAGCAAATATTTCACGGAGCAGAGGGTCATATAACTTCCATTGCCAGATAGCCTGTGCTATATAGCAGCCGGCCATAATAATTATTGAGCATTATCACACGTTCGTTGCATTTGTCAAGATTTGATTCCATTGAGGGATAGACTTGGAAGGCAAATTATGTCGGGCTGGCCGAATGTGATGAGTGATGCGTCAGATGTCAGAAGTGCACGGCTGTTTCACGAAGGAAAGACTCGCGAACATCTCCTGCGAGTCACAAACCCAAATAAACTAAAGTCGTTGTAGAGCAGATATAGTTGAATATTACTATGGACAGGAATTTGTCAACTCACCACTCTGGCAATGTACCCTTTGCTACCAGTGGCATCGATAATCCTTAGTCGATATGCGCAATGCTCAA
This sequence comes from Urechis unicinctus, assembly GCA_034190875.2. Lineage (NCBI taxonomy): Eukaryota > Metazoa > Annelida > Polychaeta > Xenopneusta > Urechidae > Urechis > Urechis unicinctus. The sequence continues at coordinate 28,793,373 of CM067356.1, forward strand.
GTCGATATGCGCAATGCTCAAGTCGATATCTATATCAGGATAGTGCGCGTTGAGGTATGCATATGAACACCATTCTATGATTTACTACGAGCAATGCCCCATATTCAGTATATACTACAACTAATGATACACTCATTATATCTATCACGACCATGGTTAATCGCATTGCAAGTGGTTTCTGAATCTTGCAGGATACGATACACATAGAGTGTTCACCTTATCAGGAGATCCTACTCTTTTGTGCTCTTCTTTCTAGCCTTAGTTCAAATATTAGTTCCAAGGCTATGTGACATTAAAACAAGCTTTTGCTACGGCTACGAATTATTTATATGACACTCGGCACATCTGATAATCGCAAATGCGGTTCTCCTTTGCACCACCTGATGTGTACCAATATATCGGTGCAGATCTGATATGCGCGTAGGAATTGATTAAATTTACATTTGTATTAAGAATATTAACTGTGTGCCTCTTGCAGATATTACCCCCTTGGATGATGTAATTGTCCAAGTTCCGCAGAGGTAAGAGATGCACTTGAGCAGGCCCACTCTCTTGCATCGACGATTTTACTTTGATGTTGCGTATCATGCGTAGTGAGCTAAACGCTGCTCGTGTCCATAGACATAAAAAAGACTGTACGTCTTTGTTAACAGCAGATGGCCGGATACGCCGTGTAGTTAGCATTTAGACCCCATAAATACACATTAATCCCCTTAGGGTGGTTATCACCATAAAAAGCAATTAATGATTTACAAAATTATGCCCGGTGTGTGGTCGACGACAGGCCTTACTACAAAGTTCGTAAGTTAACGACGCAGATTTGCGAGATATGTGGCGTAAGTGTTTGAGAATTGGTCTCTATGGCATTAGCACTGTTGCAAGATTTGTTTCAGGAATTAGCGAGCTTGATTAGGCCATCATACAAAGATGACAACGCTAGTGTTAAATGAAGTGATTCAACTGAGCAGCTGTCAGCATATCAAGTTGTTGGCAAATAGTTTATGATAGGTTACTGTAGACTGACCACAGCTGGTTATTAAATAGGGCCTAGTTTTTGATACTGAGGTTCATAATTTCAATATGTTGTGTGATACACCTCATATATTGCTCTAGCGCATTCTTTCAGATTGATGCGCGCAGTAGGCTAGGATGTATACTCAAAATAAACCGTTCATATATGTGGCCATTATCTTAACCACCTGTGGGAACAACGTTCAACAAGATAGTGCTTTATCAAACGAACGATATGACCGCAAGCCTGAATTGTTACTGATAATTTAAATCCATTTTATCCTTTAACCGTTCTGGACAAGGCCATAGGTGTATGATCAGCGATCAGAGTCAAGTCATGTGCTACTCAATCGACACATACATTATGCATCAAGTGTAAAGATGTTGTGAATCTAGGGAAGATGACGGAACAAATTTGGATTCGGTATTCCGATTAATACACGATAAGTTAATGGTGCGTATAGTTTAAAATTAGGCAGGGGTATTAGACCAGGATTCGTCAACCCACTTAACGTTCTTAACAATTTGAATCTATTTAATCTAAAACATTTTATAAGTCCAAGGCTATCCGTTCGTTTTTCCATGTAGTGATCATTGTTGTTTATGCTTATATAGTCATGAACGTTGACAAATTTCAGCCAATATATGTATGCTTATTTGCACCTTAGATATATAAAGTATAATTCATTGTTATGCTCATTCTCGCAATACTTTTGTTTACGTCGAATTTGATTGTAATTGATGTGGCATACATATTAACTTGTCGTTCAAATCTATGCAGTAACTTCTGTCTATAATCCTTCGTATATTGAACATATCAATACACCACCCCTTGTTCTTGTGACATTCGAGCCATTCATTGCCGCATAGACCCAATGCACATCAAGCTCATCTTGTCTTACGGTGAGAAATACAGCTTTATTGCGCTATGCTATAACTATTGATTGATCTGCAGGAGGCTGATGTATTGCAAGAATTAAAAAGACCAAAACCTGCTGTTCATCGAAATACCACATTTATGTAACGCATATCATATGTTATACAATTATGTTACTTAAACTTTATTTTGCATTCATAGGAAGTCCAATACATATCGGACACCATGATAAAATATATAGTATACTATTGTGCCCTCTCTTAGTCTCTTGAGAAGCTGATGTTTGTACCTGCTTTAGAGAAGTGCACGCATCCCGGTATTAATGGCAGTCAAACATTACGGGCTAGTGTACAGCTGTCAGAATCATCACCCTGTCATTAATGGTCCACTATTAACCACTTTATCCAAACACTTACCTGTAGCATGAAATGGACAGCAAATTATAATTTACGGTCAATTGCAAAATTTGCAAATTTTCGATTTTCAGTAATATGATCAAACAAATTACAGTCGTTTCAGTCCGTTTCCCGTTCGGCCCACAACCCCAGAGGCGTTTCTGCCCGTCACCAGTTCGGCCCGTCAGCAGTTCGGCCCGTATCAAGTTCAAGACGTGCAAGACAACTAAAGTGGCTTCATTTAGAAAAAAACTATATTTCAAGCAAAATGTTAAATCAATCATCTCGGTGGTCCCAGTTCAAGTAGTTGTCATCCTCAATCACCAAAAAAAATCTACTGCAAAACAGGGGCCGAACGGGTTCCGGGCAGAACGAGTGACTTGCTTAACGAGTGACGTACTGAACGAGTGGTTAGCTGAACGAGTGACGGGCTAAACGAGTGAAGGGCCGAAAAGGTGACAGACCGAGCTGGCGACGGGATGAGTGAGTGACGAGCTGAACGAGTGACGGGCAGAACGAGTGACGGGCCGAAAAGGTGACGGACCGAACCGATTAAATGCTTTTTGCAAGGGTAAATTATTATTTCGCTAGCTGTATAAGATACTGCCGTTGATGTTATCCTGGTTCGGGGAACTTAACTTCACGAGTGTTAGTCCTTTGCCTAGACCGCTTGCACTTTATGAATGCCACCCAATCTTCAGTGCGGACCAGGTGCAGTACTTGAGACCTAATGTCTCTCTACAACCACATCTCGTACCTCCTGGCCACGCCTAGCATCAGCATAAACAATAGTTATTATATCTTGCAACGTTTACCGCGAAGCAGTAGCATGCACTGAACTTCCGCCAGTGAAGAGGATACGAGTGGATAAGCATGAAGCCCAGCATTGGTGTGTGATCAATTTACATCCTGAACTAGTGAGCAGTGGACTGTTGTTTACGTCATGTTCATAGGTGCAACAGCTGTGTGAGCAAACAATTTGCGGGTGTTCTCCATTACAAAGAAACGTGTGAGAGAATCAAAATGCGGAGAGCTGTAAACAAAAGAGCTATTCTAACTTAACACATAGGTATTTCGCTTATCGCTCGCTTATCGCTCGCTGTTGCTAAACGCATTCAAACGTGTGGTAATTATATACAATGTATCATTGATAAAAACATTAATACATGTTACGATCGGAATGTGAGTGTTAAGAATAAAGCCTGCTTCCCAACGAGCCAGTATATATCATATTACATCACATTTGTTCCTCAAGTCTGTGATGTTAATCAGGGTGTGGCAATATCTTATCTCTGTAGCACCTCACCAGAAATATCTCTCAGGTAGAGCAAGCCAGTTATCCCCCAAACATGTCCCGATGCATGTTTGCTTTAAAATATGCTGATCACATTCGATGATAGGTAAACTCTTGAAAGTCGATGAACAAGTCTGCCCATCACTGCAATACACTAGAAAAAACCGCTACCTGGGTGCCTTTCTGAGATGTGACCAACCGCCCATCATCCACCCCGATATGAATGAGCCTGTATTTACAAGCAGTCATTCTGTTACTACAAAGCTTTAGTAATCAGAGCTTTGGTAGGTGCATTTCAATACTAAGCAGCACACACATGAAGTCTCTGTTTTGTGGTGTTTTGGTTGATGTTAACATTGCTCTTCGATGTTAGTTGTCAGCCTTCTGAACTATTGTTATTGCAAAACCTGTAGTAGGCAAATGAACTTGCTGGAAGTATGTGTAGTGACCAGATCCCGACACAACAAGCAATTATATCAGGTAGCCTGCGAAAACCGTCACATTCACGTTGGTATTCGCTCGTGATGAGTTCATAGTAACGCCTGAAAAGTCTGGAAAATAGGACCTCTTAACATCTCCATATAAGCATAGAGAAGGTGCATCAAGCTGATGTAACGTTTGCGTATGGTAATGTGACCCACCGCTGATTCATTGTGATGTTAGGTACTGTATTTGAAAGCCACAATTGCTGCAGAATGGAGCTCTCAGTGTACATTGCAAAAGTTCATACAATCCCAGATAAACGAGTGTCATTCTATTAAGTACACGTTCGCCATTTTGATGGCCGCTGTTGTGCTTTAGAACGATTGTAGTACATACCACGGCATACCATGCAATCTATGCAGACAATGTTAAGCATTAAATAATCTATGCAAAACCAATGCGATGGCTCATCGGAGCCATCACGCCAATGCTGTAAATATGTTCAATTTCTAGCAGTTTATCATTTGTCGAGAACAATACTCACAGTATTCGCTCAATTGAGCAGACTTAGCCCTTTGCGCGAATACCCTAGTTGAAATAGACAACGCCAATAGAGGGGCTATTCATACATATATATATATATTGAATCGTTGAGCTGTAAAGATCATTGACTTCAAAATAAGTACGCATTAAAATTTTCGTTTCATGACAAGAGTATATTCTACACAGCTTCCGATTCGTTGATTTTGAGCATAATATATATATATATATATAAGTGCGGCATTTGTTTTCATTTACATTCCTCTTAGTTGTTTCACTAACATATATCATGGATTACCCAGCCAGGGTTTCTATTCACAATATTCAAATTGTCAGAACCAGTTCAAATTTTGGAACGTTAATTATTGGATGCTATCAATGTCGATATAGCCCAACTAATACATTTACCTTGTCACACCAAAATACGCAGTAAAGCTCAGCTATAATCTTACGCTATGATGCTCCCCTCCCCCTCTAACGCATACCACCGTAATGCACTACAACGCGCAGCTCTCAATGCCACGAATTGATATTGTTCCAGTACTTTGGTCTGCTCAGACCGATTGAAGAAAGCCCTCTCCACATTCATTTGATTGCAGCGAGACAAAAGACAGTTAGTAAGCTAAGTCGAGTGAACCTTCTGGTCAAATAGTAAAAAGAGATACCGTGTAGAGGCACTGCATACTCACCACTGGATCCACTTAAGTTGAATATCCAATTAAAGTAGACAAGATGATTGGACTGACAAGGTAATCCGGTGTGAATCTATGTGTACCAAAAGTGGCAATCATTTCGGATTGTAATAGATATGCCAAACTTTACAATAGCTCAACAACAGAAGACTGGTAAACAATCGCAATCGCAAAGGTACAATCGTATTGGTTTGAATAGCCATTGCTGAGGTTAAACACATGTTTTTTCATGCATTCTATGTGATATATGCAAATGAAGCATCATAACGGCATGCAATGAGCGATTAACATAGCATTCGTTGATGACAATTTTTACACCAGGTGAAACACACTAAGCTATGACCAAGAACTCGCGTCTATATTTGGTGTTCGTCATATTTATCACACGTTCTGTTACTTCCAACCTTGCTTAAGCGTGATTGCTTGCATGTCTAACATAACGCAGTCATTGTGTAACATGCAATGAAGCTAATGCGTTGCGGATTTCGTCAGCCCCACAGGCAGATAACAGACTGTGATCTAATACGCAGGGTAAGGATCGATCATTGCTTACATGAAATGTATCCTAGTTGAAGTTGTGTTGTTCTGGGAGGTATATCATAATGGAGTTCGTGCTGTCAAAGGTCGGAGCTTATTTTGTGTCGCGTTGCCTGGTGCAAACATAATCGTAAACTAATACAGTGTTCCTTAATATCAATATCACCACATTCATAAAAGTTACAAGGTGATGCCTGAGTGTTTTATGTTATCTTATTTCATTCACGATCGTTTGTGGTATATTTACAGGAAACTAATTATGATTAAGCTAGCAATCATTGTGTAAGTTCGACTTGCACACATTTAATGAGACATTTCTTCCATCGGTTCCATGAGAAGGCAGGTAATGATTGACATCGTAATAGCACTAGGTATAGTACCTCAAAACCGCATAAATAACAATGTAAAACATCCTTACTAAGCGCGTACTTGCAACAAACTATCACAACTGATGGCCAATGGCTTCTAGATGCATGCGCACAAAACGTCAGTAGTTTACCGGACCTCAAACCAATACATCAGTTAATGCCAAGCTACTGGATCTCGGCCAAGCTGCTAGGTAACCCAAGGCAAGGCACAATGAATCGCTCACCAGCCGCGTCTATTCCTACACGTTATGATATGTGTTGTGCGTGAAACGACCCGGTACTCTTGACGCTGTGGTTAATCGCCTATCGACTCTTCTGCGACTCGGGTTTCCCGGGTCATTCTGAGAAACCGGTCTGTGCTTCGTGGTCGGTGGCACTGAAGAAGACTTCCCGCTTACTCTCACGCGTCAACGTCTCCCAATCCACAACTATCAATTCAGGCATCAGATGGTTTCTTTGTGCCCATGAAGCCGGTGCTTTATATCAATTATGGTGTTATGTTATGAGCTGCTCATTTCACATATCCATCGGAGAATGATATATCATTACATGCCCGTTTCATCGACCCTTTTCAGTTTTTGCTCTGACAGCCTCTGTTATATATGCCATTGGACAGCATATATGCGTCTCTCATATCCCATGCATGAGTTGTGAAAAAGAGAAAATATTTGGTCTCAAAATGTCCCTACGAGTATTTGTAGCATCCGCAAAAAAATAAGAATTACTCGGAAGATAGTCACATACCAACCATCATTAACTTTGTACTGCCATAGCAATAGCTAACTCGTCACATTAAATAAGAGCTGAATAACCCCACGATTTGCTTTGTCTAAGTCAACTAGTGTACGGCGCAAGGGCCGTATCTGTTCGGTTGAGCGAATACTGTGAGTAATGATCCCGACAAAAAATAAACTGTTAGACATTGATCTTATACACAACATTGGCGTGTTTGTACAAAAAATCAATAGCATTTGTTTCACATGGATTATTAAAATGGTTCAGTAGCCCTGGTTATTCTCAAAGCAATGGCCAAGTGGAGCGCTTTTTTCAAACTGTGAAAGAATTGATCTTCCAAGCATTAGAATCAAAAGAAAACCCAAATTGCGCTCGTATTGACTACAGAATAACTCAGTTATCACGTGACATACCATCACCAGTGGATATATTGCATAACCGCATGATTTTAACTGCTACTAGAACTGTTGCAAAATGCCTCAATTTTTTGGCGGAACCACTCCAACATGTGCGAAGCTGATGGCCAAGACCTGAATGTAACTTAAAATGGACCTAGATATGGAGAGAGGGACAGAGTGAGAGATAGTGAGAGATAGATATATATATATATATATATATATATATATATATATATATATATATATATATATATATATATATATATATATATATATATATATTTGTATATATATACATATATATATAATATATATATATATATATATATATATACATGTTTATATATATATATATATATATATATTTATATATATGAGGGGCGGAATATATATGTATGTTATATATATATATATATATATTTATATATATATATGGAGATATATATATAGATGATATATAGAGATATATATATATATACATATAGAGATATATATATCTATATATATATATATATATCTCTCTCTCTATATATATATATCTATATATATATATATATATATATATATATATATATATATATATTTATATATATATATTCAGGGCATCATTACAAGAGGGACCACTACCCATATTTATCACATATTTGATAGTATATACGTAATGAAGATATATATATATATATATCATATATATAGATATATATAATATATATATAGAGATAGATATATATATATCATATAGTAATAAGATATATATATATATATATATATATAGATATATATAGATAGAGATATATGATATATATGTATAGATATATAGATATATATAGAGAGAGATATCTAGATATATATATCTATATATATATATATATATATCTCTCTATATATATATCTATATCTCTATATATATATATATATATATATATATATATATATATATATATATATATATATATATATCTATATCTAGATTTTATTTTTCTCCGCACTCAAATCTTTCATAATGGTTCAAGTTCATATGATAAACACTTTGTTCAAGGAATGAGTTACTGAAAGTTTTCTTTTAATTACATATCTTAACCGAGCTAGGGTAGTGAGAGAAAATACATTCATCCCACATGACAGCGTCTAATCTACGATCTATAATTCGATCATCAGAGGGTCTGTTCGGGTCTCTGAAGGCGTTGCTTCATATCAATAATTTGTAATATGGCCACCTGCTCTTTAAAATATCGCTCGGGAAATAAAATCTCATTTTATTGATCGTTCTCAGTCTTAGTTGCATATTTCAGCGGGTAGCGCCTCTCATACCATACGTGCGTTGTGATAACAAGAGACCTTTTGATCAAGCTCACCATGTTAAATAACATATTTTGTAGCCCGCGACACGTGAAATGGATGGCGCCAGACGAATCACTCAAAAGAAAGTCTCACACCTACCATCATTCAAATTGGTCCTTTAAGGATGTTGTCATTACTCAGAAGAAAGTCTCACACCTACCATCATTCAAATTCGTACTTTAAGGATACTGACATTATTCAGTAGAAAGTCTCACACCTACCATCATTCAAATTTGTACTTTAATGATACTGACATTACTCAGATAAAAGTCTCACACCTACCATCATTCAAATTTGTACTTTAAGGATACTGTTATTACTCAGAAGAAAGTCTCACACCAACCATCATTCAAATTTGTACCTTAAGGATACTGTTTTTACTCAAAAGAAAGTCTCACACCCACCATCATTCAGATTTGTACTTTAAGGATACTGTTATTACTCAGAAGAAAGTCTCACACCCACCATCATTCAGATTTGTACTTTAAGGATACTGTTATTACTCAGAAGAAAGTCTTACACCTACCATCATTCAAATTTGTACTTTAAGGATACTGACATTGCTCAGAAGAAAGTCTCACACCCACCATCATTCAGATTTGTACTTTAAGGATACTGTTATTACTCAGAAGAAAGTCTTACACCTACCATCATTCAAATTTGTACTTTAAGGATACTGACATTACTCAGAAAAAGGTCTAACGCCTACCATCATTCAAATTTGTACTTTAAGGATACTGTCATTACTCAGAAGCAAGTCTCACACCTATCATTATTCTAATTTGTACTTTAAGGATACTGTTATTACTCAGAAGAAAGTTTCACACCTACCATCATTCAAATTTGTACTTTAAGGATACTGTTATTACTCCGAAGAAAGTCTCACACCCACCATCATTCAAATTTGAACTTTAAGGATACTGTTATTACTCAAAAGAAAGTCTCACACCCACCATCATTCAGATTTGTACTTTAAGGATACTGTTATTACTCAGAAGAAAGTCTTACACCTACCATCATTAAAATTTGTACTTTAAGGGTACTGATATTACTCAGAAGAAAGTCTCACACCTACCATCATTCAAATTTGTACTTTAAGGATACTGACATTACTCAGAAGAAAGTCTAACGCCTACCATCATTCAAATTTGTACTTTAAGGATACTGTTATTACTCAAAAGAAAGTCTCACACCTATCATTATTCAAATTTGTACTTTAAGGATACTGACATTACTCAGAAGAAAGTCTAACGCCTACCATCATTTACATTTGCACGTTAGGGATACTGTCATAGCTCTGAACACACTCTCGGCATTAGCAAACAAGAAGCTTATGTTTGGATCTAAGACCCAATTTGCTATTGAACTATTATGATTACTTTTTTGGTTATGATGTAAATTATATATTTAATGGTGATGAAAGCATAATGGATAATAGATATCTACATGAACTTGATAATCGCTAAAGCAATGATGTTCTGATGATAATCATACAAATGATGATAGAGACTGGGACGATAATAAGGTCAAATAACGTGAAAGTCACGCAATATATTCCTGTTTTGGGGTGTGTTAATTCATTCTTGCTCCCTTCCTCTTCACTAGTTAAAGCCTCCACCAATAATCGCTAGCTGGTTGCCATAAGTATGTATTTATCGTTTCTATTTATAACTCGATACATCATTTGCCTTTGTGTTGAGTAATTGGTATGTATCCCCTGTGATTCCACATTTGAAGCCAAATTAGCAGAAGTTGTCCAAAACGGATGCATTCAGCTATAGTCACCGAATTGATAATCATATCATATGGGTGGTAAGCTAAATGAGGTGGCAAATATTGTTCTGAATTAGTCCCTGGTGCGGTACAATTGATTTCATGCTGCTTTGGTGAGTTTTCATATGATGTTTACGATAAGAAGTCCTGAAAGTATAATTAGCATGACTTTACATGTCCAGGGAAGCTAGCTGCCATCAATCTTTGCATTTCCAGCATCAAACTCAGTTTTGTTTAAGACAGACTTTACTATACACTATTGTGCACACAAGGTCAAACAAGAAAATAGCGCAGATGCATACAATTTATATCACTATAACAAAACTCTTTTTGATATGCCTAGCTCTAATTGGTATTATTATCAGGCAAGCTGTAGTAAAAGGGTGAGCATTTATGGCTTTAGTTCGAGTCAGAAAACGCACTAAAAGAGACAAATAACAGCTGCTATTTAGGGCTTGAGGTGGGTGTCTAATAGCACCACACTACTATGAAGTATTGAGTTATTTGCCCAGGGTTATTGATGTATGCCTGCCGGTTTTCAGCTCGACATCGGGATGACAGGGACTTAATTTGCGAATGCCACAGAAGGAAAGATGGATTGCTAAAGCTATAGAAACTGTGTCCTCCAAGTCATCTTGTGTATTGCTGCTCCGGTTCAAGAAGCCTGAATCACGTTTGTGCTTTCATTGGTATGCCACTTGCTCGGGTCGAGGTCTACCGAAGATGCATTGTTTCTAAATAGCCTTTAGCTCAAAAGTTTATTCTAATTCGTAAACTCAGTCGTTTTGTGTGAAGTTACACTGTTACATACTGGTACATTCGATTGTTCATTGTGGTTATGACTGGCCATTTCGCAATGTCACCCGCTTAAGCCATATATGAAACATATTAGACATAATGATAGGATGAGAAAGGTGGGCAAAAATGCCTGACACTGTTACGTAATCTTTGTCTAACTAGTCAAGCACTTCCTTACCCCTTGCATGCTTTTGTAAGCAAACACATGCTTCGTTTATACAGTGCACCAACAAATCCAAAACCTCTGCGCAGCGCTGATATGGCCTATAAACTACAAACCATATGATTTAGTGCCCTATAAAAACGAAAACTATGATATTTCGTTCAAAAATCATTGATACACGAGGTCCTTGTTCGTGGTATAATATTTCTATATTTAACCCGCGTATCGCATAGAGGGAAGCAAACTTATTTCAATTTAATGACTCCTATTGATTTTGCGTCGAACTGAATTATGAAAGGCCAACTATTTATAATAACTTCTTGTGAGGAGTTGGATGTGAAAACTGATCATTTGGAAATGATCCAGAAAATTGGGGCCCATACAATTGATGCATTGCAAACTGGTGTTTGCTGTTCATAAATCATCGCCCCGTCACCCGTATCATGGCCATCTCTAATTACCATGCAGGCTCACCTATTGGTGGCAATGCACCTGCGCACGTGACCTGATCTGATCTCCAGTCCCGTGCGTCCGTTCACAATGATGGACCATTTACCAACTAAATTAAGTGAATATTAGATATGATGCACATAATTCCAACAATCTAATCTAACTTTGCTCGATTGATCTCGATGACGCACGAATTGCAATGTGATCGTCATAATCAACAAGTAAACACCGCGTCCAGTCATAAGAAGCCCTACTCTAAATATATTTTAGTTTGTACCCACAGCGCGAAAATCTCTATGTGAATGAGGTGTTACAAAGTATCCTGATGGGGCTATCGCCTGCATTATCGACTTATCATCCTCGCATTATTGTACTTGCTGAGAGGTATCCCATTGTGTGTCTGCATTAGCTCGCAGCTCATCGATTAGAGCATTCCGAAAGCTAGCTGTACTCGATCCATACGCGTGCTATGATGAACACATTTCACAAGGGTGCCACGTGACATCGAAAAGTATTGTGCGCTTGCAGAGCCCACAGCTTCTCACGTTTTCAATTGAATCGATACATATGGGGCAATGTTACTACTAAAAAACATTCTACAAGCCAGAGGCTGCTTAGTATCAAACATTACCAACGAAGCTTGCATAACTAATGACTTACCACAATGGCAACTCCAGCCCCTTGCCAACGAGGAATGATGGTGGGCAGTTATATATTTTTTAACATCTGAGGAAGGGACTGCTGCAGCGAATGTCAAATGTATTCAATAAGGAGCTAATCTTTTCATCTAATGTTGTAAGTTTATATAAGGGATATTTTCATTACTTTTCACTGAAAAATAAAGGTGATAAGTAAAGTCGCCCGCATTCCTCTAAATAGCGAACATTCTGCGCTCTTTGCGATTTCATTTATCTAAAGCATGGGCTAGCGAGATAATGGTCTACTTGGTAGAGCATGGCCACCTGATTCCGAATTGATACTAGTTCCCCATGTGACAGTTTGATTTACACTAACAATAATCTATATAGCACTCTGGTGCATGAACAGTAGGCGTGCTAGCTAACCAGATTCAGGTAGAGTCTGTGGTGACGTTGAATTAAACCTCATTTATCGAAAGCATGGGCTAGCATTGCCAACATGACATGACTATGGCTACATTTAGTATGCTAGCATGTTGCCACCTGATTCCGAATAGTTTAGCTCGTTCCGTTGCTGACAAGACGTAGTGAGTTGATCAATATCATAGTTGAAGACCTCGTTACTTGCCATCTTTGAGGTGCCATGCATTGCGACTGCATCTGGTTAGTTTTTATCCCATTTTGTAAAGCTGTGTGCCATGCCAATCGATTATACTTGAATGAATTATATACCCAACCAACTTTATGACGTGATAAACTGTAAGGATGCATGCCGACGTTGCAAAGTAATGGTGGCAATATGTTCTCTATGGTTGGTAATCTTCACTAGGACACCATCCCTTTTTATGCATGGAACAACGGCTTGGAAACAGGCACTAATTGTCCGTTGTGATGCGATTTCGAAGTGGCATTTGCCAACATATTTTGACTATGCGCTATTTAATCATTCTTCATAGTACTGTGCAGTAGTGTATTCAAACCAATGCTTTTGATGATTAAGGCATTTAGTGCTGAGGCTAGAACTGAGTCTGAGCTGCATATCAGCATCATCTTCTGAATCGAAATGCAAATTAAATCAATTATTCTACATACATTTAATCTGCAGCCATGATATTGGTACATACATTAGCACAGGGAAGCACATTCGCTAGCATCGCTTGCACAGCGTGTCATTTATAGTTCGTGTCGGCGGCAAAAGCTTGTGTTAATGGCATTCTACCTGAAGACTGAATATATTAACTATTAAGGCGGCTAGAAGGAGGAAGGCAAGAGCGTAGGAAACCTGAAGAGGCAGATAAGCATTCTAAACTAAGTTCCGATTGCGTTTTTATTGTTGCAAACTTAATGGAAGGAGAGAACAAAAAAACGCAGGCAAATCAATTAAATTGACTTTTCGTAATAAACTGTGGAAGCGTCGTCAATAAACTGCAATAAGCTACCACCGCATTTCGAAATAATCATAAGTTAGATATAGTGCGCAAGTTTTTATTATATTGTACTGCAAGTGAATTAGCAGGATGACTTCAAGGTAAAGCAAGGTAAAGCGTATTGTGTCCTGATTCGTTTCAGTACCACTGAATTGACAGCAGGATTCAATACTGACAATGTATACAATCATTAAATCTCACTAGCAGTGACCATTTGTCGCTGGATCATATAAGTAAGATTGATATAACATTTTGTCGCGAAAATGGCTGTACCAGTTGTCGCAATATTGTATTTGCAATTAACTACACTGAGTGTGAGGGTTAATAGAATCATCGAACAATGCAGTCACCCATCATAACAAGATGGATGAATAGCATAGCCGCATAATGGAAGTCAAATCATGAACGTTGATGCCAGGTGTATCAGATTTAGAGCTTTATCTACCGAAAGAAGAGCTATTAAACGACCTCTGCTATGACCAAGAAATGCATACGATATGCAAGTGCTCATTATACTCTCTCCTTTAACTAGTAACAAAGCACGAGGCAGCGCCTAAACACTTTCGTCTTCGGCTCAGGCTGTCTAGCACCCGACACAAGCCATTGTCAACGACTCTTTTATTATTGACATTCATATAGTAGCAGAAAATTAAGATAGTACCAAGCATTGAAAGGAGCTCGAACATGTATTAATGGCATACGTGCATAATTATGATCATTTTCAGCCTGCACATATGTTTACAGGCACAACAGCTCCGAGGAAAAAACATTCGATAAAGTATACAGCCATAGGGCATCAAATTTAAGTACATTGTTTTTAATGTTTTAGATTAATTGGGTCGTGCATTGTACTGAAATTCAATGATTACGATTAAGGATGATAAATGACTTTGGAATCTAATAAATCTGTTTTTCATATTCATAGCTGGCGAAAATCATTTATCCAGCTTATCACCATCTTTATCTGATATCAAAAGTTAGGTTTTCACATGACTGAAGATTTCACCTGAGTCATACAGGATAAGCTTTAAGAGGATTCAGTAAAAGGGCATCCCCATCCCCCAGCTCATTTACGGTAAATCTATCACTAGGAAGACAAATTACACGCTTGCAGAGATTCATGGGATATAAATGCTTCTTACTCAGCAGCCGTTTTGTAATAACCAATGGACTACCCAAAATGTGAGAGTACTGATACTTAAAAGACAGTCAATATTCCCTAGTTGATAATGATTTAACACGGTCTAGAGGCGATTCAAACAACCGACGGCATAGGAGCAATGCAGACAACTGATCAGCCGGGGCCCGAGCAACTGACAATTTGTAGGTAAAAGCGACCATTGAGCATTAAGAACCTCATCGGACCAAATTAAATCAATTATATTAATGAATTGAGATGAGAAAAATCATGGCATCATTTGATTGTCGCATATTTATAATCGATGCCGCTCGCAACGCTGGAAATGCTCACGTGCCTGGTACTAAGCCTGATTTTTATCTTTGGTAGTGCAAGTACGAAACGGTTCAGATATAGATGTTGTTAATTGTCATTTATTATATGTTGTAGTACTTTTGATGCATCTTCCTAGCCACATCACAGGTCAACGTGCCAGAAAAACAGGTGTGAAGCAATATAAGATGCCGCCATCTACATAATCTAGATCTGATGTGCGCGGGTCTTATTTCGAGCAATACTAACACAGCAAGTGGTCATATTAGAATGGTTGGCCTACAAATCCCATATGCAATGTGCATAATGTCCGATTGGACCGTGACCTTTGTATATGCGGTATAGCCGAACCAGCAACCGACGAATATCGAAAATAATGACGGTTTATGGCACCTTGTGTTATCGACGATTATATTTGTCAGATCGATGCTTGGGTAGACCTCAGAGTTAAGTATGAAAAATCAATGTTTGTGACCCAAAGGCTTGATTATCATGAAAATGTTGATGCGTCAACGAGGAGTTTGAGAACTTGGAATCAGATTGATATAATAATAGCACAAACTACTGAGCACTTCGGACCTAAATCCAATATACATTGTAAAATTCATCTATTTATGCCCACCTGAAGTAAATTGGCTTCCCCGTGAGGTATTCCATATTTGGTATACAAATAAACCTAGATTGCGATCAGTATTTGCAAAAACACATATCCATGTCACCCAGGCTGTTGTGTGGTGTAATAATGCGATCCTCTGTTCAGTAAAGTATGTGCTGTCCCTCGGTAATGATGATATGTGAATTACCCATTCAGCTGCAGACAGTAATCGCAAAAGTTTTACATGATAGATTCCCCTCCCTTACCCACTTGTATGCCTGTAAATGCATGTTTTTCATGTGGATCATCCATAAAAAGCACCATGAGTTGCCATTGCACTGAATCAAGCGCATTTAAGGGGAAGGCAAGCATGCAATTGACGCACGTGATATATAGATAAATAAAACATGTAGTCGGGGGATGTTATCAACTTAATTTGTCAGAAAGAGCGTACCCAATGCTTTCTGCAGTTCTTTGGAAAATAACCGTTCGATTATAACAAAGCTGGTATTTGTTGGACTCCAGCATAAATGCACTCGAGATAAAATAATAATGGGTCCATATTCATGGACATGAGACTGTCAATGTAGTTCATAGGGATTGACGGATCATATTCCGAAGGCGTCATCATTAACGCCAAATATGAATGCAATATCATTCCCCCCCCCCCGTACCCATAAGCATACGTGCCAGTGTCCTACGCCGTACATGAATTTATTACGGGTAACAAGGTTATTGCATAGGTATAATCAGTAGGCGATATAACAGGCATGCTCAAGCGTGAACTTGAAAGATGGCAGCACAATTCTGCAACGATTGCAACATAACATTACATATAATGCAACATAATCCTGCCCAAAGGCTGTTAAACAGGCCGTTAATTGTTATAGCACTGACTGAAAAGCACGTCTTGAGTTTGGATTTAAAAGCATCAAGCGTATTCGAGCGGCGTTCCACAAACTTGATGCGGAATTATTAAACCCTTCGCACCGTTTGAAGACATATTTGGAGATTTTGGGACTAGAAGAAGATATTTATTTATTGATCGAAGACCCCATGCAGGCTGGTATTCAGCAGTTAGTTCATGTAGGTAGCTTAGCGCGGTTCTAATAGAATGCTTTTTTCCACAGGAAGCGAATGAAGGGTATGCATGATGTGTTGAATGTTATTCCCGTGCTTTCCTTTTGCAACAAGACAGGCGGCATAACAGGATTTCATGATCGACAGTGTCAAAAACTGCGCTGAGGTCAAGAAGCACGAGAGCAACAGCATGGTGATGGTCAAAAGCACAATCAATGTTATTATATACTCGGAGAAGTGCAGTCTCAGTACTACGGGCGGAAATATTTCAGATAAAATAACTTCTACGAAACGGACACTTCATCCACAACAGAGCAGTTTTGACTTGGATGATGACTGCAAATAAAGGCCAGCATTTTTAAATGTATTTGGAAAATAACTAAACATTGCTATCTTCACATTAAGCGGACAGTTTTTCTCTTTGCCTGACTAAGTATCGATGCAATCAAAATTCTAAAAAATGCGGTAGTGCTGTTCACAAGTTTCGTAAATAAAGACGTCAAAGTAGATTTTCAAATAAAATAGTATGTTTTCAAGCGACTCTTAAGGATTCCGTTTTTAACGTCAATAGAAACGTAGAAAACATTTCCTACGTAGTAAGGTAACTGGGTATGACCGAAATATTGATATAATTTGTTAAGGCGGTGGACGACAGTTTATCACTGTACTAAGAGACGCGATGCATAAATCGACAGGTTGCCCTCAACAGGAACCGGAATTCCAGAACTTTAGATATGTGCTCAGAATTCAATACATGACAGCTTATTGCTTTCCAATTTAATTTACCGAACACATAATCAAATAATGGTGGCAGGTCCATAGAAGCTACGGGTGAGGTTTGGCGATTGGTTACATCAATACAAATTGCAAGCTAATAATCACATGCATTGCAGAACCATTCACATTTGTTTTTTTGCATATACATCAAAGGTTTGTGATTTTCATCCAAGGTACCCACGACTTTGGCGAGCACATGCATGCATCGCTGATTAACAAACAGAGATCCAAAATACGCTGGTATTGCAAAATATGTTCGGTGCATATAGGGACCAAACGCTTGAATATAATTCCATGTGTTTCCTATTCCATGTGTTCAGTAAATGATGGCGTGGCATATCACATTTGGTTTATATCAGCTTTTAATGTATTAACCCAACTTCAAATGGTTGCACCCTACCGCAATACAACGGAAGGCATGCGTAGACTGTGCAAATTGTGTCAACTTATAGTTTGACGGGTATAACGCGCCCCACCCCATTTTGAAGCTCGAATTCCCTTAACTGAGTGACAGCCAATTATGTCGGGTCTCGAAGGTCGTGCAATATAGCTGTCATATTTCGTTCAATGGTCTGTGTGATTAGGCAGCGTCCTTAACTTACTTGAAGTGCATGCCTTATTGGTGAATTTTGATTACACTTCATGTAGGCACGACGACCTCACTCTATTGCTTTGATAGCAATAGCGGTTCTGATATGATTAAGTGAATGTCGATGTTGGTGTGGCTAGCGGCTGGAAACCGTTTAAAAGCAACCACTCTTACAAAGCATGTATCAGACAAATCGCTCGCACAGCTAAAAATGAGTACCATACTGAGTGACTTGCGGAGATATTCAGATTATCGAGTGATTTTAACTTGGATAACTAAATTTATGCAACTATATTGAAGTGAATGGTTTATTCAGAATTAAAATCGCGTAATTAATTAGCTCAGTAAAACTGACGTGAAATCCAAATAGCAACATCTACACACTTCGGTCACGTCTGGGGTACGGTTAGAGCACATTAAAAGTACCCAGTGCAGTAGCTTTCAGGGTGCTGAAATAAATGCCAGATCGCTCAGTGTTCCTCAGTATTTCATATATTGTCTTAAGGTTTTGTAACACGTTAGCACTACACCGGGCCCGAGTCTTGGCTAAGCTCGGTGAGGGTGCAAAAATGAATGTACGTAGGACATTTTGTGAGAGCAATGTGGCTTAGACAGTGTCATTCATGAGTAAAGCGACATGACGTTATGTTATTTTATGGCACCATCTTTTTAGTCCCTTGAGCTAATGTAACGTGTGTCAGTGCTCTACAACAGTGATATAACGGTAGAGTAGTGCGGGATGCTTAATGTCAAATGTGACCATTAGAGCCTTGGTGCGCAAGAGTGTAGAGAATATTAGCCGACAGTTGTAGCAATAAATGTCTTTTGCAAGTTATTACTATGTGTGCATTTCTACAGTTTATGTTATCAGGTGATTCAAGCGTGATGTGTGCGGTCATTAATTTATCCATAAATGTTGGAGCAGAACGGTTCCCCCTATAGCGTATTATTGGCAATGTTCGGCAGCATTATGTTGTGCATGGATGCAAGTTTACTAACACGAGAGGATTTGGAAAGGTGTCACGTTAAGTTTGTCAATATTTGAGATCTGCTGGCATGGAAGTCTGAAACATGGTCCGGAATTCGCAAAACAAAGCGAAATCGCTAGCAACCAATGCAAATTTGTATCTCAAAGAACATTATCCCAGACGGAGCAGTCATTGAAATATGCAGCCCACCATAGTAAAATGCGTTAACTTTCTCGATATAATATCTCCTCCGGCATCTGTACCAGCAATGCATACCAGGTTCGATTTCAATTCAACCTGTTACTTGGATACGGATCAGTGTAAAATGCTATATGCTGTAAGTAATGGCGTACAGCAACTTGGATTTTATAATGGATACTATACGTCATCTGGCACTTAAGGAGAGGAATTTTACGTCATCTGGTCGGACTAAAAACCCATAGAATAACATAACGTCATGTCGCTTAACATGTGTCATGATTGACACTGTCTAAGCCTCGTTGCTCACACATACTGTCCTACTTACATTTATTTTTGCACCCTCACCAAGCTTGGCCAAGACTCGGTGAAGGGTGGCCTGGATAAACAGTGCTGACGTGGTCCAAAACCTAAACACAATATATGAAATACTGAGCAACACTCAGCAATTTGGCATTTATTCAAGCAGCTGGAAAGCTATTGGTCCGGCAACAACCCGTTTCGAGAAGGTACTTTTAATGTTTTCTAACCATGCCCCGGACTTAACTAAAGTATGTAGATGTTGCTATCTGCGTTTCACGTCAGTTTCACTGAGCTAATTAATTACGCGGTTTTAATTCTCAATAAATATTTACTAATAAATAGTTGCATAAATTTAGTAATCCACATTGAAATCATCCGATGATCTGGATATCTCAACCAGCAATTAGTATGATATTTATTTTTACCTGCGCGAGCGATTTGTCTAATACATGCTTTGGAAGAGTGGATGCTTTTTAAAAGATCTACGCAAGTTTAGCTAAACCCCGTCAATGATCCAGCCACTAGACGTACCAACATTGACATTCACTTTCTCATACCAGAACCGCTATTGCTATACAAGCTTTCAAGTGAGGTCGTCGTGCCTACATGAAGTGTAATCAAAATTCACCAATAAGGCATTCACGTAAAGCTAGTTAAGAACGCTGTCTATTCATACAGACCACTGAACGATATATGACAGCTATATTACACGACCTTCAAGACCCGACAAAATTGGCTGTTACTCAGTTACGGGAAATCGAGCTTGAAAATGGGGCTAGGCGCGTTATACCCGTCAATCCATAATTGGTGACAATTTGCACAGTCTACGCATGCCTTCCGTTGTGATACGATAGTTGTTTGGATAATACATTCAGAGCTGAATATGATATGCCACACCATCAGTTACTGAACACATGTTTGCATGGAAAAAAACAACCCAGGTATTACATTCAATCTTCTGATCACTATATGCGCCGTATATATTTTGCAATACCTGCGTATCATATGTAGTTTGGATCTCTGGGTGCCAATCTGCTATGCCTGCATGTACCTCGCCAAAATCGTTATATAGGTTTGTGTTAAGAAATATTGGTTATCTTTGATGAAAATCACAAACCTTTGATGTATTTGCACAATGCGACAAACAAATGTGAATGGTTCTGCAATGCATGTGATTATTACTGTTGGCGCTCATTTTGCATAGATGTTACCAATGCCTAATATGCAAAACTTATTTATAGCTTGCATGGATCCACATCCATGATTAGATTTTAGGAGTGGGAGTACTTTTATTATTGTTAAAAAAGATTTTGTCCTACTGCAATCACTGTTGTTTGCTGACACATGATTTCTTGCACTTTATTACAGATACTAAAATGGATACATTTATGCATGTTGAAAACCGAACTTCGAAATCAGCTAGAGAATAGGTGCATATAATGCTGCGTTTTGGCTGTACAAATATACATAGCTCTGTTGCAAATATAAGCAGCAGATAAAGTAGACAATATGTCAACGATGTAAATGTTATATCATTACGGTTTTTTTGGCAATAATAGCATTTGTAGTAAGAATTCAAATGATCACTTAGAACCAAACCACCCACACATCATCCAGAAGATAGAGTAGATGTTGAACTGAGAGGATGTCATGTCGTTTAAATCAATAATTCACCTTTTATGGCGCTTGGCAAACATGTATTTCTTTGGACAGATAAAGCTCGTCATCTAATACACCTGGCATCAACGTTCAAACGTTGACTTCCACTACACGGCTATGCTATTCATTCATCTCATTATTATGGGAGACTGCATTGTTCGTTGATTGTATTAAAGGGCAAGTAATTGCTAAAATATGAATTTTCGGGATCACACAGAACGCGATTTTCTTATCAAAAACTTGCAGTTCTTTTATCGATACGAACGTAGTAAACAAGAAATAAGCAAAAACAAGCAACACATTCCGTAACTTCCCGACCAGACGACGAAGATAAACGAAGGCGATGTGACGTCATATGTCACCAGAAGATGTTGCCACGGACGCCGTTTCTATTTGCGAACTAGCTGTCGTACTAATATATCGCTATTTACAGACACTCTGGAGCTTTCTGTTTATCCATGGTTTCTTGAGAATCTGTAAGTATGCTCACCCATACATTTCCCCTGTGAAAGTCAAAATAGAATTAATAAGTTATATTTCTGTGCTGATTTGAAGACAAAATTGAAAAATTGTCGCAGCGGTGGAATGTAGCTCTACCACTTAGCCCAACAGTTGATCGGGTAGTCCCAAAAGGGAGCACAAGCTCCAATTGGTTCAAAAGAGCTACTACAACTTAGCACAAGACGTCCGAGTATTACCGATCGACTGCAGCTACGGTTGATGGCTGCCTTTCGAGGCGTTTCATCTGTGGTGGAGCATATGGAATGGGGGATTAAGCTATAATCCTCCCTCGCTGACAATTAAGTCAAGTCATTTACATATCGGTTGTCTTCAGTACTGGAACTCTAGCTACCGCTTGATCGTTTGGAAAATTGGTAATAATTTGCACTTGCCCTTGTCAAAATTGACATGGCCGGTAGTGATCAGTGTTGGGCGGTTTTATAAGTTTTATAAGACTGTTCCTCAGATAACATGTAGATTTGTCTCGTCAGGCTGTCATATGTAGATGTATGCCTGCTTGACAGTAGTTTGCACTTGTCCTAGACAATCATCGGGCGATACCCAGTGCTCAGCTATGGCCTACTGTTAAATTCGCTTCATTTTACTTTACCCTTATATCTTCCAGTCTGTATCATCAAAGTGCAAATATGTGAGGCCCAGTACTGCAATAATTCGCATCTAGCAGGACATAGTGAGCATGTTTTCCCCGAGGAATTATGTGTATGTTTATGCAGGATATGTAGAGGGAATGATAAAGAGCCTTCTTGAACAATTTTCAGATAGTCCTACCCTGCTCAAGAATTCTATTGCAGAACTCCGGGCCAATGAACCAGAAGCACTACCCTGACAAGGAGTAGGCTGAGAGGCAGCATATGGATATGTTTCTGCTTTAGATGAGTCATGTAGTATGGTCTCTATAGGTGATGATGAATGATGGTGGTGGTGGTGATGGGGTAGGGGAATGGTAGTGATGGAGTTCATGGTGGTTTCATTATACCTGTCTGTTAGCAGGTGCACAAGGACATAACTATTCCTTATCATCATACTTACGAAGTAAATGGTAAATATTGGGGTTACAATTCACTTTCAACATCATAGGTTATTTAAATCTGGTGATGTATGATGACGAACAGACATTGGCGTTTAAGACGCTATCGCCCAAATGGCACCACCGTGCTTATCACACAGTGGGATTTAAACTTGCCACATTTGGGCAACTACTCAAACACCCACGCTGATAGACTACAGCTGCCGACTCATCATCGTAAACATCATTGGTAAGGTTACCGTCACGATATGACCTCAGATGTTGAATGTGACGTTAAGCAACAATATTAACCATTTTTATTCTCAAATCATCCAGTATGTTTATGACTTTAAGTCTTAATTTGAATGATAAATGGGTCTAAAGTAAGCTAAGCTTTGGTGAAACTCAAAAACTGTTTGTGGTTTGCTGGTATATATATTTTGCTATTTCCATTATCACAGACAAGTGAATAAGAACCAGACACTTTTGGTAGTTGTGATCAGAATTGAATAAGCATTACTTGCATAATGTGCCCACGATATTCAATCATGATGATTGCTGTGCAATGACGCAGGATTGATAAAATACCCTGCATAGAATATTGAATGACTGTTAAGATACCATTATTTGAGTGATACAACATCCGTTGTACGATATACAGGATACAGGACCAAGATGCATATGTCCTGCAGGTATGTCATGATTTTGGAATTGATTGTTCCTATCATTTTATGCCAGTGTGTAGTTTCATCTATAGGCTGTAGTATTTTTGAGCAAAGCTTAATGTAAATAACAAAATAAGACACATTATGCTTTTATGACCCTTTATTATTTCATTGCTGGCAATGACATACCAACATAAACTGATTCGACTTTGGGAAAAACTTCTCTAATGTTTATTACAGCACAGGCTGGCAGTGGTGCTCTGTGATGTCCGCCTAGATACCCCCAGCAACACTGTACCAACTGCCGATATGCAGTGAATCGGAATAACTTGCAATATAAAGAGATCTTTAAAACTTTTCATTCAGTAAATCAATATTTTTCATCGGGTATCATCCGAACCAGACCATGTTTAAATATACTCACTCTTGCTGAGCAGCATGTTTCTTCTTTAACCACTGGCAATAAGCCCTATATGCTATTTCTAGCATTTCTCTGCTACTATAAGCGTTTAGTACAAAGCATAATTACAATGAATAACTAGTTGTTCAGCCAAACAAATTAAAACATGAATAAGAAGATAACTTCAAGCAAGACCTTAGGAGAGCTGTAAAATAAAGAGTAAAATATCTGAAAATGGTAGGAAATTGCTGTTATCCAGTCAGCTCAATTCCTCTTCTATTTGCGGAGAATTTGCTGGCGGCTCAAACCTGTATGACTATATGCCCCCACACACACCTAGTTCCTCTTCTTGGGTGAGAAGAACGCTCACTGCTGTAATCCAGCTCATTGCTTTCGGAGTTGTCAGTATATGAGGACGATGAGGACATTTCACACCTTTGTAAACTAATAAAAGCACAACATGATGGCAGTTATATATATATACCTAATAAGAACAAGATAAAGTATGCATTATTGAGGTTGGTCTCCCCGGTAATACAAAGAACTAGTGAATGGCCTTGAACTCTTTAAAGGCCCATGATTCCAGGCCAGAAGTCCCTCTGTACAACTCACTGGAGAGGTATGTTTAATTGTAACAGCTAATCGATGAAAGTTCTCGGCTCCCAAAACCAGTGCCAATATCTAAAATAAAATTTATATCTACAATTTATTATTACATTGTTTGCAAAAATAAGATATCGATCGAAATCCCAGTTGAGTGTAGTAGCAGTTTTCATTTGCGATAACGTTTTACCATTAAATCAAATAACAGCGCAAGAAAATATATTCTTCCTAAAAGGTCATGCCTATGGTGAATCAATCATTGATAACCATTAAACAGGCCTGAAATCGAGGTGCATCACTGTGTTCGAGCACTGCCTGTATTAACGCTTTGGTTGACGTTTTCACACAACATAATGGAAGTTTGTCAAAATTTAACACATTCTAGGCGAACAAGTACTCCAAGCCGCATGCAATGATGTGATTCGTTGCGGTACATGATGTACATGATGACGGTATAAAATACAATTATGCTCACACCTACCACAGCTCCCATGTTAACAAACCTGGAAACAACCATGCTATCCGGCTGGACGGTGACATATGACGTCACAAACTCAGGTGCCAATGGCTGCCGTTTTTTGCGCATATGCCA
Organism: Urechis unicinctus; assembly: GCA_034190875.2. NCBI lineage: Eukaryota > Metazoa > Annelida > Polychaeta > Xenopneusta > Urechidae > Urechis > Urechis unicinctus. Next base: position 28,818,640 of record CM067356.1, read on the forward strand.
AAACGCTCCACAAAATCGAGGTAAATGTTTAAATAAAGCCTACAAAATGACATCAATGGACGAAAACATTTTCGGAAACGTCTTTCACGGACTGATATACACCTAATAAAACATCGATTAGGGAGTCGTTACTTGCACTATAACCCTCATACTCGATGTAGTGAATTGCACACACAATATTGCGACAACTGGTACCACCTTTTTCACGACAAAATGTTATGTTGATCTTACAAACACGATCCGGCGGCAGATGTGACTGCAAGTTAGATTTCTTAATGCCGTGTCATTATTGATACATTGTGTCGATCCACAGCTACTAAAATGAATCAAACGCCGGACTCAATACTCTTAACCTTGCTGTACCTTGAAGTCATCCTACTATTTCACTTGCAGTACCATATTATGAAAATCTTGTAATCTGCGCTGTCACACTATATCTAAATTTTGATTATTTCGAAATGCACTGGTAGCGTATTGCATTTGATTGAGTATCAAAGACGCATAAGTTTTTTGGCGACGCTGCCACATTATATAACGGTAAGTCAATTTAAATGATTTGCCTGCGGCCGTTTTACCTATGGTTTTAAAAACTTTTCTCTCTATTTTCATTTAGTTCGCAACAATAAAACTGCCATCGGAACTAAGTTTAGTATGCTCATTTGCCTCATCAAGTTTTCCTACGCTCTTGCCTTCCTCTTCCTTGCCGCTTTAATAGATAATATTTCAGTTTTCAGGTAGAATCCCAATAACACTGATGTGAAGTCACAATTGATTTGTTATTTTGAAGCTGCGGATAGGTACGAGGAGCAGCTTCAAACAAAACAGCACTACATTTCTGTACAAAAGGCCAACGGTTTGTAAATAATATTTCCGCTTCTTGTTTTATCTAATGTTGCGTATCTTATAACTAATATGCTTAACAAAGCTGGTATCTTTAGACTTAAAACTGACTGTGCTATGCAATGATGGACATATTGCTAGACATGTATGAACCTTCGTAGGCCACACATTACCCTTTATGGCTGTCTCGTAGCAACTTAACTATCAACCACCAACCAGATATTTGCACGATAATTAGGCATCTCGGCATTTGCCTTAGTCAAACTGGTATCCGATTTACCATTGCATTTAACCCACAGCATGCAATGCACGGCTAATTATTATCAACGATCATTTGTAAACGTGGCAGCCTTTCGAATTCCTATAGCATGATAATAAGCTTACTGTCAGGGAAAATTATTGAGTCGCTTGTACCTGAGATACTGCGGTACATGTACTGATCCTGGCTCAGGGACGTGACATCAATAAACTATATGTTACCTAAAGCCCTCGCGTTCTATTAACACCAGCTTATCTCTAGAATGGACCGGATGCAGTTCTTGACTTCTCGTTCATCTCTGAAAAAACATCGTTCGTAGCTCATGGCCACGCACTGTATGAGAATATTTAATGCACCAGTGAAGATGATAAGAGTGATCAGGCACTAAGCGGGGTAATCTCAGTTGTACATGAGCAATTTTTATTATTTACGGGTGAGGAAGAAATTGTTGCTTATGTCATGCTGATAGGTGAAACAGAAAGCAACAAGTGTTACAATCAGGGACTTCTTGTATGCAACCAAACGCGTGATGGAATCGAAATAGCCAAAATATTTGGCTTTGTTGTAACATGTTCTATTATGGTTTCGTTCAGTGTGGTGTGTATTTATTTACCTCAGCCAGCAGTTTGCCTTGAACCAGCTCCGAATATATATGCTTCACAGGTGAGGTATCTGTATACAAAACTGATATCCTAAAATATTCATAGTCATTTCATCTAGATGTCATTAACGAATGCTGCTTATCTCAAGAGATGTTGGGAATGCATGGTTGCTTTCAAACCTGTGGTAAATTTAAAAGCGGAACCTAAGTGGTGTCGTTTGGGGCATGTTCTGTGTCTTCAAAGCCTTAATTAACGTAGATGACGCATTGTGCTTCAATTCAATTGCATGTTCTGTGTCTTCAAAGCCTTAATTAACGTAGATGACGCATTGTGCTTCAATTCAATTGCATGTTCTGTGTCTTCAAAGCCTTAATTAACGTAGATGACGCATTGTGCTTCAATTCAATTGCATGTTCTGTGTCTCCAAATCCTTAATTAACGTAAATGATGTTTTGTGCTTCAATTCAAATGCATGTTCAGTGTCTTCCAAGCCTTAATTAACGTAGATGACGCATTGTGCCTCAATTCAATTGCATGTTCAGTGTCTTCGAAGCATTAATTAACGTAGATGACGCATTGTGCTTCAATTCTTATTATCAAAGACACTCATTCTTGTAGTTGGCTCTCCAAACAGTTAGTAGTACTTTAGACGCACTACTAGCCTACATGGGTCGAATATTAAACCACAAACAATGTCCTTGTGTTTCAATAGTTTTTGAAAAACAAATCATAGTTTTCGCTTTTTAGAGCACTAGATCATCTGGTTTGTCGTTCATAGGCTATATCACCGCTGCGCAGAGGTTTTGGATTTGTTGGTGCCCTGTATAAAAGCAGCATGTGATTGCTTACAAAAGCATGCAATGGTAAAAGAAGTGCTTGACTAGTAAGACAAAGATAACAAAACAGTGTCAGACATTTTCGCCCACCTCTCTCTTCCTCTCATTATGTGTAACATATGTCATATGTGGCTTAAACGGGTGACATTGACAAATGACCAGTCAGCGCAACATAATCACAATGAACAATCGAAAGTACCAGTATGTTATAGTGTGATAATTTATGCTTGGTGTAACTTCAAACAAAACACTGTGCGTTTACAAATTAGAATGAACTTTTGGGATAAATACTATGAAAAGGTGCTATGTAGAAACATAGACCTCGGCCCACGCAGGTCGCATATCCAATGAAAGCACAATCGTGATTGCGGCTTGTTGAACCAGAGCAGCAGTACACAAAATGACTTAGAGAAAACATACATGACACGATACGGCGGTTAACCAGTTTGCATGGCTTTAGCAATCCATCTTTCCTTCTGTAGCGTTTGCAAATAAAGTCCCTGTCAACTCGATGTCGAGCTGAAAATAGGCATGCATACATCGATAACCCTATAAAAATGACACAATAATTCATAATGGCGTGGTGCTATTAGAGACCCACAACTAGTCCTAAATAGCAGCTGTTATTTATCTCTTTTTGTGTGTTTTTTGAGTCCAACGAAAGCCATAATTCCTCACCCCTTTACTACAGCTCGCCTATAATAATATCGGATGAAGCAGCTGTGCTATGTCCTTGGTTGCCCTTTGGGTGCACCATAATTTATAGTTTAGTCTGTCTATGAAACAAAACTGAGTTTGATGCTGTAAACGCGAAGATTGGTTGCAACTAGCTTTCCTAGACATGTGTTTTCATGCTAATCATACATTCAGTACTTCATCCTTATCGTAAACATGACGTGTAAACTCATCTAAAGCCTCATTTAATCTATTGTAACGCAACAACGACTTATTCAGAACTAAGTTTGCCACCGCATTAGCCGTCCATAGCATGGTGTGGTGATCCGCGACACGCTTTTGAGATTGTTGATGAAGGAACACGACCGCCAGGAGTAGGGTTTGGAAGAAACTTAAACCTTATTGTTCACGCTGACTTTAGAATGTACGAAAGAGCTTAGCCTAAAGGATGGGGAGAGAAGTTTCGAGCTCGGTGGGCAAGAAAAAAATAATTTATAGAGGTGATTCCCTCAACGCTATCCAAATTCTAATGGAACATGCAGTTGCCTGGTCAGAGGATGGGCGTAGCCATAAGGGGCGGCGACTAGCAGGTGACACGTACGTCACTCATGGGCATGACTGAGAAGGGCACGTCATGATGAATGGCAAGGTTGTGGCATAATGTACCTTTTACACTCAACACAGCCTTTCAATTTTGTTTACGCTAAATAGCATAGACAATAATCAAGCAACCCTTTGCAAGGCATATCTAAACATTTAACGGATTTTTTTTTGTCCTTGTCGAAATAGAGCAAAACAAAGATTAAATCAAAGGGACACTGGTACGATATATTGTAAAATGTTCATTGCGTTACATAGTATGATATGTTTTATCATGCACTTTGCGCAAGGTGGTATCATAGTTTTCTTTGATTATGCATATTGCGTAACCAAAGAGGACAGCTTCATTACGCATACAATTCAATATTTGATACATATGGGTACAGTTGTGTGGCACAAGTAACAGCAGTGGTTTTCTATTGCAACGAAGCCGACAGAAGATGGAGGAAATTACAAAGCTTTAGCAATTATGCATCTGATCATGTATTTATGTATATGGAATGTATCTGAGTCGGATATCAGCCTCCGAATATATTATACCAGCAATTCTATGTCAACAGAGATCGATACAGATCGATTGACCACGCCACAGCTAGCATCTATAGATATAGCGGCACCTTCCGTATGTTCCCATGGTGCCTTCGCGCAGACTTCACCGAAGAAGTATCGTCGGCGGTTGTACGACACTGCCCTACTGCTACGCTCGTAGTAAAGAAGCAATTTATCACCTCTCACACCGATCAGGTCTCCATCATCCAACACCAGAGGCTCAGCAAGTGGCTGCACAATATATGGTATTGATTAGCATATGTCCTGCAAGTAAATATACTGTTCTCTAATAACAACCATTTATGATGCATTTCCCACCTGTTGGAATACTCCCGCCCTAACGTACAGAGACGCTTCATCCATTTGGTTTACTACCATGCTTTTAGCTTCAGATCGCCGCCAGATGCTCAAAGTGACAGCACCAGAGGTATTTGAGTAACCGCCGATACTTGCTATAGCGCATTTCGGCATTGGCCTACCGATGAAAATGTTCAGCCAATTAGATCCTAGATAATTTAGTTTCTTAGATGGTGCAAAAAGCATGGTAACGTTCCCTGCAAAAAGATTGATTGAAAATGTAATCAATTGCATTATATCGCGACGCATGCTGTGGGTCATTGCTGATCAACCGTCAACGACATGAACTAATTAGTGATTAATAAATAACTGCAGGATAAGGGCAATGATACCCCCTACTCCATATTTGAATCCAGACATGTTTAGACCTACTTTTGACAGCCCAGTACATCCCTTCTTCACTCGTCCACTTGTGGTGAATATGCGTCAACAGATGACACGTCAATTTCATGCAAGAACCACGTGATCGCTTCACGTGTACGGCCAGACAGTGGCCATTGTAAGTATCACATTTTCTGGTGCAAGCTTCCAGCCCCGTCACGTTGAACTTCGCCAAAGGGGCAGCTTCTTTGGACGGCATCGTGTGTGGATATATTTCCCAGGCGGATGCTCCAAGAACCACAGTCAATGCTAGCGACAGAGAGATTAGCTTATATATATATATTAGAAATCATCCAAACATTGAATGATATGAGCGTTCGAAACAAAGAAGTTAAATGATGACAGCTTTCGTGTGCTACAAACCTAGTATATATATCGTCATTATCCACGTATTCCCTTTTCTAGCTTCGTACTGATGACATGTCATTACTTAGGGCTGGCAGCGGCTGTATATAGTCAAGTGTAACAGGTATTAGCGCAATTGTTTGATATGCCGCCTTTGATACATCTTTCTACATCGAGTGAGGGCTGGTGTGAATAGGAAATGCCGCCAGGGCTTAACAACGCTGCTGAATAATTGGTTTGCGCTCAATTGTGTTGCATTTCCCTTACTAAAACATTCAACACCTAGGATGCAATCGTCTACTTCGGGAAGCACAGGAATATCGATTGGTAAATCGACACCAAGTCAGTATGCTGGCAAAAAAAAGGCTGGCTTCGTTTATAAGAATAATACAACGGGCATTGAGCTAGTCGACCTACACGATTAAGTAGCAACTTTTCGAGCATATATATAATATATATATATATATATATATATATAGATATATATATATATATATATATATAGATATATATATATAGATATATCTATATATATCTATCTATATATATATATATATATATATAAACGTATATATATATATATATATATATATATATATATATCTATATATAAATATCTATATATATCTCTATATATATATAGATAGTTATCTATAAATATATATATGCTAGAAAAGTATATATATATATACACACCATATTTATGAATATATACGTTAATATATATATTTATACATATATATAGATATATATATTGATGTACATATATGTAAAATATATATATATATACATATATAAACATAATTACATATATATATATTTCATATATATATGCATATTTCATATATACATAGATATATGTATATGTATATACATATATATATACATATATAGATATATATTTAAAAATATATATATATATATATATATACATATATATATATATATATATATATACATATATATATATACATTCATATAT
>CM067356.1:28827565-28854536 GCA_034190875.2 Urechis unicinctus
GCAGCGTTTTGCGAACTTATTAAAAGTTGTAAATAGATGAATAATGAGAAAAAACTACTTTTCGGTGTAAAATTTTTAAAAGAATTCAGATTTTTTAAAACTTAGAATTTACATATTCTACGCTCATGATTAAACATTATTTTGACCATTTGGGCCAAAGTATATATGATTGTAAGCAAGATATTGACGTTTTCAGGTAATGTCAACGAATGGTTAGTTGTTAAAATTAAATGTCCGTTTAATAATAACAAATCAAAGAAATCATTCATAAAAGATAATATTTGTAAGTTATAGGGACTAGACTATCATATTAAAATGGTCAAAACAAAATATTTGTAAACAATTTTAATGAATTCATATTGGGTCTCAGTGTCAGACCTGAATTACTGGGACCTCCATGATGCGCTATCGATATACTAGAAAAAATCAAACGTTCACCTTCTTTTAACCTGCCCGACACTATATATACCTGTATATATCAATGTTTTCAACATCTTGTATGTGTTATATGGCACGCTCGTAAGACAGCACTATTGGTTCAGACCCAATATTTCAACTATTATCATTGGGTCGTTCCCAATCATTAATATTCAAAATGGCGCCCGAACGAATGGAACTATTTAAACTATGATGCGCTCATCTTCGTTGACGAGATGCGTCTTTGATTATGTTATAATATGACAACAGGGAATCTTTTTATGTCTCTCTTAACACAAACGCGGTGCCCCAGGTACTATAATACAATAAAAAGAGATGGAATGTATTTGCAGATGGAATGTATTTGAACGATGCATTCAGAATCAAAGCCAACCCTATAATATGGACAGCAAAGGTAAATAATTCATTGATATCGACTGCCATTGATTATTATCTTTCCATAAGTAGTGTCACTAATCGCCAGTCCCGGTTTATCGACAATATTGGTCACATAATTGTGCGTATCCTTTAGATGTTAGTTAAGGCCGACTTGTTATTATCGGTTAACTGCATTGTACTATACTTGATTGACAATCGACATACCAGCCAGTATTTGAAGACAGCTGCTAGCACAATTTGCAGTACTTTTTGATATCAGGTCATAGATAAGGCAATCTGAAATAATTGTTTTTTCCATTGAAAACATCTTGTAGAAGTTGATTTCGTTTTCCATGTTTTGTTTAATAATTTGCAAATATGTGTCAAATTTGAACTTTCAGCAATCTGTCTGTCCCCACACCCAGTCTGTTTTGTCCAATTTTGAAATAAAATGAAGCAAAGCTTATTCCACATGTAATTTTCGAGAAGAACTTGAGCTTGAATCTCAGGAACGGTTTAACCTTTCAACAGGCTGTCTGTACAGTAGGGACTTTGAAACAACAATGAGTAAATCGTTTGCCTATACAAACAAGTTTTTATTTTCAGGAAGTACCATTATCAAACTTAAGTGTGTATCAGTAGCAAACCGCGACTATTCAACTTACCTTATGTCAGATATATAAAATTTAGAGTTACTCTAAAACAAGATAGGGTCAATTATTTACAGCATCAACCATACATCAGTTACGTTTTCCAAGTCTTATGTTATTCACTTGTGAGCGTATCTGCGCCAAACTTCGACCTTTCAACAATAGTTCTGCTCTCTGCAGATCTGATTTGTGCACACTGGTCTTTGTCTTCTGAATGTATCCCTGAAAGATGTCTTTAAGGATTGCTGTTTCCTTGTCACTCCAGCGCCTCTTTTGTGTTCTGCTCCTTTCAAAAACTGTAAACATAAAATACCACTTATAACTGTACTACCCTCTAAACAGGTCAATGATAACAGTGGCATAATATGTAGAGTTAAAAGCTTTCCAATATTATAATTTGAAACTATATATATCTTTTACATACCTAATGCACACATAGCAAATTGCATTTATACCATATCCATGCCCAAGGTTATTGCAGTCATGCCTACCTGGCTCTGCTGTCTTGGTGCCAGAATCAATATCAATGACTTCCCTCATGCATGGTGACTCTGCCTCTATATACATTCACATTGCATACTACACATACATGGTAAAGCACAAGAATCAGTGATAAAGCTGCAAATTGTTATATGATGTGTCTGGTGTCTACTCATGCAAGCATTACAAACTTACTCTCAGTAACAGAGGGTAGTTCATCCCACATCACAACCTTCTGCATCTTCTTCTTCTATACTCGGAAGATCTGCATCAGCCAAGCAGTTAGTCAATAAATAGGCCTACATCAAGTCCTATATCTTTGTCAACACAATGTGATAGGTTGTTCACTTCAGCAACAAAAATTTGTCAATGTCATTTTATTCAAGGAGCATTTGTGACCTTCAACAGATATATCCTCCAGACGCATTCCTTTCCATTGATTCACCTTGCCATTCTCAACTGTAAGGAGGAGCTGTGAGACCTTAACACAAAACAGTTTTTGTGTATGAAGTTAATTATAAATGTTAAATCAGGAGTAAATTAACAGCCAAAGGATTTGGTTAGGCTTGATGAATGCAAAACGGATTTATACTTATCACAGTGCAGTCATAAAAGAAACACAGAACATAGAAAACATGGATAAATTTTCTTTATACTGAGTATACAAAAGTACCTTTGATAACTCTAAAGTAGAATGTGACAGTCGGTAATATTCCCGATGGGTCTTTGGATCATGGCCAAGATGTTTTGCCAGCATACCAAGCTCACTCTCACTCATGTCCAAAATCTGCACAAAATTGGGCATAGATAAGTGAAAAGAAGCCAATACCTCTGCTCTCTAGTGAACATCATCATTTACAAACTGTAAGTATTGATGTCCATGTCAACAAAACATTAATATCTCAGACATAAACAGAACATTTACTTGGGAGACTGTGGCAATGTACTTCCTCAATTGTGTAGATTTGATGCGCTCTGGGTGTTGCAATCCAGGGCAACTGCCTGCCACTTCCTGTAGCTCGGTGTTTCCACTCATTGGAGTGTCTGCATTTAAGCGCGCAAATAAGAAGGGGTTTGTTGCTGGGACACCAACATCTGCTCTTGTTTTTAAAAGCACTTCTATTGCTTTTTTAGCATCTAGTTGAAGGAGAACAAAGGCATCATTGTTTTTTTCTGCTTTTACCATCTGTAATAAGCATGTCCATTCCTTGCGCAAGCATCTTGTCTGTCGTGGATAATCCCATGCTCAGCTCCTGGCTAGGATCCTTTCTCCAGTCTGGTCTTGTTAGATATCCGTGCACAGTGAGATCCTTCACTTCAGCCCTCCTTCTTTTGTTGAAGAGAATAAGTCGACTCATTGTACATTTTGACAAATTTAACCAATCTGATGGCTTCGGATCATTCAACAATAATGTCATGGATTCTTGCATGCTTGTGGCTATGAAATCTCTCAGTTTGACCAAGTCCTCAGTAAGAGGAATCTGTACAACTTTGCTCCTGTTTGCTGCATTCTGCTTTTTGGTGGCAATTGAATTGATGCGGCAGGACCATTCTGCCTGAAAGACTTTTTGAAATTTTAGTGCTTCTTCATATTCCTCGGTGTTTTCCTTCCTTAGTCCCCATCCCATTTTTATGGCAATTATGTGCCCAATAAGGTTTCCGATCTTTTTTCCAAGACTGAGGGATGGAGCTTCTTTCTCAATAGAAATTGCCCTTGTTGCTTCTACAACAAGGTCAAAGTTGCCAACCTTAATCAAATCATTCATGTTAGCACATGGTTTCTTTCTTCTGACCTCCATGACCAATTTGGCCAATGATCGTGCACCTTGGCTTACTCGATGTATGTCTGATATCTTGTGATCCTGGACATCCCCCAGTGATTCAACCCGCAATGATGCATATCTCATTATCAGCCGGTCTCCTCGGACAATATTCTTAATGTCCCCATCGTTCATTCTATCTAACATCAGCTGACCATTCGCCTCTCCATCTTCCATAATTGAACTGCTGAGTAGGTGTTTTCCCCTTCTTAGTGCATTTTTTAGCTCGTTAGGTTCATTACTTGTAGAATTGACAAGTGGTGTTACCTTGTGTTCCATAATAGTCCCGCAGTTTTGAAGATGGTGCCACAAATGTGCCTTAAGCACAAATTTCAAACACAATTCACAAGGGATAAAATCTGATGGTTGATGCTCCTTTGCACCAGCAGATCCGCGGCGTGCCACAATGATATGGCCATTTCCTGTTTTAAGCACTTCCACATTGTGCTTAAAATTACCCTCATTGGCCAGTAGTCCAAGGCGATGCATTCTCTCTTTAGACCTTTTGCAAAGTATTTGAATGTCCATTATCCGTGGGTGACTTTTGTGCACAGTAATTAGATGGCGAGCAATTTTACTCTTTATCTCTTTCAGACAAAAAGTGCAGAAATTGCTTTTGTCATAGATCTGCTTGCATCCTGGCCTTACCTGACCTTTCAGGAGTCCTGCACTTTCTGGTAGTGTGCATGGAGTTGGGGTTATGTGATTAAGTTCATTGATTCCACCGCCCACATTTTGCTCTTGTTCACTGTGTTGACTGGATGAAGCAAACACTGGAAATTCCTCGCTCATGTATGAGTCAAAGCTTGTTTCTGGTACATATTCTGATGTGGAAGGTGATGAGCTTCTACTGCTGCTATTGCTGATATTACTGCTATCGCTTGTCTGTCTAACTATATCTGCTGCTGCTGGCACCTAACACAAAATGCCACTTACAATAATCAAAACAGTCTGCCAAACTGAGTACTTTTACTCAGCATTGGCCAAATTTTTTTCAAAACCAGTGTCTTCTAGTGCTGTAGCATTAATAACTGGATCAACAAGTACTCACTGCATTGGACTTGAGTGAATTTGTAGCAACTGATTTAGTTGGTAGAGGACTGCCTGCCATATAAGTATGTGTAAGAAACATGTAAATCTTGCATATGAATATAACCATTGTAATAGTATTTTTTAAATAATATTACCATTAAAATAATACCATGAAAAAGGGTGATATTCTGGAATTAATCTAACTATTGTCAGTCAATGAAGGATGAATGTCAAACTCACCTGGGACATCAGCTGTGTTTCTCGGAAGGGAATAAGTTGATGAAGTAGACGCGGACCCAGTGACATCTGACATAACAATGCATGCATCTACACATGGCATAAACAGAAATGATAGTTGGTCAGATAATGTATAATTTGTAAGGACCAATTTGTTAAAAAACACAGTCAGCAAACAGTACTGCTGTTTGTTTGGCAATAATTGTTCCAGTGTGGGTCGGTGGTTGGTAATTTGCAGGGTCCTGTTGGTCATGAGTTGCAATGACTGGGATGTCTTCATGAACAACAAACTAGGTTTAATATGTACTACCAGCTATATAAATGTTTGTATCTGCAATGGCTGCAATTATCTACCAGTTGTGTTAATATTTGTTAATCAACAAGTCTTTAAGACAAACAGTAATTTTTTATCAAAAAAATCTAACCATTACTATTCAGTGATGGGTGGATGTATGGCTCATGCAGGGCAGCAGCTGCATTACTCTGGAGGGATTCGGTTGCAGAAGTTGTAGTCAGTCGAGCATCCTCTTTCATTTCATAGCATGCATCTACACATGATCCAGACAGATATGACATAGATGTGAAGTTTTTGAATGACAAATGTTACATACAGCAGTTGTTGATTGTTACTGTTTTGTGGAATGTTCTTACTAGTGTGGGTCGGTGATAGGTAGATTTCAGCCAATTGTGGGGCATCAAATTCGTTGACCAGGTTCACTTCAGGAGTAACAAATGAAGTTTCATAAGCACAACATGTTAATCAGTAGTTTCACCTACACGTGATCCTGAGAGATGTGAAAAATGTGTTTAACCATATGCAAACTATTATAGTTATAACTGGAAATCAACCGGTTATTGAAACAGCAAGTCATAAAACTTGAAATGACCATACATACTATTGTCATTCATGGGATGGTGAATATCTGGCTCTGGATGTAAATTTGCTTCATGGTCTTCTGGAACAAAAACAAATTCCACTTAAGGAAATTCAATTGAATAAGAAATAATCATGATCATTCTTGTGAACAAAGATGTTATGTTCTACAGTACATTCTAGGGTGTATTATGCAGTAAATATATTACCTCTGTTTGCTATCTGTATGAGTGCTCTGTTTATGTCCGCAAAGAATTTTTCAAGATATGATGGCATTTTTTTCTTCAGATGGGCTGCATGAAAATACATTAGCGTAGATAAAGTTTATTAGATAGGTATTTTTCCTCAACTGCTTCTACAATTATCCAAATCAGCAACAGTGACAATTGTAATATTTGACATAGGTAAATTTAAAAACTTGGTTAGATTGCGAAACAGATATCTTTTACTGTTTATGGATCCAATATTATATATAGTAAGCTGTCGAAATATGAAGATAACAAAATCACTGGTCCACACCAATGAGAAATGAAAAATAAGGATCTCATACATAATAATAAAGCATGTATGACCAAGACATAGCAGTAAAAAGCATGGTGAAGCAAATATACACCCACAAAAATGAAATACAAGCGAAAACATAAGATGAAATTATTATATCAGAAATCGGCAGCCAAAAATAAATGACCTTAACCTTTAGTTTACAGACAACAGTATTGTACCTTTTCCCTTCTCCAATACTGGATCATCTGCTCTGAATATTTTTATCTTGCTCGGAGGGACATCCATGCTAGATATGACATTTTGCCACAAACAATCTTTATAATTCAATCAAGGCTAACCCAATAATCCCCTACCTTTCCATTCAGGCTTGTAATATAGTGTATGAAATGTCATTGGTTCAATACAAATTGCCTCAACAGCTGCATATAAGTTTAACATCATAGTAAAACAATATATATATACATAACAGCAGTATATGAATACACGAAGTGGCATATAAATGCACCGGGCAGCGCTCCCAATACCAACTTGTAATTACAATCTTGTAATTACAAATTTGCAAAATTATATTTCTGAAACAAATTGATTCAAGGGTTTAATTGCTATAGGGCCTAGAATTAGCCAACGTTTCACGACAGCAAGCCCTATTCATTTGAATAGTTAATCATTATTGAACTAAAAACAATCTGTGGAAAATAACCAGAAGGCTAATTACATCGTTTGTTCTTCCCAGAAGCCACAACATGTTCTAAACGGGTGCAGCACATCAGTTCCATTCCTTACGAATCCTGGCCACCAAATGCCTTCGCAGCAAACAAGAACTGTGTCTCCTTCTACAAAATGATTCAGTAAGGTGTGACCACAGATCAGCTTAAAGAAAGCCATGAACTGACTTCTTCTTTCATCTCAAACAATATTTCAGACATTATACATTAGTTACATTTTTTGTCATTAACCAAGTTCATAATAAATTGCTTGGTTTATCACTTAGTTGATGTCTAAACTGACATAATTGCTAAAACTAAAGGAACCGTAAATTGCACATTTTAAATATATCACCATACAGAGTGATTTAAAATAACCTTGATATAGCCTTCTTGTTGGATTGTTATGCAGGTCTGGCAACTTCTGACTGACTCTCTTTCTTTTTTTACCCATTGCTGCAATTTCAATATAATCACAAATATAATATCAACAAATACATCAAGTATAAGGTTGACACAGCTCTGCATTGAATTGGTGGCCGAATCCGAATTCCAATGACTAGTTGATCAGGTTTTTGATGTTGTGTGACAATGAGGTGCTGGCAATGAGAAAAGGAGCAATACATTATGTTTGAAGGTGAGGAATTTGTATTCAGGGCAATGATGGACATTTTGGAGGGGGAATTTAGCTCTTTCTGATTGCTTTCTAGTTATAAATGGCAATTATTGTGTGATGAGCCCAAATACACCACTTAACTATAATCACTATGTTTTGTAATGATCCAAATAAGAACAGGACAAGATCTAAAACCTATATGATGCACTGATTATAACTGGATGAGTGTATGCTATCAAATGTTTGTCACTGTAATGCTTATGTCATTTGCAGTGAATTTCAAAACACAAAGCTAATGGTAATATATACATCAAATCGTACCTATTGATGTGATACAATTCGTATCAGAATATATAAGTCAATTCACAAAATCTTACTGATGTAATTGAAACAAAGATATTTCATAAATATCATTTGATGAATCTTGGGAGATACATAGCGAATCCCCGCCCCCTTTCCTACTTCCTTATCTTATAAACGCTTGCCACGTTTAGCTCTGGTTCTGCTCCTTTAGCCCTCGGAGGAGAGACAGCATGTAGCAGAGTAACATTTTAAAGCTGCTCATGTATTTTTTGTTGGTAGAGCACAACAACTTATTCCAAGATATAGAGCAAAGACAAGAATGGTTGCCACTCTCTGCAGAGCATTACTTGATGCTAGGGTTTTATTTGCGTTAGTGAGCTTTCACAAAAACCGATATATGGGCGATCCATTGGTATAATATATTCCCAATAAATTGTATATAAGCCATTGACCCAACAATAAGTTTAATAATATATACACTCATTTTACAAAGCTATATACATTATCATGGCATGCCTATATATATAGACTCTATTATTGGGTCCAGACCCAATAAATTGTATATAAGCCATGGACCCAACAATAAGTTTTGATAATATATACACTGATTTTATAAGCTATATATGTCATCTCGGCACAGCCTATTATATATATGGAATCGTATTATTGGGTCCAGACCCAATAAATTGTATATAGGCCATGGACCCAACAATAAGTTTTGATAATATATACACTGATTTTACTAAGCTATATATGTCATCTCGGCACAGCCTATTATATATACAACTCGTATTATTGGGTCCAGACCCAATAAATTATATATAGGCCATGGACCCAACAATAAGTTTTATTAATATATACACTAATTTTATGGATTACGTCATCACGACACAGGGTATAGTATATATATGGACTATAAATGTATTATTAGGTCCTGAAGCAATAAATGTTATATAAGCCATGGGACCCAACAATAGCTATTAATAATATATATACTCATTTTACGAAGCTATAAGCATCATCTAGACACAACATATCATATATATGGACAACAACAATAAGTTTTGATAATGCATACACTCATTTTACTAAGTTATATGCATCATCATGGCACAGCATTATATATATATATGGACTTGTATTATTGGGTCCTGACACAATAAATGTTATACAAGCTGTAGACCCAATAATGCCTATTAATAATGTATACACTCATTTTACGAAGTTATATGCATCATCTAGATACAGCATATGATATATATGGAATGGTATTGTTGGGTCTGGACCAAATAAATTGTATATAAGCCATGGACCCAACAGTATAATAATATATACACTCATTTCACGAAGTTATATGCATCGTCTGGACCCAATAAATTGTATATAAGCCATGGACCCAACTGTATAATAATATATACACTCATTTTACGAAGTTATATCCATCATCTAGGCACAGCATATGATATATATGGACTGGTATTGTTGGGTCTGGACCCAATATATTGTATATAGGCCATGGATAGAACAATTTTTTTTAATAATATAAACAATCACTTTTAGAAGTTATATACTCAGTCAAAAGGGTTTTTTTTCAGGAGTTTTGCTACCCCCAAAACAATCACTTTTAGATGGATAGAACAATATTTTTTAATAATATAAACAATCACTTTTAGAAGTTATATACTCAGTCAAAAGGGTTTTTTTTTTCAGGAGTTTTGCTACCCCCAAAACAATCACTTTTAGAAGTTATATACACAGTCAGGGTTTTTTTTTTTTTCAGGAGGAGTTTTGCTACCCCCATTCAAAGAATGCTAGGGGTAAAAATTCCCCCCTGGGATGAAAATCGTTCAGTCACCAGGAAACATATACTGCATTATCACTATCGGAAGCAGAGGCCAGGGGATGGAATGAATATATGATCAAAATCTGGTGAAAGTAAGTGGGGCTGAGTGGACCAACACGGAATACGACGCTTACTCCTTATCCCCTCCCCAAAACGTTTTAATCTAGTCATTCTATATAAGTAGCATATCGATTACATCATTAACTGATTAAACTAAATCACGAAACACAGACTACAACATGTGCAACTCTTGTCCGTTATTATTAAAGATGAAGATTTGTTGCACTGCCTTCACGCTAGCCTCAGCAGCCGCGCAGTCCCACCACAAAATGTTCGCGCTCCCCATCCTCTCCCGCAGATATTTTAGTCTAGGTAATTGATTTAATTAACTAAGCAGTGAGTTATCACAATGAAACTTTTTCGAACAAATACGTGCCTCAAACGTCAGGCAACTCGATTTGGAGCCTGACAGTTCCACCTGCTGCAAATCGCCAATGTTGGAAACCATATGCCCCATGTAGGATACACATATTACACTCCGCTAAACTCCTTTACAAATTGATAAGCGGTATCGCCCGAGGCCGTACTGCGCGGACCATTTGAACTCGTTCCGTCTTCACCACAGTGAGTGGCCAGGGTTCAAATGCATGGAACCGCTTTGAACCGGAGTACTTTAAGATAAGGGTTTTCCCATTTTCCCGTTGCGGATTTTTGTGGATGCGTGAAAATACGCATTGGTCCAAATTATAATGCGTCCCAACAACGCGTGAGGTATTGGGGGACGCTGTCAAGTGCTTTGTCATCAGCAGTAATATATCATACAATATTGGATCAGGAACGAACAAATTTTATATAAGCTATAGACCAACAATAAATTCTGATAACATACATTCATATATCAAGTGATTGACGCAATCAAGAGACAAAATATATTACATTCGTCAGGACCCAATTAATTTTTATAAAAGCCCAGATCAATCCGCAATGTTATGTACTGTAGAGTCGTCTAGGGAAGTGATATAGTAAATATGCTATTCGAACTAGACTGCTTTTAATAATGAGTTAGTAACTCGGGGTCGGGGGAGTGTTTGGTAGATTGTGGCTTTCATTGAAATTTACTCCAATATGCAAAACAAGAAAGGTGAGCAAGAACCAGTACGTCGACCAGGCCAACTCTGCTGACTGGGTAATATACAATTGTTTGGTAACCTCAGCGTCCCTGTTGACCTTACTCATACTAATACAATTCATGTCAGAAGGGACAAGATAAGATCCGATTGGATCAACACAGGACCCACCTGATACACCAAACCCAACCACAGTGCAACTACATCATCTTTGACACCTTTAAAGGTCGCACTTCAAATTATGGCATCTATCAATCGAAGAGGAAAGACATTTTACAATGTAAATCGAATTGTTGAAGGACTCTCACTTGCCCGAAATTATCAGCTGTCTAATGAGCCGTATGTTAAAACATTCATGCATCCAAGCACTAAGTCACAGGTCCACTGTGAACTCCCAAGGTTCACAAGCTGATCAACAGCAAAATGATGGTAAAAAGTATATGCATCTTACATACCGCTATAAGCACTGTTTTTGTGTGTGTGAAACACAACTACATATACGCCTCAGGCTAGAGGCTGCTTGACCAAATGATCATTGTACGCAGCTCTGGCAGCGATGGATTAAACGATAGCACTGTACAATATTTCAGTATGAACTGGCCCGTATTCACCAACCACGTCGAGTCTAGACTAATCTTTTTGAGTCCTAACTTAAGTCTCTTTACATTTCCCCCCCACCAATCAACATTGACAGTGAGCCGCACCATGACTTCGCATTAACACACATAGCGGCAGTAATAAAATCATTGTTTTTAACCGCTCGCAATAAGCTACATTTTCACGGACTGATAAAACATACCAATTTAGTTTTATATCTTGGTATCTGGCGCCCCGAGCTTGACCTAGATCATGCTCCAAACGAGTTCGACATCCGGTACAAAAAAATCATCGGAAGACCTGCACTTACGTCTCATAGCTCTGTCAACGGTTTGGAGGGCGTTGCTCAGGGGAAGGAAATCAACTACTCGCGCGATATCAGACTTTTTACTCTGCTGAACACGCTGCCCCGCTGCCGCCTTAGCATCGCGTGATTTGCCAAATCGTACCACGGGAGGGGTCGGTGCAATGATGAAAACCACCTAGCATCACTATAGGACGCGCGTACACTGCTCGTCTGCGGGTCACATGGACTCAAATGAATAAATCACTGGGTTTTCATCGGCACTTACGCTGGTCCCTCACCTGGGTTCCCGAGTGCCCTGCACTGGATTGCATCCCACCAAAAATACAAATTTAAAGTGATTATTTGTGATACAGATGGTCAAAATCTCAAATATCGTTCGCCCAGCCACCGACACTAGCTCTTTTGAACCAAGTGGAGCTTGCCCTCCCTCTTGGTTCTCGAAGATGGCATTTCCAATGTAGAATATTCGATGATAAGACCTTACCTTCACGATGTCAACTTGATTTAACAAGTCCAATTTAATAAACAATCAGTATTATGTATCGCGTTAGAGTCTCAGGAATCGCCACAACTTGTAAATATGCATAATCGCCTAAAATATGCGAGGCGATTAACTTTTCCGACAATATGGCGGCGAGATTGCGCAATGTAAGTTGGTTGGAAACGAACTTGTTATGATGCTGAATAAAGGAGAGGGAAAGGCAATACTCTCACTGCTGGTGGCTTTAAATTCTTCTCAGTACGTATTTTTAACGTGATAGATTAAGCATGTTTGTCAATCCACCGATAAAAGGAGGATTTTCCTGTTAGACCAACAATGGAGTACCTGATCGCCTGTTGGTCTGTTGGGCTAACCGCCACTCACTCGCTTCCCGATATATTGGCTCCGAGCACTGGGTGACACGAGAGCCTTCGCGCCAATCCGCCGCGCTAAGACTTCATAGTGTTTCAGATGCCACACAAAATCTCTCCGCATCCCACTTCAGCGCTCACGCGACACTGCTTTTACTTGTCTTCACACATCGGGCGACAATCGTCTTATACAGGGGTAATAATTCCGCGACAAATTTACTATTTCCCCTTTCCCTTCATATAATCGATGGCGGCACATTACTATTGAATCAAAGCGTGAACATATCCGTGGAATGCGTGACAAAAACAAACGTCATTTAATCCGATACAACTGCCTTTACTGGGTACTATGATACCACCGGTCGATTCGCGCTGGTGTATACCTACAAGTCAACAAGTACGAACCATCTTCGATGCATAGAGGGTTTATATGTTAGAAGGAGAGCAAAATGAAGTTTTCTTGGAGGGTCGTTTTTAACTGACTGCCACGTGTGGGAAGATAAAGGTTTTATTCCCCAGATAGATTCCCTATCGTCTATGTTGTAAGAGTATCTCCTCGAATAACGCCAGCAATGTCGCATTGTGAGTTTTATGACAGAGTTCTATCTTCAAAGATACGGGATAGAGAGATGAGATGACTTTCCTGACCAATGCAGGTCAAACAGTTCATTGGGATGTTTCAATGAGCAGGAGTGATAGGTTAAACCGGATGACATAAATTCAAGAATAAAATATTTTAAGCATGTTAACAGCTTCATCCACACACGCCAAATGGCCTTGAATCGTGAACATGACTGCAACAGTCCAATTGACTTTGTAAATCAGTTTTACTCCATATCACCGAAGTTTCAAATACGTGTACTACTCACACTAGCATTCCTTTGACAAAGTCATAATATGAAATCTCCCAAGGACGCGGATCGTTGCCATGGCGCCGAAGCAATGGCGTGCGGAGATTTCTCAGGGTAAATAAGCATATGTTGTTTTTAAATTGACCGTATCTTTTAATTTTTGGTCATATGGAAGAGATAATCAAATCGATGTGTTGGGGGAGTCTTCATTTATAATATATTAATCGAACAAAATTCATCATTTACATTATACTACCAAACAGCCCAACAACTGCCTTGTCTAAATAAGATCGGCGCGGCGTTTGACCGCCCTACCGTGCGTGCAGCCTGGCCAGAAAATATATGGCCCCCGAACATGGATGCTAAATAAGAAAGCCCTTCTGTAATACTCGCAAGACAGGTATATTCGAGTTTTCAATGTTGCTTACATTGTATCCATAATCCAAATAAAATCTCAAGAAAAGTACTTACCCTTCCCGCGGATAGCTAAATATGAGTTTGTAGTAAAGTTTGGCACTGGGTTTAGCCGCTGATACCTTCCCATAAAGATCTGCTACAATTAAATAGCCCTCTTCGGTGAGTTGTTCAGCGAGACGTCTAACTCAGAATCCAAGTTCGGGGCCTGACATTTCTTGCAACCTTCAATTGAATGAGTGGGCTTTATTGTGTAAAATGGGAGAGAATAGTGCTCTATCGTATTTGAAGATATACTATACCCAGCCATAGCACTGTACATCTATTTACTGAGGAAGGAATCCGGTGCAATAATAAGAAAGCTAAACTTGGCCCGGCATGTCAAAATCTTAGCGTTAGGAACTCAGGGGGCATGGTTTGCATAAGCGTGTGACAATCATGTGATGATTATAGTGAAATAATGACTAAGATATCGTCCCGAACTTGTCCACATTTGCTCCTAGATTAATCCTCGGTGTAAATTTCATCTGTAAACCATGACTTAACAAATCACAGCTATAGTCTGGGTGAAATGGATTAGATTGTCTGACTAACCTGATGCGGCTTGATCGAAAAGATGGCGAACATGAACGCGTGTGGACATGAAAATCGTAGGCGCGATACTATTGGTCGAGTGCCTACGCGCGTGCGACCAACCAATCACAGCGCACTTCTATATACATTTGTATATAGCAGTTCTGGATAATGATAACAGGGTGGCGCAAGCGGCCGGTGTACTGATGGGCTAGACCCAACATTTCAGGTTTAAGGCGTAGCCATATTTCATCATAAGCATTGCAGAACGAACGAACGAGACTATAATTATTATTGGGTCAGAAAATTATTGGGTCCAAGACCCAATATTAAGGAGTGTTGGGTCTTGACCCAGTATTTCGAGTAAAAAAACCGACGAAGACCCAATATGAACTCTCTCTATATCTATCTCTCTCTCTCTCTCTCTCTCTCTCTCTCTCTCTATCTATATCTCTCTCTATCTATCTCTCTATCTATACTCCCGGCTGTTATGTAATTCATATGCTCAAGGGTGTTGACAAAATATCTGAATCAAACAAATCGAATTACATGAAAGTACATTTCGTAACATTTAAACACATATTTAAGCAAGACTCCGTGTTCAATTCTCAGTCGCAACACGGTAAAATCGAGGATCACTTGCAATGTCCGTGGCTATATTTAAAGGTAAGGAGGCTCTTTAGGATGTTGTAAAATGGCGAAAACATGGGCATCGTAAAATGCTACTTGAGTATCTGATTTGATTTGAGTACATTATTATTAGCTAAATAATTATCCCTGAAATGCCTGGCTGGTGCCAAGCAGCTGATTTCTGACAATGCTTTTGAAATCTGCCATATCAGCTTTCTGGCCTAATCTATTTTGGGGACAGCAAGTTATCTATCAATTTGACGCAATGCAATTTCGAAGTGACTGTCTCAAAGGTCACAAAGTTCGAAAAGCACGATTGCCCACGCACAATGACAGCCGATCTGGCTTAATTTGGCTGTTTGTCCATTTTGTGGGTCCGGGGTCAATGCTGGCGGTGATATCAGTCACCTGGAAAACATTACGCTTACGGTGGCCCTTGGGATATCATTACTTTCCTACGTCAACGGGCACCAATAATGTCATAGAAAGCAGTAATGGAGACCTCAAGTGGAATAATATAGCATTATTATTCTACTTCCACTAAATATATTACTGTTTACATGTATTAGGAACCGTTTGCATGCATATTCCTTGTACCAGCGTGTTGAGAGTTGAGGCTAAGGCTATCCAGACGCTGAACCGACAGCTGACCACGAGAAGGCATAAATACAATTGACAGCCTAAGCTTTTATGAATTCACCTGAGTAATTGACTAGAATATGTACCTCCGATTTTTTGGATGAAAGAAGGTTTAAAATAAACGACTGTTTGACCTCCCATATCATGAAAATGATTTACTCTCTCTGATCTGTGGTCAATAATGTTAACAAAACATTTGCAGAATGAAAAGTACCCTTTTGTTGGCTTTATTGAATGTATCTGACCTCAATTATACCAAAAAATCCCGAAGCATTACCGACTGCAATATGTGCGTTTGGGAAGAGTGGTAGCAATCATAATTGAGAAGATTCTAGCCTTTTCTATTCCTGGATGAAAATCATGCAGTCATCTAACATAAATCCCTTTGTAGCTTTGCTATTTTAGCTAAACGCATATACAGGCTGCATTCAAAATCTTACAAGGATTGCATTAAGTAGTTTACATGAATAAGGGCATCGTTTGGAGCATCCGTGACAACATTATCAAAGGTATGGTCATCAGCAAAGATATTTAAATGATGAACATCGAACGATGTATTATTCCGGCGTTTTTAGTAGCAAAAGTAAGCACGAAAACATTTTGCCTCATAATGCGGCTTTAATCTTTTTATCTGAAAAATAGAAATCAGTGTGTAAAGTATTATGGAATACTCTCAGAAACAAAAAAAATATAACTTGTTGGGTTCCCCAGGGTTCTGTCCTGGGACCCATACTTTTTCTACTATATATTGAGGATTTATGTCAAGTATCTGATAGAATATTTCTAATTTTGTTTGCTGATGGTACAAATTTATTCATGGTGGGAAAAGATGCTAACAAAATTGAATATGAATTTAACATTGAGCTTAAAAAAGTTGTTAATTGGTTACATGTAAACCGCCTAACGTTGAATGTAAAAAAGACAAAAACCATGACCTTTTCATGTAATAGAAATATAAGAAATAGAATCAACAAAATAGTTATTGATGATACTATACTTGATACTCTGAACACAATAGGTTTTCTCGGTGTTGCTATAGACAATCAACTGTCATGGTCTAGTCATATAAAATTAATCTCAAATAAAGTATCGAAAAATATTGGTATTCTCAAAAAGGTTAGAAATAAATTAAACAGAGAGACTCTTATCAATATGTATTATACTTTTATCTATCCGTATTTGACCTTTTGTAATCTAATCTGGGGAAATACAGCTCATAAATATTTAATGAGGTTACATTTACTACAAAAGCGTGCTGTAAGAATCATATGTAATGCAGAATTCAGAGCACATACTCCTGAGTTATTTGTACTATGTAAAATCCTAAATATTTTTAACCTGCACATACTAAGATGTTGTTTATTTATGTTTAAGTTTAGATTAAACTTGTTGCCTCAAACTTTATTTAATATGTTCAGAACCAAAGATACTGTACATGGTTATCACACTAGGCAATTATCAGGATATAGACTACCTTGCTGTCATACAACATTGAAGCAAAAATCGTTAACTTATATTGCACCATATTTCTGGAATGAAATTGTCATTTTACATAATATCGAAGTCAATAAGAGCTGTCATATATTTAAGGAACAATTGTTCTTGTACATTATATCCTCCATTCAATAGCAATTTATCTGTATATTTATGTGACATTATATCATTGAATAAGTATATATACTTTATATATATATTTTTTCTTGCTTTCAGCAGTTAGTTACTTCTGTCATTAAGTGTAGTTAATCAAGGATACTGAAAAAACAGTTTACTGATCCAGTTTCCATTTGTCTCAATACACTTGATGTTAAATCTGCAAACTTGTTGTTGTATTTGTATTATTTGAGACAATAAACCATTATTATTATTAAACCAACAACGTACCTCTCAATATGCACAACCACCTTGTAATTACTGTATATATAAACTTTTTGTATGGTTGAATCTGGTCCTGTGAAGCAATAACATGCGAAAATGTTATTGGTCAAGCTACTGATCGAACTCATGTACTAAGTATGCATACATTTTATTTCAGTTGGTAGATAATTAAGCAATATTGATCCCGGTATCTGCCTTAGACATATCCACAACACAGAGCGTATTCCAGAACGCTACCGGTAAATATTGTACCGACACAATAGCATATAGCATTCAAATATAAATAGAGAAACTTATTAATAATACATCCATGTTTGATAATATATCATACGGACATGCGTCATAGACATATGTACAACACAGAGCGCATTCCTGAACGTTACTGGTAAATCATGTACCGATATAGTAACACAAAGCAAGCAAATACGAAAAGCGCAACTTATCAATAAAGAAATCATGTGGGTTTCGCATGCCGTCACCCATGCCGTCTGTGAATTACCGCTAGTCTTTTATAGTTTCACAAATTGGTTTGATTTGTCTAGGGGTGAGAGGTTTGCATCACTTTTGTCAATAAAAAGTCACAAGAAATAATGACGATCCGCGCAGCAAATGCATCACTCTTTTTTCTCTGCATAATCAAAAAAAGACCTTCATAATTAACCAAAAGCAACGCAAGCGTTTTTAGCTACTGCAACTAACGTTTAATAACTCCTTGCGAACCTGAATCTATATATATTTGATATTTCCTACTTACTTTTGGCAGCTTGATGGCCAATACACTACATCCTTATCACATGGCTCACAATGCGCTTTCGTCTGAGTGCCTGTTAATCTAGACATAAAGTCGGCTTTGCACTTCAGTCAAATGACTCAACATCAGTCATATAAGCATTCAAATAACTCCAACTATCATCGTTGCTGTAACCCCAATATTCCATTGTGTTATGTCCATATTATTAGTGATTTCATTATATAATGCTGATTGACTTATTGTTGTCAGAATGAATTAGTCGCTGCAGTAACATAGCTCGTCTGTACATGGTTGGTTGTGTGCCATCCTGGTTGTAATCACATTGTAATCTTAGTCCACTTGGTGTTTTTTAGTCGTGGCTTATTATTTTGGTCAGCTGCCGTATGATTTTACAACCATATCTCACTCAATCATCATGGAGTTGTTTGATTGCGTGCAATGTGTCAAAAATTTGATTTAGCAAAAACAATAGCAGCGGTAAGCGTAAATTACAACTTTTATATGTAATGCATAGGGAATGAAAGACGATAATAATTGTTTTTAAAAGCGACATCTAACATCAGTTAACAACGACACCTCCAGCCAAAATTCCAGGGAGTTTATCTATGTATTCTTTGTCCACATGTTTATGCCTATGTAATCGTACAACAGCTGACATGTATCCGACCATCATGGTGAGAGGGTTCTGCGGCTTCATTATTGACAAAAATAGGATCGATGTGTAATACAAGAAGGCATTGTCAATAAATTGGAAATTTATATTCCTCAGCTGCTTAACTTATGCGAACGCGAGTCCTGCAGCATATAATGTCGAGAGAAAAAAAACGCCGAATGGTAGCTTTCTAAAACAAACTATGGGGCGTTGTGATCTGCATGTCTACTGTTTGCATTAGGTTTTGAGAGCTGGCAACATGATAAAACTCGTGGGTATTATCTCACAAATAGCTAGCCTTCAGTTGCGCCTAGTCTATAAGCTCATGAAGTATCGTATAATGCATTGAGGCGCAACATTAACCAGAATAACCGCAGCAAATGAGATTTGAGCTCTCTTGTCATTGCAGGTGGCCAATGCTGGATACAGCACATGGCTTATATTCTCAAAAAACTTTTACAAAGCAAATAGCAACACAAGAATTATTGCACGTCTTATTATGAATTAACAAAGTTGATTGAACTCGTATACAGAATTTTGCGCATGTCTATGCTTGTCAGAACGATGGTCTCTATGAATTGTTATATAACCGTAAAACATGCGTTTCATAGCCACATAGTACCGACATCACCGTTGTATTGGACAGTAAGTAGGCGCATTGCGTATTCATCGAATCTGAATTTAAAACATTTCTTCCTACAGCAAAGCCAGGGCTTGCATTTACTGTGCGGCAATGTGTTGCTTGGTTGATTTAAGAAGGTAAAGTTTTCAAATACTGATGTAATTGCTACTTTATCATTATGCTTATTTACACCGCTGTCATTATTATCAGATAGACAGGCAAACACTATGTCAATGTGTGTGGTACCTAGCATAGATGTTATTTGAGTGCATCTCCTCTGATCAAGTTAAATTGCACCTTCCTGTTGCCAAGGAGCAGGTATCTATCAGCCATAAGATTGATTGACACAGGTGATAATGTAGCTCAATCGTGTAATACGTGGAATGCTTGCATCTTTTGAATCATAAAAGGACTTGCAGACTTGGCAAGTGAAGCATTTTCTGTAAAAGACATTTTGTTACGTACACAATGAACAAACAGCTCAACAGGTGGGCCAATCAGTGGCCAATGAACAATCTGTATATGTATGCCGAAAGGAGTCAAATAAAGCACATTGTATAAGAAAGCAGGAATCAAGCATATGGCGTTATATATATTTGTATATGGTATTGACATTTGGTGCAGGTAAATTGGTTAAGATGTAATACATGTTATAAGACGCTTGGCAATAGTTGTCGGCCGCGATTATGCTTGATGATGACACCCAATTATTGGAACGATATTCTGCAGATACGTCGACATGGTACAGCCCTGAGATACTGTCATTGCATCAACGGGAGTCAGCGCATACATAATTGCAAGCCATGGATTATCTGACCAAACTGAGCGGTTAAATGACCGAGGGTTTTTCTTCACTATTAGGCCATACGGGGCTATATGCGGATAGCAAGCTCCAAAACATAGCTTATGACGCAATACGGGATATTGATTTTGATTGTACATGGGTGTAAACATCGACCGCTGTGAAGAACAACTGTTTTAGTAAATGAGAACACAACCTACAGTACCAAGGATATATGATTATGACGCGAGCTGGATAATCAACAGCGAGTAAGCTCAAATGCACGTGGCTCAAAAACCAATGGTGAGCGAGGATAAACAACAAACTAACATATAATTTAAAGCATTAATATTAATGTGTTTTTGTATATTTATTGCATTGCTGTTCACAACAGTTATAATGATAACGTAGATGTGATTCGATGTTGTTGCTGCTACCCGATATTTCATTCTGTGATGGCCATATCATTCACAATTTCATCTCAGTTTGCCGGAAGGTTCATCTGGTACCAGATGGACACATTACCAAACATTCGTTGTACAGAACACACAGCTACACAAAATCAAAAGTAAAGGGTTATGATCGGTAGAGCAGAAGGGTGATACCCAAAGACAAAACATATTGTATCGATGAGCAACGCCAGACCTTGAAGGTCATTAATAGAAAGCAAGTTCAAGATATTGGTTTCTCGGCTATTATATTGGCCGCTGAGACGCGATGTTACAAAGTGGTTAACAGGGACTTTCGTGTGGATGTCTCCATGATGCTATTATTAGATGAAAATCGCCATCTGGTGCGTTAGCTTTGCAACCAACTAAGCATTTATTCCATTGTTTGAGAGCATAAGAGAGCCAGCAGCACGATCTTAACATTCATTTGAGAGAAAAGTATGATTTCTTTACAAATTCTGTTATATCAGACCATTACTATTATTGATAATACCGTTGTGTGGCTAACACATAATCAATAGTGCTCATAGCAGATCTATTCACACACAACCGAGCAAGCCACTATTTAGACTTTCGGTAAACAGGACTAAGTTGCTTTGCCTTACATTGGACTTTTTCTGATATGCGCTTTAGTAAGCACATGCATTCATGTGTAGCGGTGCTTCATGTTACGCTACGATAACGATTACACACGCTAGCACACATATAACATACCGGAAATACAACTCGTCACAGGCTCACAAAGTGATACATAGCTTAAGACAATTAATGCAGCGTAGTTACTGTAACTTGCTTTTATTTCAAAAGGTGCCGTATAACGGCAAAGACGATAACGCTTTGCCTTCGGATACTCATGATAAACTATAATTATCGCTAGCATGGGGTTTGCACCGGAATATGATTGAACATGTATTAATGTAAAACAAAATCAGCGTTCCCCAACGTTTCAATATCTGGAGCGCTGGCGAGTTATTGACTCGGCATTGTTCATGCATCCGATTATGTATGGGTGTAAGACAGTCAACAGAGTTAGTTCGGTTGTATTACACAGCAGCATAATTGCAGCGCGTTGCTTTGCTTAAGTAACTGGTATTAACACGCGAGGAGGACCAATCTCTCATGACAACATTGCTGGCAACAATCCAGTCGAACACCAGACTGAGCTCCAATGTTCACCATCTGCGTCTTGCATTTGTTTGCCATTATCCTCCTTTTGATTGATAAACTCAGGTGATCAACTTAGAACATGTTGTTAAATTCTGCAATGAATTAGTCATTGCAGTATAATAGCTGGCATATACATGGTTCATCGTTTACAGCCCTGGTTTCTTAGTCTACATGACACATATCGTTCATTACTAACTAGACTAGACCAGCTTCCATATACTTTAGCATACAGAACTCCTCACAATATATTGTTTTGAAGTTTTTTAAGGGAGACACGAACTTTATCAGCGTAAAAAAGACTAACGGGAAGAAAGAAAGCTGAGCGCAAACTATTTCATATTGTGACATTATCCGCATCTCAGGTCGTGCAATGCCGTGAAGTGATGGTGACGATACTGGTGATGGTTATGATGATGATCCTAATAAACGTGGTAGGGATGATAATGATGATAGTGAAGATGATGTTGATCATGAGAAAGGGGACGTCGATAATGATGACAAAAGTAGTGATATCAATATTAAAGATGATGATGAAGATACCGATGATATTGACGACGGCGATAATTACGGTGATGATGATTATGATGATGATGACGATAATGATAATCATGACGATGATAATAATGATGCATATGTTGTTGATGATTATAAGAATGATGATTATGACGATGCTACTGTTGATGATTACGATGACGTAATAATGGTGAATATGAGGATGATGATAACGATGATAATGATAATGGCAATGGCATTAATGATATTGATAATGATGATATGCTTGAGCATTTAATTATGCACACATATTGCTGGCAGAACATAACATCCACTAAACTCCACATACTCCAGTCGTTCGCAGACTCCCGATAGATCGTTACACTCACAACGACCGAATATCAGTTTGAAGCTTGTTTTCACAGCAATCTTCTTTATAATTGGTCGGGTAACGCGGTCGATTATCCCCCGTATGCGTTATGGCAAACATGGACAGTGACCTGGCACCCCGGTGCCTCCAGGTGCAGATACAATGATACGCATTGGTCCTCCATCGGTCCGTTATAAATAGTAGAATATGTAAGTATGCTGTTTTTGTGTGTGCTCGAACAACCGCAATCGTTGCTCTTGGTTCAAATGTCTTCTGAATTAAACCAGTTATTGCACCTGAAACTGGAAACACATCGTTCGTGTATAGTATCGGAGGCACTTCTGGGCCTTATTGTAGAAATCGATCCTTGTGGTTTTTATTGGTATCCTCATACTCGTGTACAGGCCAGTAATAATGTTCGCGGCTATTGTGCCGGACATTCAGGTAACTTTATCATTTAGAAAGATGAATCAAGGGTCATTTGAATGAGGGTCAATCAAAGCCAATATGGGTCAAATTGTGAAACGCTTCACGTGTATATATATATATATATATATGTATATATATATATATATAGATATATATATATATATATATAGATAGATATATATATATATATATATATATATATATATATATGTGTGTGTGTATATATATATAATAAATAGATATATATATATAAATATAAATATATATATATATATATATATATATATATATATATATATATATATATATCTATATATATATATATATATATATATATATCTATATATATATCTATATATATATATATATATATATATATATATATTGAAGGCATTATTTACCTTCAGTGTACATGACATGATATTTACTTGCCTTAGTGCAAACTTTGTGTGAGGTGTCGGTTGGCGTTCACCAATTTCATGTAATTCCATCCTGATATCTATCGCAGGATTTGCTTCCCGCAACAGATAAAAGCCGTAATGTAGCATGCTGGAGATATGCGTCGGTGTGGCATATGTGCTTGCATCTTGCTACGTTGCCAATTCATCCTCACTATGTACCAGTAAAATAGTACAACTGGCTAAGTGTGCCTAATGATATATTCGTTATGTGCGTTTATGTCTATTTATTGTCGCGTGCAGCACAAATATGAATTGTGAGGGAAGTTATTGCTTATATATAGCCTGATAAGCAAACACAATAAACCAAAATAATTTACTTTGTCCACTTACCAAAGAAGATTTCATAATGTAGTGAAAGTGTTGTACACTTGCTAGTTGAAAATTAAGCTTCCCTTTTTGATAAATTGCAGCCCTCCTGTAGTAATACATCCTTTAACAATTACCAACAACTTGATGAGTGAATATGAACATACGCTAGGGATACGCTCGTACGCACTGTCAGTGATTCATCAAGCTCAATTTCATCATCTTTGACATCGTCATTCATATAAACACTTAGTTAGGTCTCTTTGTGTGATAGCTTAATCAAGCTTATTATTCCTGATACCTGCTTTAATGGCAGTATCATGTGATGCACATCACTACTGAAGCACTTTTTATATTTCAGGTGATAGACGTAATTGACTGTGTGGTAGGATTGGCTACGCACCGACACCGGCTATCATATGTGTCTAAGACGATGTTCAGTATCCTACAATGCATTGAGAAATATGGTAGTATATATATATATATATATACTACCATGCTACCAGACCCATGTGAAATCCTCCGCCGAACTGCCAGTATGCCAAGCGATATGCCTCGATATACAGCTAAAGTCCAACATCACGGAGCTGAGTTGCAATATATGGTACACGAGCATTTTATGGAGGACAGCAGTGCGTCTCTGGTTTGGGCGCAGCTAGCAAGATGTGTGCGTTCTGCTGTGCATCGAAAATATATGGTCAATACCTAGATCAGGATATTTTCTCCAATGCACAGCTTGATGTCTGATCGTACCATTGTTAGCTGCTCACCTGAGACTAAGCTTACCTGATAATAAGCATATTGCGGAAATGTTATGATCATGTGTCTGAAGCTTTGTCAATTCGTGTTCTTAAGAGACGCTTTGATAAGACGCTATGACAAAACGCCTCATTTTAATGGAGGCGTCTTCACATAATTCCTGGGGCAGAAGGTTTGAATAAGCGCTCATATGCCCCTGTCTCACTCAGCATTGTCTTCGGAGACGCAGTCACCGGAGGACGTTATGGACAATCCCGGAGACGCCATCTGTATACGCTGCCAAGATTCCCGTCGGTGAGAACGTGGATCCCGGGGTTATGGAAAAACACGGAGGCACAGAAGACCCCGGTTAACACGAACACGGAGAAACAGACGACGAGGCGCCAGTGCAAAACTGTAACGCAGAACGGGCTGCAGCAACGCAAGATGGAGCTGACAAGGATGCCTCGGTGGCATGCGGTACATCCCGGGGTAGGCCCCTGGAAAATGCTGACAACAACATGGAGGACCCGATAATAACACAGAAGACCCCGGTTAACACGAAGACACCAAAGACGCTGGAAACAACACGACGGAGGACGCCAGCAGATCCTGACACATTCCAATCTGCGCCGATTGTGTGTCTGGAGGCTCCGCCGCCACATGGTCATGTGCTAGAGTCAGTCAACAAGTTACAGCACGGAGCACCCCGCATTGCTACTCTGGGGTGTTGCGGACACTACTGTGGCAAAATTACACAGGGCATTAGCGAAGCTAACAACTCTTCGGTTTAACGTTGAAGCATACACAAAAGGGACTTTGCGTCACGGAGGGTTCAAACAAGAAATGAACTCAAAGAGCTTATTTATATATTGTCTTAGGTGAATCCCAGGATCCCCCATAGACTGACAAAAAAACCCCGAAAAAAACCCCCCGAACTTGTTTCTGCGAACAATGCACAAAACACTGCATTTGATTGGCGAAGTAAACTTGCCACGCCTGCTGCTGTAGTGGTCTTTGAATATAGGTATATATTAAGCTGTTCCTTCGGTAGCTTTATGCTTAAATATTTAGCTGTACTGACAAGGCAGTATAATAGTCATTGATGTTGAAACATTCGGTTGATATTTTGTGCTCTTGCACCGATACTATTTCATGAGTGTGTCGATAGTTTTGGGTTGAGTACGTCGGTGGGGTGGGGTAGAGGAGATGGTGCTGTCTGGCGTCATTTCGCGATTGCTACCCATTCACCATCCTACTCAACCTTACGAACTTTTGCGTAAATATTTGGCTACGCAGTGTTCTTTTGGTTATTGAACCTTTGTCGTCTGTCAATCGACACATTATGTGGTTCGCAGGCATCATGCCTACCTTCGTTGCCTCCCCCCCCAGCGTAATGGGTGTGTGTTTTCCTGGACCCTATGTCAGTTATACAAGGTGGTTTATGCGTGCAACATTGGCTGTATGGTTGGTGGGTGGTTCATTACTGGCAGTAAGTTTGTTTGTTTGCTAGCGGTTGGTTTGTGTAGGGCCCGAGGGGGGGGGGGGTGTTGCGGTAATGAAGTGATTAAACTACACGTTTGTTTGTAAGTAGTCATAACCGAACGGCAGACAATTAATACCGTTCACATACGATTTGATCGATACGTAATGCTTTTATCGATAAAGTCCCTCATCGGCTTTGGCAGCAATGTGCTCCAAGTGCTAGCCCATTGGGACACATGATCGGCATGTCGTAGTTGGGGACGCTTCTCTGCACTATGGCTTACCGTTTATATTTAACTGATAAAATTGCACAATGTTCTCTATTATATCGAACAATGACCAGTGTGTGTCGTCTGGACAATGTAATACTAATCCTAAAACGCAGAGAAGATATTGTTTATTGATAGTGACACATTTAATAGATTGCCATTGGTGATGGTTTGCAGATCCATTAAAATGGCTAGGCTGTCCTTTATATCTGTCACCGCATCTGTGCAGTACTCACACAGTTGCTAGCAAGATAATCTGACCAAAGAATAAAGGTA
>CM067356.1:28862124-28909624 GCA_034190875.2 Urechis unicinctus
ACAGCAGCAGGCGGGCAAGTTACTTCGCCAACAAATGCAGTGTTGGCATTGTTCGCAGAACCAAGCTCGGGGGGTTTTTTAGGGGTTTTTTTGTCAGTCTATGGGATCCTGGGATTCACCTAAGCAATATATAATAAGCTCTTGAGTCATTTTGTTTGAACCCTCCGTGACGCAAGTCCCTTTTTTGTGTATGCTTCAACGTTAAACCGAAGAGTATGTTAGCTTCGCTAATGCCCTGTGTAATGGGTCGAGATTTTGCCACCGGGAGTGTCCGCAACACCCCAGAGTAGCAATGCGGGTCTTCTCAACAGCCAAGGTTTCACCCACACACTCCGACCTCTTTTCCTTTGTCCTCCAGCATCATCAGCATCAGTCTTTTTTCTCTTTCTCTCAGGGGCTTCGGTTTCTTTCTCCAGAGCAGCAACAGCTTTTACACAGACCAAGGTAATTTCCAGGTGTCCAATAGCAGGCTGACTTCTTCTTGTAGAGGCGGGGCAGGATCCATCGTTCATGTTCTGTAGATGTGCAATTAAATGGTTTGAACCGCCTTTTATACCTTGTTTGATCCCAATCCTGGTAAAACAGTACTCTTTATGCGTTGCTGCCAGCCCGTTCTGCGTTAATGCAGTTTTGCTGCTGGCGTCCTCCGTCGTGTTGTTTCCAGCGTCTTTGGTGTCTTCGTGTTAACCGGGGTCTTCTGTGTTATTATCGGGTCCTCCATGTTGTTGTCAGCATTTTCCAGGGGCCTACCCCGGGATGTACCGCATGCCACCGAGGCATCCTTGTCAGCTCCATCTTGGCAGCGTACACACGCACGTCTTCTCCGTGTTGCCTCCGTGTTTGTCCATAACGTAATCCACGTTCTCAACGGGAATGTTATACAGATGGCGTCTCCGGGATGCTCCGAAGACCTCCGGAGACTGCTCCGACAATGTGAGACAGGGGCATATGAGCGCTTATTCAAACCTTCTGCCCCAGGAATTATGTGAAGACGCCTCCATTAAAATGAGGCGTTTTGTCATAGCGTCTTATCAAAGCGTCTCTTAAGAACACGAATTGA
Organism: Urechis unicinctus; assembly: GCA_034190875.2. NCBI lineage: Eukaryota > Metazoa > Annelida > Polychaeta > Xenopneusta > Urechidae > Urechis > Urechis unicinctus. The sequence continues at coordinate 28,863,185 of CM067356.1, forward strand.
CAAAGCTTCAGACACATGATCATAACATTTCCGCAATATGCTTATTATCAGGTAAGCTTAGTCTCAGGTGAGCAGCTAACAATGGTACGATCAGACATCAAGCTGTGCATTGGAGAAAATATCCTGATCTAGGTATTGACCATATATTTTCGATGCACAGCAGAACGCACACATCTTGCTAGCTGCGCCTAAACCCAGAGACGCACTGCTGTCCTCCATAAAATGCTTGTGTACCATATATTGCAACTCAGCTCCGTGATGTTGGACTTTAGCTGTATATCGAGGCTTATCGCTTGGCATACTGGCAGTTCGGCGGAGGATTTCACATGGGTCTGGTAGCATGGTAGTATATATATATATATATATACTACCACATTTCGCAATGCATTGTAGGATACTGAACATCGTCTTAGACACATATGATAGCCGGTGTCAGTGCGTAGCCAATCCTACCACACAGTCAATTACGTCTATCACCTGAAATATAAAAAGTGCTTCAGTAGTGATGTGCATCACATGATACTGCCATTAAGGCAGGTATCAGGAATAATAAGCTTGATTAAGCTATCGCACAAAGAGACCTAACTAAGTGTTTTATGAATGACGATGTCAAAGATGATGAAATTGAGCTTGATGGTAATTGTTATAGGATGTATTACTACAGGAGGGCTGCAATTTATCAAAAAGGGAAGCTTAATTTTCAACTAGCAAGTGTACAACACTTTCACTACATTATGAAATCTTCTTTGGTAAGTGGACAAAGTAAATTATTTTGGTTTATTGTGTTTGCTTATCAGGCTATATATAAGCAATAACTTCCCTCACAATTCATATTTGTGCTGCACGCGACAATAAATAGACATAAACGCACATAACGAATATATCATTAGGCACACTTAGCCAGTTGTACTATTTTACTGGTACATAGTGAGGATGAATTGGCAACGTAGCAAGATGCAAGCACATATGCCACACCACCGACGCATATCTCCAGCATGCTACATTACGGCTTTTATCTGTTGCGGGAAGCAAATCCTGCGATAGATATCAGGATGGAATTAAATGAAATTGGTGAACGCCACCGACACCTCACACAAAGTTTTGCACTAAGGCAAGTAAATATCATGTCATGTACACTGAAGGTAAATAATGCCTTCAATATATATATATATATATATATATATATATATATATATATATATATTATATATATATATATATATATATATATATATATATATATATATATATATATTATATATATATATATATTTCTTTATATATATATATATAGATATTTATTTTTTATATATATATATATGTTTATCTATATACACACACACATATATATATATATATATATATATATATATATATATATATATATATATATACATATATATATATATATATATATATATACGTGAAGCGTTTCACAATTTGACCCATATTGGCTTTGATTGACCCTCATTCAAATGACCCTTGATTCATCTTTCTAAATGATAAAGTTACCTGAATGTCCGGCACAATAGCCGCGAACATTATTACTGGCCTGTACACGAGTATGAGGATACCAATAAAAACCACAAGGATCGATTTCTACAATAAGGCCCAGAAGTGCCTCCGATACTATACACGAATGATGTGTTTCCAGTTTCAGGTGCAATAACTGGTTTAATTCAGAAGACATTTGAACCAAGAGCAACGATTGCGGTTGTTCGAGCACACACAAAAACAGCATACTTACATATTCTACTATTTATAACGGACCGATGGAGGACCAATGCGTATCATTGTATCTGCACCTGGAGGCACCGGGGTGCCAGGTCACTGTCCATGTTTGCCATAACGCATACGGGGGATAATCGACCGCGTTACCCGACCAATTATAAAGAAGATTGCTGTGAAACAAGCTTCAAACTGATATTCGGTCGTTGTGAGTGTAACGATTTATCGGGAGTCTGCGAACGACTGGAGTATGTGGAGTTTAGTGGATGTTATGTTCTGCCAGCAATATGTGTGCATAATTAAATGCTCAAGCATATCATCATTATCAATATCATTAATGCCATTGCCATTATCATTATCATCGTTATCATCATCCTCATATTCACCATTATTACGTCATCGTAATCATCAACAGTAGCATCGTCATAATCATCATTCTTATAATCATCAACAACATATGCATCATTATTATCATCGTCATGATTATCATTATCGTCATCATCATCATAATCATCATCACCGTAATTATCGACGTCGTCAATATCATCGGTATCTTCATCATCATCTTAATAATGATATCACTACTTTTGTCATCATTATCGACGTCCCCTTTCTCATGATCAACATCATCTTCATAATCTTCACTATCATCATTATCATCCCTACCACGTTTATTAGGATCATCATCATAACCATCACCAGTATCGTCACCATCACTTCACGGCATTGCACGACCTGAGATGCGGATAATGTCACAATATGAAATAGTTTGCGCTCAGCTTTCTTTCTTCCCGTTAGTCTTTTTTAGGCTGATAAAGTTCGTGTCTCCCTTAAAAAACTTCAAAACAATATATTGTGAGGAGTTCTGTTTGCTAAAGTATATGGAAGCTGGTCTAGTCTAGTTAGTAATGAACGATATGTGTCATGTAGACTAAGAAAACGATGAGTAACCAGGGCTGTAAACGATAAACCATGTATATGCCAGCTATTATACTGCAATGACTAATTCATTGCAGAATTTAACAACATGTTCTAAGTTGATCACCTGAGTTTATCAATCAAAAGGAGGATAATGGCAAACAAATGCAAGACGCAGATGGTGAACATTGGAGCTCAGTCTGGTGTTCGACTGGATTGTTGCCAGCAATGTTGTCATGAGAGATTGGTCCTCCTCGCGTGTTAATACCAGTTACTTAAGCAAAGCAACGCGCTGCAATTATGCTGCTGTGTAATACAACCGAACTAACTCTGTTGATTGTCTTACACCCATACATAATCGGATGCATGAACAATGCCGAGTCAATAACTCGCCAGCGCTCCAGATATTGAAACGTTGGGGAACGCTGATTTTGTTTTACATTAATACATGTTCAATCATATTCCGGTGCAAACCCCATGCTAGCGATAATTATAGTTTATCATGAGTATCCGAAGGCAAAGCGTTATCGTCTTTGCCGTTATACGGCACCTTTTGAAATAAAAGCAAGTTACAGTAACTACGCTGCATTAATTGTCTGAAGCTATGTATCACTTTGTGAGCCTGTGCCGAGTTGTATTTCCGGTATGTTATATGTGTGCTAGCGTGTGTAATCGTTATCGTAGCGTAACATGAAGCACCGCTACACATGAATGCATGTGCTTACTAAAGCGCATATCAGAAAAAGTCCAATGTAAGGCAAAGCAACTTAGTCCTGTTTACCGAAAGTCTAAATAGTGGCTTGCTCGGTTGTGTGTGAATAGATCTGCTATGAGCACTATTGATTTTGTGTTAGCCACACAACGGTATTATCAATAATAGTAATGGTCTGATATAACAGAATTTGTAAAGAAATCATACTTTTCTGTCAAATGAATGTTAAGATCGTGCTGCTGGCTCTCTTATGCTCTCAAACAATGGAATAAATGCTTAGTTGGTTGCAAAGCTAACGCACCAGATGGCGATTTTCATCTAATAATAGCATCATGGAGACATCCACACGAAAGTCCCTGTTAACCACTTTGTAACATCGCGTCTCAGCGGCCAATATAATAGCCGAGAAACCAATATCTTGAACTTGCTTTCTATTAATGACCTTCAAGGTCTGGCATTGCTCATCGATACAATATGTTTTGTCTTTGGGTATCACCCTTCTGCTCTACCGATCATAACCCTTTACTTTTGATTTTGTGTAGCTGTGTGTTCTGTACAACGAATGTTTGGTAATGTGTCCATCTGGTACCAGATGAACCTTCCGGCAAACTGAGATGAAATTGTGAATGATATGGCCATCACAGAATGAAATATCGGGTAGCAGCAACAACATCGAATCACATCTACGTTATCATTATAACTGTTGTGAACAGCAATGCAATAAATATATACAAAACACATTAATATTAATGCTTTAAATTATATGTTAGTTTGTTGTTTATCCTCGCTCACCATTGGTTTTTGAGCCACGTGCATTTGAGCTTACTCGCTGTTGATTATCCAGCTCGCGTCATAATCATATATCCTTGGTACTGTAGGTTGTGTTCTCATTTACTAAAACAGTTGTTCTTCACAGCGGTCGATGTTTACACCCATGTACAATCAAAATCAATATCCCGTATTGCGTCATAAGCAATGTTTTGGAGCTTGCTATCCGCATATAGCCCCGTATGGCCTAATAGTGAAGAAAAACCCTCGGTCATTTAACCGCTCAGTTTGGTCAGATAATCCATGGCTTGCAATTATGTATGCGCTGACTCCCGTTGATGCAATGACAGTATCTCAGGGCTGTACCATGTCGACGTATCTGCAGAATATCGGTCCAATAATTGGGTGTCATCATCAAGCATAATCGCGGCCGACAACTATTGCCAAGCGTCTTATAACATGTATTACACCTTAACCAATTTACCTGCACCAAATGTCAATACCATATACAAATATATATAACGCCATATGCTTGATTCCTGCTTTCTTATACAATGTGCTTTATTTGACTCCTTTCGGCATACATATACAGATTGTTCATTGGCCACTGATTGGCCCACCTGTTGAGCTGTTTGTTCATTGTGTACGTAACAAAATGTCTTTTACAGAAAATGCTTCACTTGCCAAGTCTGCAAGTCCTTTTATGATTCAAAAGATGCAAGCATTCCACGTATTACACGATTGAGCTACATTATCACCTGTGTCAATCAATCTTATGGCTGATAGATACCTGCTCCTTGGCAACAGGAAGGTGCAATTTAACTTGATCAGAGGGGATGCACTCAAATAACATCTATGCTAGGTACCACCCACATTGACATAGTGTTTGCCTGTCTATCTGATAATAATGACAGCGGTGTAAATAAGCATAATGATAAAGTAGCAATTACATCAGTATTTGAAAACTTTACCTTCTTAAATCAACCAAGCAACACATTGCCCCACAGTAAATGCAAGCCCTGGCTTTGCTGTAGGAAGAAATGTTTTAAATTCAGATTCGATGAATACGCAATGCGCCTACTTACTGTCCAATACAACGGTGATGTCGGTGCTATGTGGCTATGAAACGCATGTTTTACGGTTATATAACAATTCATAGAGACCATCGTTCTGACAAGCATAGACATGCGCAAAATTCTGTATACGAGTTCAATCAACTTTGTTAATTCATAATAAGACGTGCAATAATTCTTGTGTTGCTATTTGCTTTGTAAAAGTTTTTTGAGAATATAAGCCATGTGCTGTATCCAGCATTGGCCACCTGCAATGACAAGAGAGCTCAAATCTCATTTGCTGCGGTTATTCTGGTTAATGTTGCGCCTCAATGCATTATACGATACTTCATGAGCTTATAGACTAGGCGCAACTGAAGGCTAGCTATTTGTGAGATAATACCCACGAGTTTTATCATGTTGCCAGCTCTCAAAACCTAATGCAAACAGTAGACATGCAGATCACAACGCCCCATAGTTTGTTTTAGAAAGCTACCATTCGGCGTTCTTTTTCTCTCGACATTATATGCTGCAGGACTCGCGTTCGCATAAGTTAAGCAGCTGAGGAATATAAATTTCCAATTTATTGACAATGCCTTCTTGTATTACACATCGATCCTATTTTTGTCAATAATGAAGCCGCAGAACCCTCTCACCATGATGGTCGGATACTTGTCAGCTGTTGTACGATTACATAGGCATAAACATGTGGACAAAGAATACATAGATAAACTCCCTGGAATTTTGGCTGGAGGTGTCGTTGTTAACTGATATTAGATGTCGCTTTTAAAAACAATTATTATCGTCTTTCATTCCCTATGCATTACATATAAAAGTTGTAATTTACGCTTACCGCTGCTATTGATTTTGCTAAATCAAATTTTTGACACATTGCACGCAATCAAACAACTCCATGATGATTGAGTGAGATATGGTTGTAAAATCATACGGCAGCTGACCAAAATAATAAGCCACGACTAAAAAACACCAAGTGGACTAAGATTACAATGTGATTACAACCAGGATGGCTTACAACCAACCATGTACAGACGAGCTATGTTACTGCAGCGACTAATTCATTCTGACAACAATAAGTCAATCAGCATTATATAATGAAATCACGAATAATATGGACATAACACAATGGAATATTGGGGTTACAGCAACGATGATAGTTGGAGTTATTTGAATGCTTATATGACTGATGTTGATTCATTTGACTGAAGTGCAAAGCCGACTTTATGTCTAGATTAACAGGCACTCAGACGAAAACGCATTGTGAGCCATGTTATAAGGATGTAGTGTATTGGCCATCAAGCTGCCAAAAGTAAGTAGGAAATATCAAATATATATAGATTCAGGTTCGCAAGGAGTTATTAAACGTTAGTTGTAGTAGCTAAAAACGCTTGCGTTGCTTTTGGTTAATTATGAAGGTCTTTTTTTGATTATGCAGAGAAAAAAGAGTGATGCATTTGCTGCGCGGATCGTCATTATTTCTTGTGACTTTTTATTGACAAAAGTGATGCAAACCTCTCACCCCTAGACAAATCAAACCAATTTGTGAAACTATAAAAGACTAGCGGTAATTCACAGACGGCATGGGTGACTGCGAAACCCACATGATTTCTTTATTGATAAGTTGCGCTTTTCGTATTTGCTTGCTTTGTGTTACTATATCGGTACATGATTTACCAGTAACGTTCAGGAATGCGCTCTGTGTTGTACATATGTCTATGACGCATGTCCGTATGATATATTATCAAACATGGATGTATTATTAATAAGTTTCTCTATTTATATTTGAATGCTATATGCTATTGTGTCGGTACAATATTTACCGGTAGCGTTCTGGAATACGCTCTGTGTTGTGGATATGTCTAAGGCAGATACCGGGATCAATATTGCTTAATTATCTACCAACTGAAATCAAATGTATGCATACTTAGTACATGAGTTCGATCAGTAGCTTGACCAATAACATTTTCGCATGTTATTGCTTCACAGGACCAGATTCAATCATACAAAAAGTTTATATATACAGTAATTACAAGGTGGTTGTGCATATTGAGAGGTACGTTGTTGGTTTAATAATAATAATGGTTTATTGTCTCAAATAATACAAATACAACAACAACAGTTTGCAGATTTAACATCAAGTGTATTGAGACAAATGGTAACTGGATCAGTAAACTGTTTTTTCAGTATCCTTGATTAACTACACTTAATGACAGAAGTAACTAACTGCTGAAAGCAAGAAAAAATATATATATAAAGTATATATACTTATTCAATGATATAATGTCACATAAATATATAGATAAATTGCTATTGAATGGAGGATATAATGTACAGGAACAATTGTTCCTTAAATATATGACAGCTCTTATTGACTTCGATATTATGTAAAATGACAATTTCATTCCAGAAATATGGTGCAATATAAGTTAACGATTTTTGCTCCAATGTTGTATGACAGCAAGGTGGTCTATATCCTGATAATTGCCTAGTGTGATAACCATGTACAGTATCTTTGGTTCTGAACATATTAAATAAAGTTTGAGGCAACAAGTTTAATCTAAACTTAAACATAAATAAACAACATCTTAGTATGTGCAGGTTAAAAATATTTAGGATTTTACATAGTACAAATAACTCAGGAGTATGTGCTCTGAATTCTGCATTACATATGATTCTTACAGCACGCTTTTGTAGTAAATGTAACCTCATTAAATATTTATGAGCTGTATTTCCCCAGATTAGATTACAAAAGGTCAAATACGGATAGATAAAAGTATAATACATATGGATAAGAGTCTCTCTGTTTAATTTATTTCTCACCTTTTTGAGAATACCAATATTTTTCGATACTTTATTTGAGATTAATTTTATATGACTAGACCATGACAGTTGATTGTCTATAGCAACACCGAGAAAACCTATTGTGTTCAGAGTATCAAGTATAGTATCATCAATAACTATTTTGTTGATTCTATTTCTGATATTTCTATTACATGAAAAGGTCATGGTTTTTGTCTTTTTTACATTCAACGTTAGGCGGTTTACATGTAACCAATTAACAACTTTTTTAAGCTCAATGTTAAATTCATATTCAATTTTGTTAGCATCTTTTCCCACCATGAATAAATTTGTACCATCAGCAAACAAAATTAGAAATATTCTATCAGATACTTGACATAAATCCTCAATATATAGTAGAAAAAGTATGGGTCCCAGGACAGAACCCTGGGGAACCCAACAAGTTATATTTTTTGTTTCTGAGAGTATTCCATAATACTTTACACACTGATTTCTATTTTTCAGATAAAAAGATTAAAGCCGCATTATGAGGCAAAATGTTTTCGTGCTTACTTTTGCTACTAAAAACGCCGGAATAATACATCGTTCGATGTTCATCATTTAAATATCTTTGCTGATGACCATACCTTTGATAATGTTGTCACGGATGCTCCAAACGATGCCCTTATTCATGTAAACTACTTAATGCAATCCTTGTAAGATTTTGAACGCAGCCTGTATATGCGTTTAGCTAAAATAGCAAAGCTACAAAGGGATTTATGTTAGATGACTGCATGATTTTCATCCAGGAATAGAAAAGGCTAGAATCTTCTCAATTATGATTGCTACCACTCTTCCCAAACGCACATATTGCAGTCGGTAATGCTTCGGGATTTGTTGGTATAATTGAGGTCAGATACATTCAATAAAGCCAACAAAAGGGTACTCTTCATTCTGCAAATGTTTTGTTAACATTATTGACCACAGATCAGAGAGAGTAAATCATTTTCATGATATGGGAGGTCAAACAGTCGTTTATTTTAAACCTTCTTTCATCCAAAAAATCGGAGGCATATATTCTAGTCAATTACTCAGGTGAATTCATAAAAGCTTAGGCTGTCAATTGTATTTATGCCTTCTCGTGGTCAGCTGTCGGTTCAGCGTCTGGATAGCCTTAGCCTCAACTCTCAACACGCTGGTACAAGGAATATGCATGCAAACGGTTCCTAATACATGTAAACAGTAATATATTTAGTGGAAGTAGAATAATAATGCTATATTATTCCACTTGAGGTCTCCATTACTGCTTTCTATGACATTATTGGTGCCCGTTGACGTAGGGCCACCGTAAGCGTAATGTTTTCCAGGTGACTGATATCACCGCCAGCATTGACCCCGGACCCACAAAATGGACAAACAGCCAAATTAAGCCAGATCGGCTGTCATTGTGCGTGGGCAATCGTGCTTTTCGAACTTTGTGACCTTTGAGACAGTCACTTCGAAATTGCATTGCGTCAAATTGATAGATAACTTGCTGTCCCCAAAATAGATTAGGCCAGAAAGCTGATATGGCAGATTTCAAAAGCATTGTCAGAAATCAGCTGCTTGGCACCAGCCAGGCATTTCAGGGATAATTATTTAGCTAATAATAATGTACTCAAATCAAATCAGATACTCAAGTAGCATTTTACGATGCCCATGTTTTCGCCATTTTACAACATCCTAAAGAGCCTCCTTACCTTTAAATATAGCCACGGACATTGCAAGTGATCCTCGATTTTACCGTGTTGCGACTGAGAATTGAACACGGAGTCTAGCTTAAATATGTGTTTAAATGTTACGAAAAGTACTTTCATGTAATTCGATATGTTTGATTCAGATATTTTGTCAACACCCTTGAGCATATGAATTACATAACAACCGGGAGGAGAGATATATATATATATAGATAGATAGATATATATAGAGATATATATATATATATATATAGAGATATATATATATAGAGAGATATAGAGAGAGATATATATATAGAGATAGAGAGAGAGAGAGAGAGATATATATATCTATCTATCTCTATATATATATATATATAGAGATATATCTCTATCTCTATATCTATATTCTATATATATATCTATATCTCTATATATATAATCTCTATCTCTCTCTCTCTATCTATCTATATAGATATAGATCTCTCTCTCTATCTCTATATCTCCCCTATATATCTCTCTCTCTCTGCGTGTGTGTGTATATATATAGATATATATAAATATATATCTATATATAAATATATATTAATATCTATGCATATTTAATGCCTTAACGGAATATTGGAAAGGTGTTGATTTGACTCGACAAATATTGATCCACATAACATAAAACAAACAATATTTATTATATTATTCAACTTTATTTAACATCCGTACATTAAATATATATATACATATATATATATATATGTATCTACATATAAATCTATATATATGTATATATATATATATATATATATATATATATATATATATATATATATATATAGAGATATATATATATTTGATATATATAGATATATAGATACATATATATAATATATATCTATATATAGATAGAGATATATCTCTCTCTATATATATCTCTCTATATAGACATATATATAATAGATCTCTCCCTAAATAAATATATACATATATACATAAATATATATATATCTATATATATATGCATATATATATAGATACATATATATATCTATTTATATATACATATAAACATATGAAAATATAAATATATATGTGTATATATAATATATATATATATATCATTTATACACGCACATATATATATATATATATATATATAATATATATATATATATATATATATATTATATATAGATATAATTTATATATATATATATGTATATATATATATGTATATAATATATTTATATATATATATATATATCTATATACTTATATCTCTATATATATATATATATATATATATATATAATATAAATATATATGTATATATATGAATTGTCCCAAAGAAGTATAATTTTCTTTCCAAAAATAGCTATGAGATTGATGGTTATATATTTCACTTACTAGATGTATATAGATCTAAATTTATATATATATGTATATATATATGTATATATAATATTTATAAATATATATATATATACTTATATAATATATATATATACATATATATATATATATACATATATATATATATATAATATAAATATATATGTATATGTATGAATTGTCCCAAAGAAGTATAATTTTCTTTCCAAAAATAGCTATGAGATTGATGGTTATATATTTCACTTACTAGTCAATTCGAACTTGTTGTTATACAGCATGGTTCCCTCCATTGTCGTGTCTATGAATAACCCAACCCCTGATACATTTATCGCATTAACTTCGTTGCATATATATTTTTGTGATTCTATTCGGAACCTTGCGAACAAGTAGCTTTGGTTCGCATATTTGCCATCGCGCTTAATACTGATATGTTGACTGGGCAAGACGAACTGACAGGAAACACTAAACGTAGCAATTGATAGTCTCGTGCTGTTGTGACAAGAGGCTGTACTAAGAAGTACTATTTACATTAATTGACAGAACAACAATATGCATCATCCTATACATGCTATACTTCAAGGTACAGCAAGGTTAAGTGTATTGAGTCCGGTGTTTGATTCATTTTAATAGCTGTTGATTGACAGAATATATCAATAATGACACGGCATTAAGAAATTTTACTTGCAGTCACATCTGCAGCAGGATCGTGTTTGTAAGATCAACATAACATTTTGTCGTGAAAAAGGTGGTACCAGTTGTCGCGTTATTGTGTTTGCAATTCACTACATCGAGTATGAGGGTTATAGTGCAAGTAACGACTCCCTAATCGATGTCCGTGAAAGACGTTTCCGACAATGTTTTCGTTCATTGATGTCATTTTGTAGGCTTTTTTAAAACATTTACCTCGATTTTTTGGAGCGTTTTGGCATATGCGCAAAACACGACTGCCATTGGCACCTGAGTTTGTGACGTCATATGTCACCGTCCAGCCGGGTAGCATGGTTGTTTCCTGGTTTGTTAACATGGGAGCTGTGGTAGGTGTGAGCATGATTGTATTTTATACCGTCATCATGTACATCATATGCAGCAACGAATCACATCATTGCATGCGGCTTGGAGTACTTGTTCGCCTCGAATGTGTTAAATTGTGACAAACCTTTATTATATTGTGTGAAACGTCAACCAAAGCGATAATACAGGCAGTGCTTGAACACAGTGATGCACCTCGATTTCAGGCCCGTTTAATGGTTATTAATGATTGATTCACCATACGCCTGTCCTTTTACTGAGAATATATTTTCTTGTGCTGTTATTTGATTGAATGGTAAAACGTTATCGCAAATGAAAACTGCTACGACATTCAACTGGGATTTTGATCGATATCTTATTTTTGCCAAAATGTAATATAATTTCAATAGATGGTATTCTCCTTGTCAGTAGATAAGTAAATATTAATTTTATTTTTAATATTGGCACTGGTTTTGGGAGCCGAGACCTTTCATTGATTAACTTTTACAATTAAATATACCTCTCCAATGAGTTGTACAGAGGGACTTCTGGCCTGGAATCATGGGCCTTTAAAGAGTTCAAGGCCATTCACTAGTTCTTTGTATTACCGGGGGGACCAACCTCAATAATGCATACTTTATCTTGTTCTTATTAGGTATATATATAAGTGCCATCATGTTGTGCTTTTATTAGTTTAAAAAGGTGTGAAATGTCCTCATCGTCCTCATATACTGACAACTCCAAAAGCAATTAGCTGGATTACAGCAGTGAGCGTTCTTCTCACCAGAAGAGGGACTAGGTGCGTGTGGGGGCATACAGCCATACAGGTTTGAGCCGCCAGCAAATTCTCCTCATATAGAAGAGGAATTAAGCTGACTAGATAACAGCAATTTCCTACCATTTTCCAATATTTTACTCTTTATTTTACAGCATTTCTATGGCTTTGTTGAAGGTATCTTCTTTTTCATGTTTTAATTTTTTTGGCTGAAAAACTAGTTATTCATTGTAATTACGCCTTGTACTAAACGCTTATAAAAGCAGAATAATGCTAGAAATAGCATATAGGGCTTATTGCCAGTGGTTAAAGAAGAAACATGCTGCTCAGCAAGAGTGAGTATATTTAAACATGGTCTGGTTCGGATGATACCCGATGACTATATGGGCAGAAGCAAGTGGCCCCCTTCGGACAGGATATGAGTGGTTGTTTGGCCATGGGGCCAGGGGTAGAAACTTTGTTAGTTACTGTTGGTATGTCTTGGTGCAAATGGTGTAGGTAAAATGTCTACAATAGTTGCTATTCCTTTTGCCACAGTCTTGGGTGTTACTGGAGCCGCTTGTGGGCTACTTGGCATTGCTGGAAAATTTGTCAGTCGTGGACTGACCATCAAGGTGAAACAACATGATCAGATCCGTATTCTAGCGCAGAGCAAATTGAATACCTTTGCTGACATTGTATCGACAGCACTTGAAGATGGTAATATCTCGGATCATGAGTTTAAACTCGTTTTAGGTGAAGTCACAAAATATATCCACACTAAGGGCGAAATTAAGGCCAGATCTGTAAAAGTGCACCAGACTTTTTCAATTGATGAAAAAAACGTGCTGATCCAATGTGGAAAAGACAAAGCATTGGAAGGTATCAGAAAAAGATTGGGGGCTTCTTTACCATTGAGCGGATTGTGAATGATATTGACTCGCCTCAATGCATAGACTTTGCGTGAAAAAGTGCAAAAGCCTCTGGGTATGACAACTGCTCTCCAGTTTCAGCAGGACCACAGAGGCCCCAGGAATTCCCCTGTTATACCTTGGAAATGGAACAAATGATTAAGTTGATTTGTGCCAGTCATGGTGGGATCTGACAAAAGACAACTCTGAGGGAGAATAAAAGAAATCACTACATTGGCGTAAGCGACTACACCGCTGTCATCGGACATAACTACTTCACCAGCTATAGTAAGAAGTTGGCTGAAAAAACTAGCAACAAGGGTGCCTCTGGGGCCAGGCCTTTGATGAAATTGCGGTTATTGAGAAAAAAATACTCTCAAGACGCCTTTTGTCTACTCCCAGTTCAGACTGCTATCAAACTTGTCGGACCACCCCCCCCCCAACGCCCCCCGACGGCTCACAGGTGGTGAAGAGAGGATGGGGTAGAGAAGGAAATTGGCCGCTCGAAATAAAGTGCCCCTACACTCAGAACTCGGGATGAATTATTCCAGCCCAGTACAAACCTCAGGTTCTGCTTGGGCTTAACCACAGCCAGCCGGCAACCATCGGAGTGTGCCTACAAGAAACTTGAAAAGGCTGAGGTGTACAGCTTGGGGTGTCATAAGGAAAAAAATATACAAAATGACGGATGCTTGGGGGTACACAACCATTCCCGGCGCAGATGATTGGGACTACGCCACCAACGGCAAGTTTAACCGCATCCCCTACTACGATCTGGTTCACCACGGCCCCTGGATGGGCAGGCCAAAAGATATTCCAAAGGGGTCAGATGAGGCTTTCATCTGCTGGAAACTCTGCACGATGAGAGTTACAACGATTGGTCCAGATCCAGCCTTTATTGAGAAAAACAATGACACGTGACCCAGTTCATGGAAGACCTCACCAGGGTGAAAAATGGAACTTATCACGGTGGTCCCGGAAGCTTCATACTCAAAGACCTCTATGGGTAATCCCGGGCGGCCCCACCTTCAAACCCACACAGAAACAAAACACAACCCGAAACCGAAATTGAAACAAAGTCGCACATTCGAACCGAAACTGAAACCGAAACTGAAACCAAATTTGCCCGTGTGGCTGGTACAGTTGGGGTAAGTGGTGGTGCGCCAACCCTGTCGTTACCTATACTACTAATGAATTAGAGAAACAATCGATTAGTCTATTGCCCGTTGTTGCAGCTACAACCCAGGCCTATCAGCTCTATCCAATTCCCTCTGCTATTCTATCATGTAGAGTTAGCATACGTTCGCCACTACACGATCGTATCAAAACAGACTGACATGATATTGTTTCCAATGTCGTCATTGTTATCTGTAGGGAATATTGCAGATGCTTGATGAGCGACTACTTGATTTCTGACAGTTTAATCTTATGAAGTATGAGATTTATTACGAAAACGAGCATTCCGGTTTAGGTTAATTACACTTTTTTTCATTTTTTCTAAATTGCTCTCCCAAGAATATCGAGTAACCGCTCACTTGCATGAGAAGCTATCATATCAGATGTTAAGGTGATTTGGCGGTCCATGGTATATCAACGCTTGTGGATGTTTTTGCTTGCAATGTTCGGTTGATACAGGCCATGTGTTAATCCAGCGACGAAAAGACTATCAGTATTGAGAGAGAATGATATATTTAATGGCCATACAATGACACATTGCGGCTTTATTTCGGTTATAAGAAACACGGTGATATAGCGCCGATGATGGATAGAGTCATTTAGATGATTACGTCCAATTGTTTATCTGGCTGTAGTACAATGCCACCCTTATGTGTAGAATCCTGAGCACTCAGACGAAAACCTTTTATAGTATATTGATACTTGAGTCTAGGTATCACATAATGGCCGGTCATGAGTGCCCATAATGACATTTAATCATGGCGAGACATAGCTTTGTTAGCGGCCTGAACTAAATGCAAATTTTATGTAGCCATTGTCAAAGTAATCATCGTCATTGTAGCAGCACACAACAACGGGTATATGGCGACAGTTCCTCGAGAGATACTCGGCAAAACATATTTTACGCAGCTGTTCTGCTTATCCAATAACATTTTATTGCAGAAAGCGTTGCAATCGTCAAAGCTTTTGACCAATAAACGCAGTTTGGAGCCAGATGAAAACAAGCGGTAGCTTCTGGAACTGTATGTGAAGTATGGAATGAGAACAAATAGGGAGTAGGCGACATGATTGCCTGCGGAACCCACATGACTTCATCATTAAGCTCTTCCTCTCCTTACACCTGCGTGCTATGAGTTACTATATCAGTACAAAATGAATCCAGAGATTGTCTATACCGTTATGTTCCCTGCCAGCAACCATCAACATTAGTAATAAATTAGTATTAAGAAATTTATTTAAACCTTCGTCGTTAAAATACATTTCAATTTGGTTTTTAAAAGAGTTCAGTGAACTAGATAAAACAATTTTGGCTGGTGACCTATTCCATGGACTCACTGCGCGATAGGAAAACGCTAGTACTCTTTAATTATGTCATAAGCATGGGTTCTGTCAGGTTGTATGAATATTGCAGAAGGGTTGAGTTTTAGGCAATGCAAACATGAAAAAAAATTAACACTAATGTTATCTAATCCATGGAACATTTAGTATACCTGTGTATTTCATTCCTGCGGAGCCACCAGGCTTTAAATGTTGTCAGTCCCAACAAGCGCAATCTTCGTTCGAAACCTAACTCAGACATACTGGCTACGAGCTCAGAAACTCGCATTTGAATATTTTCTAATATATCTCGGTCACATTGAAAGAATGGTGATCACATCTGAATTGTATGTTCTAAATAGAGCCTTACAAGTGCCGTATACAGCGTGGCCAAACCTCCCTTAGAAAGACAGGTGAACGTCCCGAGGACCCCAGCCTTTACTGCTGCACTGCAGTGTTTGCTGGATTTCAATGACTGATTCAATATGACACCTGTATTCCGTTGGCCGTCATCTATATTTATAAGCACCCATTCAGTATGATATTTGTTCATTTGGCCGACCTATATGTTGTACTGTACATTTGAGTTTGATGCCAGGACAGGCAGTAACATCACTTGCATTGTAAGCGTAAAAGTAGTAGTCAAAGCAAATAGCAACACAAGAACTATTGCACGTCTTATTATGAATTAACAAAGTTGATTGAACTCGTTTACAGCGTTTTGCGCATGTCTATGCTTTTCGGAACGATGGTCTCTATGAATTGTTATATAACCGTAAGACATGCGTTTCATAGCCACACAGCACCGACATCGCCGTCGTATTGGACAGTAAGTAGGCGCATTGCTTATTCATCGAATCTGAATTTAAAACATTTCTTCCCACAGCAAAGGCAGGGCTTGCATTTACTGTGCGGCAATGTGTTGCTTGGATGATTTAAGAAGTTAAAGTTTTCAAATACTGATGTAATAGCTACTTTATTATTATGCTTATGTACACCGCTGTCATTATTATCAGATAGACAGGCAAACACTACCAGTCAATGTGGGTGGTACCTAGCATAGATGTTATTTGAGTGCATCCCCTCTGATCAAGTTAAATTGCACCTTCCCGTTGCCAAGGAGCAGGTATCTATCAGCCATAAGATTGATTGACACAGGTGATAATGTAGCTCAATCGTGTAATACGTGGAATGCTTGCATCTTTTGAATCATAAAAGGACTTGCAGACTTGGCAAGTGAAGCGTTTTCTGTAAAAGACATTTTGTTACGTACACAATGAACAAACAGCTCAACAGGTGGGCCAGTCAGTGGCCATGAACAATCTGTATATGAATGCCGAAAGGAGTCCAGTAAAGCACATTGTATAAGAAAGCAGGAATCAAGCATATGGCGTTATATATATTTGTATATGGCAGGTGCAGGTAAATTGGTTAAGATGTAATACATGTTATAAGACGCTTGGCAATAGTTGTCGGCCGCGATTATGCTTGATGATGACACCTAATTATTGGACCGATAATCTGCAGATACGTCGACATGGTACAGTCCTGAGATACTGTCATTGCATCAACGGGAGTCAGCGCATACATAATTGCATGCCATGGATTATCTGACCAAACTGAGCGGTTAAATGACCGAGGGTGTTCCTTCACTATTAGGCCAGACGGGGCTATATGCGGATAACAAGCTATTAAACAGAGCTCATGACGCAATAAGGGATATTGATGCGGATTGTACATGGGTGTAAACATCGACCGCTGTGAAGAACAACTGTTTTAGTAAATGAGAACACAACCTACAGTACCAAGGATATATGATTATGACGTCACGATTCAGGAACTAGGGATCAATGATGTATATTATTGTCCAATAACCGCGAGCTGAATTACCAACAGCGAGTAAGCTCAAATTCACGTGGCTCAAAAACCAATGGTGAGTGAGGATTAACAACAAACTAACACATAATTTAAAGCATTAATATTAATGTGTTTTTGTATATTTATTGCATTGCTGTTCACAACAGTTATAATGATAACGTAGATGTGATTCGATGTTGTTGCTGCTACCCGATATTTCATTCTGTGATGGCCATATCATTCACAATTTCATCTCAGTTTGCCGGGAGGTTCATCTGGTACCAGATGGACACATTACCAAACATTCGTTGTACAGAATACACAGCTACACACAATTAAAAGTAAAGGGTTATGATCGGTCGAGCAGAAGGGTGATACCCAAAGACAAAACAAACTTGTAAGATATTGTATCGATGAGCAACGCCAGACCTTGAAGGTCACTAATAGAAAGCAGGTTCAAGATATTGGTTTCTCCGCTATTATATTGGCCGCTGAGACGCGATGTTACAAAGTGGTCAACAGGGACTTTCGTATGGATGTCTCCATGATGCATTTATTAGATGAAAATCGCCATCTGGTGCGTTAGCTTTGCAACCAACTAAGCATTTATTCCATTGTTTGAGAGCTTAAGAGAGCCAGCAGCACGATCTTAACATTCATTTGACAGAAAAGTATGCCTCCCCCCAGCGTAATGGGTGTGTGTTTTCCTGGACCCTATGTCAGTTATACAAGGTGGTTTATGCGTGCAACATTGGCTGTATGGTTGGTGGGTGGTTCATTACTGGCAGTAAGTTTGTTTGTTTGCTAGCGGTTGGTTTGTGTAGGGCCCGGGGGGAGGGGGGGGGGGGGTGTGTTGCGGTAATGAAGTGATTAAACTACACGTTTGTTTGTAAGTAGTCATAACCGAACGGCAGACAATTAATACCGTTCACATACGATTTGATCGATACGTAATGCTTTTATCGATAAAGTCCCTCATCGGCTTTGGCAGCAATGTGCTTCAAGTGCTAGCCCATTGGGACGGCATGTCGTAGTTGGGGACGCTTCTCTGCACTATGGCTTACCGTTTATATTTAACTGATAAAATTGAACAATGTTCTCTATTATATCGAACAATGACCAGTGTGTGTCGACTGGACAATGTAATACTAATCCTAAAACGCAGAGAAGATATTGTTTATTGATAGTGACACATTAAATAGATTGCCATTCGTGATGGTTTGCAGATCCACTAAAATGGCTAGGCTGTCCTTTATATCTGTCACCGCATCTGTGCAGTACTTACACAGTTGCTAGCAAGATAATCTGACCAACGAATAAAGTTACGATGGTGTTTTATGCGGATAACAAGCCCGTAGACGCCGCTTATGCCACAACAAGCAATAGTTTTGCTGATTGCACCGCGGTGTAATCATCCACAGCCATGTTCGTAAAATGTTTTTGTAAACAATAAAAGAGGGCCCAGAGTAAATGGAAATGGTGATATAGAGGAAGTGATGGTGCTTACTGTTCTACAAACACTGCATTAATAACAGATAATCAGACATGCTCCTTGTTCGTGGCACAAATACCCATGCTGGACATGGATATGGAAAACCGCATTACTAACATGCAATGCGGTGCATAAATATTGATGTGTTTATATATGCTTGTTATTGTACAAAACAGTAATAATCATTATGCATATAGTGATGGTGTCAACCATAGTGGTATGGAGCAAGAAGAGAGGATTGCAGTCTCATCCCTCCTATCCTATCTTGTTCGATTCTATCTGAGCTGGATGGGTATTCATCTGGCTGACGTAATGTCCCTTTGTTTATTCTCAGGACTCCATTTAAATTCCTACTGCATAACGGTAAAACAAACTGAGATAAGCAGAAGAATAAAACGGAAGCATTTCTAACGCCTGAATAATATCATCTGCTCCATTAGTGCAATTGGATTAAACTAACAAATGAATACAATGCCGAGGCTACGCAAACAGGCAAATGATCGTATATTTCATAGGTTACATACAAAATAAAGTTCCAAACCCTCATTAGGGTTGTGATAATTGTTACTTACATAAGAACATCGATTTGATCATCAATCATAATGTGCGCACACTAATTTGCACCAGTTGATACATCTCCTCTTCCGAGAGTATGAGTGTCTCAGACGTTTACGCTTACAATGCAAGTGATGTTACTGCCTGTCCTGGCATCAAACTCAAATGTACAGTACAACATATAGGTCGGCCAAATGAACAAATATCATACTGAATGGGTGCTTATAAATATAGATGACGGCCAACGGAATACAGGTGTCATATTGAATCAGTCATTGAAATCCAGCAAACACTGCAGTGCAGCAGTAAAGGCTGGGGTCCTCGGGACGTTCACCTGTCTTTCTAAGGGAGGTTTGGCCACGCTGTATACGGCACTTGTAAGGCTCTATTTAGAACATACAATTCAGATGTGATCACCATTCTTTCAATGTGACCGAGATATATTAGAAAATATTTCAAATGCGAGTTTCTGAGCTCGTAGCCAGTATGTCTGAGTTAGGTTTCGAACGAAGATTGCGCTTGTTGGGACTGACAACATTTTAAAGCCTGGTGGCTCCGCAGGAATGAAATACACAGGTATACTAAATGTTCCATGGATTAGATAACATTAGTGTTAATTTTTTTTCATGTTTGCATTGCCTAAAACTCAACCCTTCTGCAATATTCATACAACCTGACAGAACCCATGCTTATGACATAATTAAAGAGTACTAGCGTTTTCCTATCGCGCAGTGAGTCCATGGAATAGGTCACCAGCCAAAATTGTTTTATCTAGTTCACTGAACTCTTTTAAAAACCAAATTGAAATGTATTTTAACGACGAAGGTTTAAATAAATTTCTTAATACTAATTTATTACTAATGTTGATGGTTGCTGGCAGGGAACATAACGGTATAGACAATCTCTGGATTCATTTTGTACTGATATAGTAACTCATAGCACGCAGGTGTAAGGAGAGGAAGAGCTTAATGATGAAGTCATGTGGGTTCCGCAGGCAATCATGTCGCCTACTCCCTATTTGTTCTCATTCCATACTTCACATACAGTTCCAGAAGCTACCGCTTGTTTTCATCTGGCTCCAAACTGCGTTTATTGGTCAAAAGCTTTGACGATTGCAACGCTTTCTGCAATAAAATGTTATTGGGTAAGCAGAACAGCTGCGTAAAATATGTTTTGCCGAGTATCTCTCGAGGAACTGTCGCCATATACCCGTTTGTGTGTGTGCTGCTTCAATGACGATGATTACTTTGACAATGGCTACATAAAATTTGCATTTAGTTCAGGCCGCTAACAAAGCTATGTCTCGCCATGATTAAATGTCATTATGGGCACTCATGACCGGCCATTATGTGATACCTAGACTCAAGTATCAATATACTATAAAAGGTTTTCGTCTGAGTGCTCAGGATTCTACACATAAGGGTGGCATTGTACTACAGCCAGATAAACAATTGGACGTAATCATCTAAATGACTCTATCCATCATCGGCGCTATATCACCGTGTTTCTTATAACCGAAATAAAGCCGCAATGTGTCATTTTTATGGCCATTAAATATATCATTCTCTCTCATTACTGATAGTCTTTTCGTCGCTGGATTAACACATGGCCTGTATCAACCGAACATTGCAAGCAAAAACATCCACAAGCGTTGATATACCATGGACCGCCAAATCACCTTAACATCTGATATGATAGCTTCTCATGCAAGTGAGCGGTTACTCGATATTCTTGGGAGAGCAATTTAGAAAAAATGAAAAAAAGTGTAATTAACCTAAACCGGAATGCTCGTTTTCGTAATAAATCTCATACTTCATAAGATTAAACTGTCAGAAATCAAGTAGTCGCTCATCAAGCATCTGCAATATTCCCTACAGATAACAATGACGACATTGGAAACAATATCATGTCAGTCTGTTTTGATACGATCGTGTAGTGGCGAACGTATGCTAACTCTACATGATAGAATAGCAGAGGGAATTGGATAGAGCTGATAGGCCTGGGTTGTAGCTGCAACAACGGGCAATAGACTAATCGATTGTTTCTCTAATTCATTAGTAGTATAGGTAACGACGGGGTTGGCGCACCACCTTACCCCAACTGTACCAGCCACACGGGCAAATTTGGTTTCAGTTTCGGTTTCAGTTTCGGTTCGAATGTGCGACTTTGTTTCAATTTCGGTTTCGGGTTTTGTTTTGGTTTCTGTGTGGGTTTGAAGGTGGGGCCGCCCGGGATTACCCATAGAGGTCTTTGAGTATGAAGCTTCCAGGACCACCGTGATAAGTTCCATTTTTCACCCTGGTGAGGTCTTCCATGAACTGGGTCACGTGTCATTGTTTTTCTCAATAAAGGCTGGATCTGGACCAATCGTTGTAACTCTCATCGTGCAGAGTTTCCAGCAGATGAAAGCCTCATCTGACCCCTTTGGAATATCTTTTGGCCTGCCCATCCAGGGGCCGTGGTGAACCAGATCGTAGTAGGGGATGCGGTTAAACTTGCCGTTGGTGGCGTAGTCCCAATCATCTGCGCCGGGAATGGTTGTGTACCCCCAAGCATCCGTCATTTTGTATATTTTTTTCCTTATGACACCCCAAGCTGTACACCTCAGCCTTTTCAAGTTTCTTGTAGGCACACTCCGATGGTTGCCGGCTGGCTGTGGTGAAGCCCAAGCAGAATCTGAGGTTTGTACTGGGCTGGAATAATTCATCCCGAGTTCTGAGTGTAGGGGCACTTTATTTCGAGCGGCCAATTTCCTTCTCTACCCCATCCTCTCTTCACCACCTGTGAGCCGTCGGGGGGCGTTGGGGGGGGGGGGGGTGGTCCGACAAGTTTGATAGCAGTCTGAACTGGGAGTAGACAAAAGGCGTCTGGAGAGTATTTTTTTCTCAATAACCGCAATTTCATCAAAGGCCTGGCCCCAGAGGCACCCTTGTTGCTAGTTTTTTCAGCCAACTTCTTACTATAGCTGGTGAAGTAGTTATGTCCGATGACAGCGGTGTAGTCGCTTCCGCCAATGTAGTGATTTCTTTTATTCTCCCACTGAGTTGTCTTTTGTCTGATCCCACCATGACTGGCACAGATCAACTTAATCATTTGTTCCATTTCCAAGGTATACCTTATGCTCTCCACTGTTTAAATAGACCGGTAACTAGATGTCTGTCTGCTAACAAGGTCCTCTAGATGCTCCAATCGCTCCATTAGATTATTGTTGTTAACCTCCAGATCTCTCACCAGTTCTACAAGGTCATCATAGTCTCCATATCACTCAGTTTGCACTCCATGTCGATTTTTCCGTCTTTCATATAATCTATATCTAGCATCAACTCCTTTACACTACTCTCAAGTTCAGTAATAGCTCTTCTGTAGTCATTTCTAAACATTATTTCCTCGATAATTCAATAGGCTGATTCATATGCGCACATTATGATTAATGGCTGTGATTCATATATGCACGTTATGATTCATAGCGTTCATATATGCCCGTTATGATTAGAGTACACACATGTGATCGCTATGTTTGGGGTGTACATAGCATATTTAAGGTAATTAGTTGCTGCTTATGTAATTACCAGAAATCTAAAAGATCTTAAAACAACCCATTTTTACCGTGTATTGGGAGAAGAATTCTATCCAAGTGTCATCCTCAATTTAACGCTCTAAAGAGTGAACAATGAGAGTGTTTTTATGAACACCCATATTTGTTCTACACTCAAACTCTAGTCCTTATATAGCACCAAGTTATCATATTAAGATTGTCTCTTGGTATGACACTGCAGGGCTCGAGTTGTCAAGTGCCACTGATTTTGTGTATTGTGAAGAGGTTACCTGGGGTCTCTATACCATCTACATCTCCACCTACTTCCAGTACTTCTAGTTATAGCACCCTCTCCCCCTATTTAGTGGAGAGGATAGGAATGAGTCACATGGGGTAGGGGCGGCCAGATAACATACAGGCCAATCTTCGGCAGAGGTGGGGTCACAGGGGAATTCCTGGGGCCTCTGTGGTCCTGCTGAAACTGGAGAGCAGTTGTCATACCCAGAGGCTTTTGCACTTTTTCACGCAAAGTCTATGCATTGAGGCGGGTCAATATCATTCACAATCCGCTCAATGGTAAAGAAGCCCCCAATCTTTTTCTGATACCTTCCAATGCTTTGTCTTTTCCACATTGGATCAGCACGTTTTTTTCATCAATTGAAAAAGTCTGGTGCACTTTTACAGATCTGGCCTTAATTTCGCCCTTAGTTTGGATATATTTTGTGACTTCACCTAAAACGAGTTTAAACTCATGATCCGAGATATTACCATCTTCAAGTGCTGTCGATACAATGTCAGCAAAGGTATTCAATTTGCTCTGCGCTAGAATACGGATCTGATCATGTTGTTTCACCTTGATGGTCAGTCCACAACTGACAAATTTTCCAGCAATGCCAAGTAGCCCACAAGCGGCTCTAGTAACACCCAAGACTGTGGCAAAAAAAATAGCAACTATTGTAGACATTTTACCTACACCATTTGCACCAAGACACATACCAACAGTAACTAACAAAGTTTCTACCCCTGGCCCCATGGCCAAACAACCACTCATATCCTGTCCGAAGGGGGCCACTTGCTTCTGCCCATATAGTCATCGGGTATCATCCGAACCAGACCATGTTTAAATATACTCACTCTAGCTGAGCAGCATGTTTCTTCTTTAACCACTGGCAATAAGCCCTATATGCTATTTCTAGCATTTCTCTGCTTTAATAAGCGTTTAGTACAAGGCGTAATTACAATGAATAACTAGTTTTTCAGCCAAAAAAATTAAAACATGAAAAAGAAGATACCTTCAACAAAGCCATAGAAATGCTGTAAAATAAAGAGTAAAATATTGGAAAATGGTAGGAAATTGCTGTTATCTAGTCAGCTTAATTCCTCTTCTATATGAGGAGAATTTGCTGGCGGCTCAAACCTGTATGGCTGTATGCCCCCACACGCACCTAGTCCCTCTTCTGGTGAGAAGAACGCTCACTGCTGTAATCCAGCTAATTGCTTTTGGAGTTGTCAGTATATGAGGACGATGAGGACATTTCACACCTTTTTAAACTAATAAAAGCACAACATGATGGCACTTATATATATACCTAATAAGAACAAGATAAAGTATGCATTATTGAGGTTGGTCCCCCCGGTAATACAAAGAACTAGTGAATGGCCTTGAACTCTTTAAAGGCCCATGATTCCAGGCCAGAAGTCCCTCTGTACAACTCATTGGAGAGGTATATTTAATTGTAAAAGTTAATCGATGAAAGGTCTCGGCTCCCAAAACCAGTGCCAATATTAAAAATAAAATTAATATCTACTTATCTACTGACAAGGAGAATACCATCTATTGAAATTATATTACATTTTGGCAAAAATAAGATATCGATCAAAATCCCAGTTGAATGTCGTAGCAGTTTTCATTTGCGATAACGTTTTACCATTCAATCAAATAACAGCACAAGAAAATATATTCTCAGTAAAAGGACAGGCGTATGGTGAATCAATCATTAATAACCATTAAACGGGCCTGAAATCGAGGTGCATCACTGTGTTCAAGCACTGCCTGTATTATCGCTTTGGTTGACGTTTCACACAATATAATAAAGGTTTGTCACAATTTAACACATTCGAGGCGAACAAGTACTCCAAGCCGCATGCAATGATGTGATTCGTTGCGGCATATGATGTACATGATGACGGTATAAAATACAATCATGCTCACACCTACCACAGCTCCCATGTTAACAAACCAGGAAACAACCATGCTACCCGGCTGGACGGTGACATATGACGTCACAAACTCAGGTGCCAATGGCAGTCGTGTTTTGCGCATATGACAAAACGCTCCAAAAAATCGAGGTAAATGTTTTAAAAAAGCCTACAAAATGACATCAATGAACGAAAACATTGTCGGAAACGTCTTTCACGGACTGATATACACCTAATAAAACATCGATTAGGGAGTCGTTACTTGCACTATAACCCTCATACTCGATGTAGTGAATTGCAAACACAATAACGCGACAACTGGTGCCACCTTTTTCACGACAAAATGTTATGTTGATCTTACAAACACGATCCTGCTGCAGATGTGACTGCAAGTAAAATTTCTTAATGCCGTGTCATTATTGATATATTCTGTCAATCAACAGCTATTAAAATGAATCAAACACCGGACTCAATACACTTAACCTTGCTGTACCTTGAAGTCATCCTACTATTTCACTTGCAGTACCATATTATGAAAATCTTGCGGCTTGTTGAACCAGAGCAGCAGTACACAAAATGACTTAGAGAAAACATACATGACACGATACGGCGGTTAACCAGTTTGCATGGCTTTAGCAATCCATCTTTCCTTCTGTAGCGTTTTTTCAAATAAAGTCCCTGTCAACTCGATGTCGAGCTGAAAATAGGCAGGCATACATCGATAACCCTATAAAAATAACACAATAATTCATAATGGCGTGGTGCTATTAGAGACCCACCACTAGTCTATTTTTGTGTGTTTTTTGTGTCCAATGAAAGCCATAATTCCTCACCCCTTTACTACAGCTCGCCTATAATAATATCGGATGAAGCAGCTGTGCTATGTCCTTGGTTGCCCTTTGGGTGCACCATAATTTATAGTTTAGTCTGTCTATGAAACAAAACTGAGTTTGATGCTGTAAATGCGAAGATTGGTTGCAACTAGCTTTCCTAGACATGTGTTTTCATGCTAATCATACATTAAGTACTTCATCCTTATCGTAAACATGACGTGTAAACTCATCTAAAGCCTCATTTAATCTATTGTAACGCAACAACGACTTATTCAGAACTAAGTTTGCCACCGCATTAGCCGTCCATAGCATGGTGTGGTGATCCGCGACACGCTTTTGAGATTGTTGATGAAGGAACACGACCTCCAGGAGAAGAGTTTGGAAGAAACTTAAACCTTATTGTTCAAGCTGACTTTAGAATGTACGATAGAGCTTAGCCTAAAGGATGGGGAGAGAAGTTTCGAGCTTGGTGGGCAAGAAAAAAAATAATTTATAGAGGTGATTCCCTCAACGCTATCCAAATTCTAATGGAACATGCAGTTGCCTGGTCAGAGGATGGGCGTAGCCATAAGGGGCGGCGACTAGCAGGTGACACGTATGTCACTCATGGGCATGACTGAGAGGGGCACGTCATAATGAATGGGGAGGTTGTGGCATAATGTACTTTTTACACTCAACACAGCCTTTCAATTTTGTTTACGCTAAATAGCATAGACAATAATCAAGCAACCCTTTGCAAGGCATACCTAAACACTTAACGGATTTTTTCTGTCCTTGTCGAAATAGAGCAAAACAAAGATCAAATCAAAGGGACACTGGTACGATATATTGTAAAATGTTCATTGCGTTACATAGTATGATATGTTTTATCATGCACTTTGCGCAAGGTGGTATCATATTTTTCTTTGATTATGCATATTGCGTAACCAAAGAGGACAGCTTCATAACGCATACAATTCAATATTTGATACATATGGGTACAGTTGTGTGGCACAAGTAACAGCAGTGGTTTTCTATTGCAACGAAGCCGACAGAAGATGGAGGAAATTACAAAGCTTTAGCAATTATGCATCTGATCATGTATTTATGTATATGGAATGTATCTGAGTCTGATATCAGCCTCCGAATATATTATACCAGCAATTCTATGTCAACAGAGATCGATACAGATCGATTGACCACGCCACAGCTAGCATCTATAGATATAGCGGCACCTTCCGTATGTTCCCATGGTGCCTTCGGGCAGACTTCACCGAAGAAGTATCGTCGGCGGTTGTACGACACTGCCCTTCTGCCACGCTCGTAGTAAAGAAGCAATTTATCACCTCTCACACCGATCAGGTCTCCATCATCCAACACCAGAGGCTCAGCAAGTGGCTGCACAATACATGGTATTGATTAGCATATGTCCTGCAAGTAAATATACTGTTCTCTAATAACAACCATTTACGATGCATTTCCCACCTGTTGGAATACTCCCGCCCTAACGTACAGAGACGCTTCATCCACCTGGTTAACTACCATGTTTTTAGCTTCAGATCGCCGCCAGATGCTCAAAGTGACAGCACCAGAGGTATTTGAGTAACCGCCGATACTTGCTATAGCGCATTTCGGCATTGGCCTACCGATGAAAATGTTCAGCCAATTAGATCCTATATAATTTAGTTTCTTAGATGGCGCAAAAAGCATGGTAATGTTCCCTGCAAAAAGATCGATTGAAAATGTAATCAATTGCATTATATAGCGACGCATGCTGTGGGTCATTGCTGATCAACCGTCAACGACATGGACTAATTAGTGATTAATAAATAGCCGCAGGATGAGGGCAATGATACCCCCAACTCCATATTTGAATCCGGACATGTTTAGACCTACTTTTGACAGCCCAGTACATCCCTTCTTCACTCGTCCACTTGTGGTGAATATGCGTCAACAGATGACACGTCAATTTCATGCAAGAACCACGTGATCGCGTTACTTGTACGGCCAGACAGTGGCCATTGTAAGTATCACATTTTCTGGTGCACGCTTCCAGCCCCGTCACGGTGAACTTCACCAAAGGGGCAGCTTCTTTGGACGGCATCGTGTGTGGATATATTTCCCAGGCGGATGCTCCAAGAACCACAGTCAATGCTAGCGACAGAGAGATTAGCTTATATATATATTAGAAATCATCCAAACATTGAACGATATAAGCGTTCGAACCAAAGAATGTTAAATGATTACAGCTTTCGTGTGCTACAAACCTAGTAAATATATCGTCATTATCCACGTATTCACTTTTCTAGCTTCGTACTGATGACATGTCATTACTGTGTGCTGGCAGCGGCTGTTTATAGTCAAGTGTAACAAGTATCAGCGCATTTGCTTGATATGCCGCCTTTGATACATCTTTCTACATCGAGTGAGGGCTGGTGTGAATAGGAAATGCCACCAGGGCTTAACAACGCTGCTGAATAATTGGTTTGAGCTCAATTAAGTTGCATTTCCCTTACTAAAACATTCAACACCTAGGATGCAATCGTCTACTTCGGGAAGCAAAGAAATATCGATTGGTAAATCGACACAAAGCAAAGTCAGTATGCTGTCAAAAAAAAGGCTGGCTTCTTTTATAAGAATAATACAACGGGCATTGAGCTAGTCGACCTACACGATTAAGCAGCAACTTTCCTAGCATATATATATATATATATATATATATATATATATATATAGATATATATATATATATATATATATAGATATATATATATATATATATATATATATATATATATAGATATATATATATATATATATATATAGAGAGATATCTATATATATCTATCTCTCTATATATCTATAGATAGATATATATATATATATATATATATATCTATATCTATATATATATATATATCTATATCTATATATCTATATATATATATATATATATATATATATATATATATATATACAGACATTGTGCCAGATGTGGGGTATCATTTTGGGACCTAGATGAGGGGTACTGTATCAGACCTAGCTACGGGGTATATAATTATATATAAATTGTGGGGTATTTATATAAAATATATATACCCCACAACGAGCGCAGTAAATACCCCACAGCACGTGAATTATAAAACATGTACATACCCCAGAAATTGGGCATGTTAGTATATAACAGAGAGCAAGCGCAAAATATATCGCCCACAACGGAGATGCGTATACATCAATTGTAATGAATGTTTGGCTACTGTAAGACTACTGTAAGACAATAAGCACTGCGCATTACACAATTTTGACTCTGTACCTTGGTTTCACCTGTCACGCAAGACCCGTTATAACCTGAGCAGTATGTTATCTGAGCCAACATATCACCCTATAGCTGTTATTGAGCGTTATATACCAATACACTGATTGTCCGAATACATAAGCAATTAATGGTGAGATGGTGATGACTTTATTATATCCTTTGAGTTTAATGTGCTGTGTAGGTGTGCGGGTATCTTTGATAGTGGAGTCGGACGGAATTGTTCATGTCTCCGGGTTGTTTCGGGTATGCAATCTATTTGGATGTCATGCCTGCCTTTCCTGTTTGAAAAGTTATCATTCTGTTGCACGGATTTCGTAATACCTATTTTCCTTTAATTAACCGATTTCTAAATTGTGTGGGTCATTCCTCTGTTTAATCAACCGAAACAGCTCTTTGGTGCACGCGCGTGCTCACGTTTCACCATTGGGGGTCAAAATAGATGGCAGTTTTGGGATAAAATCTTAAATCTGGAAATGCAATGTTGTGGTAGGGCGCGTTCGGAATCAGGCTAGGTTGGTGCTGATTGATCCTCAAGGCGTGTTAAATGAGTTCCGGTCCAACTTGTGCAGCGAATATTGACAATTGTTTCAAACAAACGTTGCTTGTTTATCATTAGTTTTTAAATATCACCTCCTGCCCATCACTTCGCTGGTGTACCATTATATCAATCGATAAAAAAAACTCGCCTGATAATATGCTTAGTGACTTCTATAATTCACCGTCATACCGTGCCATAATCACCAATATGATATTAATGAATCTCATGGTATCCTGGTCATAGAGATAAAGATGTTATGGGATGATTACATCGTTGTGTATTACAAGAACAGGTTTGGTGTACTTAATAGACGCTCAAGACGTCTTTCGAAAACACCTATGGATTTACAAGACGTGCATAGTTAATTCTAATTTTAATATAACTATTAAAATGCATATTTCATAATATGTCCCGAGCTACTTTAACAAAAGACGAACTGGAAAGACCATTTATTTGATGTACAACGTTACATAGATAATTAAGTTACAGATCATTAAAAATAATATAGGCAATTGCAAAATCAGTTTGAAATATGAACCGCAGTCCAAAGTCACACACAACTTTGATATATACAATAAAATTGCCTACTTACTCACATGGGAAGGATGATCATACCAATAAGGCCACGCGTAGCTCTATTTTATATTCAAAACGTAGGGATTTAACTAGATATTCAATGATACATTTACACTTAGCTGAATGAAATGCAGCGTCAGAACAATTCAATAAGCAACTATTGCCAAAAATATTTGTTGACTTGAATACGACCATTTACAGCCACAAATAAATTCAACACACCGTACGACGTTAGTAAAAGCTTCATTTTATCTTTTCTTTGTGAAAAGTAATATTGGGAATTTTTGCTCTTATCTGAGCGTCGGTTCTGACGGACGAGCATGGGAATTTCTCCTTAGCTTGCATAATGACCTCGGCTTTTACCGACCGTTTGTTGACAATGACGTCCTTAAACGAGGCGTAGAGGGTATAGATATGGGATAACTAAGATATATGTTTTTAGTACGATTCATTC
This sequence comes from Urechis unicinctus, assembly GCA_034190875.2. NCBI lineage: Eukaryota > Metazoa > Annelida > Polychaeta > Xenopneusta > Urechidae > Urechis > Urechis unicinctus. Next base: position 28,894,757 of record CM067356.1, read on the forward strand.
AACATATTAACTCAAGAAACTGTAAGATGCTTTTGTGCGCAAAGCCCCTAGAACAATATACTTCTGCCTGAATCCCTATCCTTTTCATCACTTGCTTCTATTCGGGCATCTACTTCGACGTCACCCGTATCACAACAGTGTCTGTGCAATACACAAATACAGCACTTAATATCGATCTGTCAGTCCCCAATACATTTGAGTTTTCATGGAATACCTATTTTGTAATGTGGTTTTATTGAGAGGTTATATGGCGAGAAAACATTTTTTTCATATTCTGATGTACCCTTCCCAATGTCCGCACCTTTGTCCTCATGTTATCCATTTCCTTCTTCAGTTGTTGAGACCATCTTGCCGACAAATTTCATCTAATCCAACATTGTGCTCGCATTCTGTACAATAGTTGGCCTCGGGTTGCTCTGACAAGTCTCTATATATGTCCACAGAGAATCTTTAGGAACAAATGCATAAAAAAACTCGCATGGCAAGACATCGTGCGGCTTGTACTGTTTTGTGGCATCTTCACGTGGGCGTCTACTGAAAATCAACTGTCCCTCTCCGACTTGCAAGACCTGTATGTTTACTAAATAACAGGCGTGCTAAAGTTATTAGGATGTCAGAAAGTACAAGAAACCAATAGCAACCCGATAGCATTTTTATGTGGTAGCAATTAAATAATTTCGCACAATGCTAGGGGTATCATTATATTATTTCATCCCTATTTCACAATGGATACCATTTGACTTGGTGTTTACAAATCCATGTGCATTGTGGTAACGTGGCGGATAGGGTCGGCTGGCTATATTTAGAACAATGGATGATGGCGGTGTTGTTAACAGGGGTGGAGACACTTACTTAAATGTGATCAATTTTCAATATCTTACCTTTGTTGTGTGGTATCACGAATTGCGGGATTATACAGTGCATTATCTTTCTGATTACTGCGATAATGACCATGAGGGTAGCGTTGTATGTGAGAATCGTGATGTTGGGAATAGATTAGTTTGGCTATATTAAGGATACTGTAGCTTTGAAACGGTGAGGATAGTATATGGTTCAAATGCTGAGGATTTGTTGCCAGTGTTCAGGATACTGCAGGGATTGTGATGTTTTGGATATTGCAGAGCTTTAATATTGTGCAAATCGTAGGGTTGCAATTCTAAAGATATTGTAGGTTGGCAGTGTTGAGGATAGTGTCGGTTGGCACTGGGGAGGATAGTGTAGTTTTGCAATGTTGAGGATAATGTATGTTGGCACTGTTGAGGCTAGTTTAGGTTGTCACTGTTGAGGATAGTGTAGGTTGGAATTGTTGAGGATAGTGTATGTTAGCAATGTTAAGGATATTTGAAGTTGGTAATGATTAAGGATATGGTGGGGTGGCAACATATGGATGTTGTAGGTCGGCAATGCGCAGGATAGTGTTGAGCTACGATGTTTTGGATGCTGTAGGGTTGCAGCGTTGAGAATAATTTAAGGTGTCAAAGTTGAATACAGTATAACGTTGAAATGCTGAGGGTAGTGCAGAGGACAGTGTTGAGGATAGTGTATAGCGTTAATGTATAGTGTAGGTCAGCTAATGAAGGATTTTGTAGGGTCGCGAGTTTGTGAATATATAAGAGATTAGGAGAATGCAGGGTGACGATTTAGTTAATAGTGTAGAGTGACAATGCAGAGCGTAGTATGTGTTGGCAATATTAAGGATGGTGTATGGTGGAGATATTGAGGGTAATGTACGATGTAGATGTTGAGGATATTATCGGACGGGGATGCTGTTAACGAGGATAGAGACACTTGCCACTATGTGAGTTTTCAATATAAGACCTTAGTTGAGGGGTATCGGCATAACTGTGGGGTATTTATAATGCCTTACAATTCTCACATATGTGATGTTGTTTTGCGGGTTGAGGTGTTAGTAATAACGACCGTTATTGTTAATAGAGTTTAGTGGCGATGTAAAGGAGAGCGAAGGTTGCAGTTTTTAAGGATAATATAGGATAGCGATGTTAAGTATAGCGCAAGTGTGAGAATTCTCAAAAAGCTTAGGAAGGCATTGTCGATGATAAGGTAGGGTCCTGATATAGTGAGCATATCACAGTGGCGATGTTGAGGATACTGTTGGATGGCGATGTTGGAGTAGGATGTCGATAGGGCAGCTATGTTGACGAAATTGCAGGTTGCAATATGGAGTTTAGTGTAAGCTCGGAATGTTTAGGATATTGTAAGGTGACAATGTTTAGGATAGTGTAAGATAACGACGTGTAGGGTTATATGTGGTAGCAATTATGAGGATACTGCATATTGGTAATATTCAGGAATGCGTGATGTGGCGATGTTAAGGTCATTGTAGTTTAGCAATAATGGGGAGGCAATGTTGAGGGTTTTGTTGGGTAGAGATGTTAAGGGTAGTGTATGGTGAAGATATTGAGATAAATATAGAATGGCGAAGTAGTTAACAGGGATGTAGACACTCGCCACGAAGCTGGATGATGCAATATAAGACTTTAGTTCAGAAGTATTAGCTAAATTGTGGGATTTTCTAATTCCTTACTATTCTCATTTATGTGTTAACGTTTTTGAGGGTTGAGGTGTTGATATTAACTGCAGTGTTGTTTATAGAGTTTGGTGGGGAGATAAAGGATAGTTAAGATTGGGGATGGTCAGGACAGTGAAAAGTTTGCGATTGTTTAGGATTGTGTTGGGGGGCGCAGATGTGAAATTTGTAGGATGGCAATGTTGAGAATTGCTTTGGGTCGGCGCTGTGTAGGACTGTATAGGATGGCAATGTTAAGGATAGTGCAGGGGGACGGTGTTGAGTAAAGTATACAGTGGCTATGTTAAGGGTGTATGATGGCAATGTTGGGGATAGAGTAGAGTAGTTGGCAATGTTTAGGATGTTGTAGGGTGGCAATGTTTAGGAGAATTTATTGTCGCAATATAGTGGATTGTATGAAATGGCAATGTTGAGGATGATGAAGGGTGGTAATGTCGAGCAAAGTGTTGGGTGTCGATATTAAGGAGAGTGAAGGGGCCATTTGTAGTATGTATAGGGTGGCGAAGTTAATGGAAGCGTTTGATGGCAATGTAGAGGATGATTCAGGGGGACGATGTTGAGGATGTCATAGAGCGGCAATGTTAAGTATAGCTCAGGTTAGCGATGTTGAGGATAGTGCAGGTTTACAATGTTGAGGATATTTTAACTTGGCAATGTTGAAGAATAAGTTGGTTGGCAATGTTGAGGTTAGTATAGGATGACAATATTATGGAATGTATAAGGTGGCAATGTGTGAGGATGGTGTAGGGTGGTGATTCTTTTGAAAGTGTACGGTGGCAGCGTTAGGGTTAGGTTAGTGTATTGTGGCGATGTGGAGGATAATGTCGAATGGCTATATTGAGAACAATGGATGATGGCGATGTTGTTAACAGGGAGGAATACACTCACCACGATGTGGGAAATGTTCAATATCAAACCTTAGGGGTTTCGGCAGAATTGGGGGGGAAAACCTTTTGATCGTGGAAATAGCGGTTCTTAACAAGAATATGATCATTCGATGATAATGGGCTACATATTGATGGGCTTTGGCTAGGAGTGGTGCACTGTCTGCCTGCTCGTTGCCAGGAATTCCGACATGACTCAGAACCCACACAAGCGAAATATTCTTGCCCCGTTCAATTTAAGTAGAATCAAATAGTATAACATTCAAAATAAAAACATTACGAAAATAACTCCCTTTGGTTGCCTCCAGGGCAGACAAGGGCTCTTAATTCTTGCCCCGTTCACAAATAGATAACATTAAAAATAAAAACATGACGAAAATAACTCCCTTTGGTTGCCTCCAGGGCAGACAAGGACTCTTAGAAGATGATTAAACGTCGTTTACGAGACTGGGCAGTGCGGCCCACAGCTATAGAAAGAACGTTTAGCTCAGCGTGAAAATTTGACAAAATAGGCGGTTAACGCATACGGAACACAATTGAACCCATCAGAGCCGCATCCCCAAATCGGTGTCATTCTTTCGAACCGTCTGCGTAATGGCCGTGCGCCCCGATTTTTTATCTTTCTACCCGCGAAACCTGTAAAGAAAGGCAGATAACTCAGTGTTCGTTTTGCTGCCATCCGACAACAACATTAAATTTCTGGGGAAGACGCAAAACTACGTGATTTCTTTGTACCTGTATATGTCATAATAGACATAATCAGAAACGTCTACACAACGAATGTTCACGCTGGTTTCAGGAGTTACTTAAATGTTGCGTTTAGTAGTTATGTCATCGACGGCTCGATCGCGGGAAATTCAGGCAAACAATTCATGTTTTGAATGTTTTAAATACAATTCGTGTGAGCGAAGTCAGCAGATACAAAAAGGTGCTGTAAAACCTCCCTGTCCGACCACCTCCCTAACCCGATCGCCTCCCTAACTCGATCGATTTTTTCCAGTCCCGTTGGTCGGCCTATACTTTAGCATTGTGATAGAATTTTCTAACCCGATCACCTCCCTACTCTGTAAGTCAATCGATCATTATGGTCCCAACGCCCCATTTGATATTCCCTAAGTCGATCGAATGTCGGCTGGCGGAAGGATTAGAGTCACTGGTTGATTGCAATTAGCAGAATACACACACTCAGGCGATAACGCCTGCGGACTGAATAGCACTCTTGACATGTGTGAAACATGATTGCGGTTTGTTATGTGTTGTAAGAGTATGCACTGAAGCTTTGATGATCTTGATCACTAAACTCCCTCTTGTTACAACACACACGTAAGATAGAAGTAGCGGCTATATAGGGTGTGGATATTGGTCTTATGAATCATTATCTCACTGAGCGTCATGGCAGCAACACGGAAATAGGCGAAGGAGCTTACACTTTCACGGAAAGTAGAACTTATCGGCACGAAGGTACGCGAGGGCAAGAGCAATCAATATCTTTGGTATCGGATAATCAACAGTTCAAACCATACTGAAACGTAAAGCTGAATACATTATGGCATATGAGGCTAATGAAGAACCAAGTCGCAAGCGTATTCGGACCCGTTGATGCGATAGTTAGATGTGCCATATGGACTTTGTTTCAGAAGGCCAGCTCCATCAACGTTCCTGTCAGCTGGCCTATGTTGCAAGAGAAAGCCCTTGAGTTCGCCGCTAAGATGAAAATTAAAGGTTTAAAAGCATCGAATAGCTGGTTTGAGAAATTCCGTTCTCGTCATAACATAACGCACCACGTTGTCAATGGCGAGAGTGGGGAAGTGCCCCAAAGCAGCGTGGACGATTGGACCAGCAAGCTGCCGAGCCTCATCCGTGGCTATTTGGCGTGGTTTCAACATGAGCACAGCAAATGACCTGCAGGAGGACGACCACTCCCACGATATCCCCCTTGCACAATTACTCAAGGACTTAAGAGCGAACATGACTGACCCCCTCACGGAAACTGAGGAGTATGTCGCTTACAACGATTAGGCGCCGACCACGGAGGAACTGGAGGATGGCTGGGAGGATATTATTGTCTCTCAAATCACTAGCGTTTCACAACCGGCTGAGAGCGACGACGACGACCACGCGTCCTCCACCACACACGAAACGACAACCATGACCTTCAGTGAGTGCCTTCAGCGAATAGGCGACGTGATGATGTTCTGTCTAGAGAAAGATCTGGGGGACATGATGCCATTTGTCGCCTCCCTTCATAACCACTAGAGAGGAATGCCATCGCAGCTAAAGCAACCGCCAAGCAAGTTTCGATAAAGACATTTCTGCAAAAGTGATTACTTGTACATGTATATTTGAATATCTGATTTTCCAAATAAACAAAAACCTACATTGTATTGTGAAAACATCTCTTTTTCTGTTGTTTTTTTTTCGCCACGGTTGGATATTCTGTAACCCGACCACCTCCCTAAGTCGATCGATCAGCGGCAGTCCCATCGTCCGTCGACTTAAAGAGGTTTTACTGTATATGAAATAAGTATGGACAGCTCCCAGTTATTCTGTTAATGAAAGGTGAGCGTTATATATGAATATTATGTCTGGGTCGATATATTTTTCATGCGGCGCGATGCTAGTAGGTGGCCTTTATCAGTGGCCTATTTCACGTACGTACCTTAGTCAACTATCATGCTTAGCCGACTGTGATAAGCCGACTATCCAACTTAATTGCGTTCCACGAACACCAGAGACGACTAAGCGTAGCCCGGGAGGGGGGTTCTTTCCTTGGAAAAGGGTAGGGGTGAGCCGCCATGGGAAACAAAAACAGGACAATATCTATACCAAGCCAAAGTGAGAAAAGGGAACCATTTACATACCAAATCCTCTGAAAAAGACCCATTCATATATGAAAATATTAAAAGGGTCACCAATACATACACCAAAATTAATGATCCCTAATCTTATCTAGACCACCTCGAGGAGCTACAAGGTACATTGTAGACGCTGTTAGCTATCCGCAGAGTTGAACACGGGCGAAGTTTTAGCTGTAATTCCTGAGATTGATAAAATTATGCATATGAAGCTATTCATTCGGTTCGCTACTCGTTTGGATTTGAATCAAAGGCGCCGACATTTATATATTATCGAATTTCCAATACCAAGAAAAGGTCACAAGCCAATTACTTGAGAAACTGGACAAAAATATAAAAAAAAATCGCCGGAAAAAAAAAAAATTTGCATCATTCACTTTACATTTACTACAACGTATTGTAACTATTATTTCCTAGTGATAAGCTCTCCATGATTGAGCTATGCTGTTGTTAGAGTAAAGAAGATGATAAGGTCAGTGAACGTAACTTCTTCATCAAATGCACATCGAATTGCCTCAGGTCAATTGAACCTGGCGCCGTTTGCATAGATTTTAGTCTATGCTGCTTCAAAAATGAACAGGGTTATTAAATGATCGCTTTTAATGCCCTCACTTACGACCGCTGAACTTTTTTCAAACTAAATAATAGATCTCTATGACGTTTCAAAAGTGTTGGTGACACGCACGGCGCAATGTGTTGACCAGGTTGTGGCTGGCAGCGCGAAATTCTGACGCTGACGGCAATTATCGAGCAAAGCTGATAGCCAATGATGTATTTATCGTAAACGTCTAGTGATGAGGTTATCAAAAAGAAGACATTCGGATATCAAAAAGCCTTATTCGAGCTTGAACGAAACGGGCCATGACACGCTTTCATCAACATTCATTCATCCCTTGCATTGATTTGCCACGGAGTTGGGGGATAAACAGACCAACAGTCTGAATGAATACATTGCACAAGCTCCAAACTTGGTTCAAAAGTGCTATAAAATACGGGTAGCCGAACAAATTTGCAACAGGAAGATAAAGATTCCACCATTACAAATAAGGAAATCCTGGGGTTTCCCTGGGAAATCCCCTGGCAACGCGCCTAGCTGGCTAAGCATAATCAACGTTGCTAAGTCGACAACCGAAATCGTTCGTGATACGCTTTAGTCGACTAAGAACTTTGACATTTTAAATGAGTCATCTACGGAAGGATAGTCGGATTCGGACTACGGTCGGCCGGGTACGCGAAATAGGACACAGCAACAGCGTCGTACACGCAGGGACATGTTCGTAGCGCACCTTGTGTCGACCACCGGTCTCACTTTTGAACTAATTTAAAGAAGTATATTTTGCTGGTTCTCCAATTGGTCAATCCACAAATGTACCATACAACAATTCGGTTATCTAAAAGCTACGTTTAATATCGAAATATCTGATGGAATAAATGAATACATTTGAAACTCCATAAGGAGAACAGATCATGAAAAATACACTGGGTGATTCAAGACAATACCAGTATTGTTATCAATATCTGCTGCAGAAATAAGCGACGTACCATTCGAAATGTGAGGCGTGGCTACAAGAACGTACTATACTATTTACATCATCATCCAATACTATTTAAACTTCTTCGGAGCTGGTAGGATCATATTCTTATGCGGATATCAACAGCCCCAACCATCCCCAATATTTGCCTTGTCTTTATTTTTTTGTTAGTCTTGTAAGTCTCATTCTCATAGATTCCAATGACGTGTCCATAAGATGAAACCCTCGTCCGGAATAAGTTTAAACCAACTAACTTTGATCGACATCGGCTGAATCTAGGCCTACGGGATGCTTCCTTAAATGTGCGCGATGTTTAGAAACTGAAGGGTTCCCACTTAGTACAGGGCCTAGAGTTTGTGCTGTTTCTGGTGCCACCTTTGACTGGTTTCCACATTTATATACTTCTCTGTGTCGATGCAATTTTTTAATTGGTGGTCTGTATTTACTTTATGACATCAATTATCCACAAACCTAACAAGGTAACCCAAAGTAAGGCCGGTGCATACACACGCTTAATTGGGCTTAAGGAATTCCACCAACCCCGCTGCGCAGAGCTGGAGCAAACATGTCGGATGTCTTGAGTAGGGAAGAGGCAAAGAATAATAGAAGACGGTAAAACTACGAAGACTAAAAGAAAGGGTTTTGAAAACGTTACCCAAACCCTGCGGGAGGGAGCTGAGACAGGAATATACACTGCTAATGAGTGAACGAGAGATAGCGCTGATCAAGTCGGAGCACAAAATATCGTGGTGCTGAAGCAGGGCGTAAGACCGCCTGCGCGAAAAGCCTCGAGGGAGGCCGACATCCTCCCTGCCGCAGTACCTCACTTCCGAGAGCCCTGATACCTGTATACTCGTCTTTCGATCCGTTAGAATCTACAGTAACTCTCTTAAAGGACTAAAAAGACCTTTAAAAGCCACACTCGACCAACATACCTCAGGGACACAAGACTTAGTTTTGGTTCCTGTCAGGGTTTATTTTTCACACATTGACCAGTAAGTTACGCACAATTTAGGCAATTACTTGATGACTTCGCGCAACGGAAACGGTCAAGTAAATGGAAATTGCAGTCACTGGCGGGCATGTCAAGTCGTAATATCAGTGCGCACGTTTCTCCTACGTATGATTGACTAATCTGACGCGAGGTATATTATCCTTCTTGACAACGAGTTTTAAGCTGGACGTTGGATGGTGGCAGGCGTTCCTCACCACGATCAATGGCATATCAGCCTGGCCAGATCCAAGGCCCGTAACCGATTTGAAAACTGTTAGATCAAAGCTTGACCTAACGTCGCCGCGTAATAAATGCTTCTGGTCCAAAGTATCCCCACCCCCTTTTACGGCTGCTTTCAAGCCTTTTTAACACCTCATAAGGTGCGATTTTATTGTACACCCTGGCGGCCTAAGCCACGGGGTCGTAGTACAAATTCGCTTGTCCAAAACTATTACCGTGACACGTGCCTTCTGCTGCACATGTAACGCTTCACTTCATGGTCCCGCTCTCATGACAAGGTCCAGTGATAGGGGACTTCCATCTCCTCTGTTGTACAAGGTTTTTATCTCCTAGCTCCGGGATATATTGGGCACCATCATCTTCAATCCTGACCTTCACTCGGGTCATAGTATCCGACGGGGCGGTGCCTCTTGGCCGGTGCACCAGGGTCTTCCAGGGTAGGCTATCAAAATTCTAGGATACTGGAAGAGTTGAGTCTACCACTCTTATCTCACTCTCACTCTCACAGCTTAAACATCCATTATAAATCAATTTGCCACTCACCTATCCTATTGAATACCATTGGCTCCTTGGGCATTATCTAAGGTAGTTTTCTTTGTTTTGCCATATTACATAATAGTAATGATCATTTTGCACTTAAGTTAACGAACTACGATATTTGTGCGATGTTGTATAATAACGTTTTTAATCAATTAATATCCCTTGCTGCTCACTTTCATTTGACTTGCTCCGAGAATATATCTGAAGTTAATTGTTGAGGTCTGCACATTAGGATAATACGAACATGGTGTATGCAACAACAGGCATATAAACGAGACCAGATCAAAAATCTTGGCCGTGTATCTGGCGCGTTGCCTGAACTAAATCGCCATTCATCACCTGTAAACCATAAACATCTTATACGTTATGCAATGAACATTATATTTATTTCGTACCCTTTGTTACCTGCATGTGAATATATCAGAAATATTCTTTGAACGAGTTGAATACATGGACGAGACGCATTGTGGCACAAGCGCGGGCCACTGTCGACGCCGCATCCCTTGAGTTAACGATTACCGGACCTCTAGCAACTGCCCTTACAAATCGTCAGTTTCCATCGTTTTCCTGTCACGGATACCGCAACGTTGAAGCTATGGATTCATGTCCTTAAGAGGAAGGCGATGCCAAATTTGACGGTGGATCGCATGAAAATCGAAAGCTTCCTTCATTATTCTGAAAATGTCGAAACTGAAGCGGTCAACTTTCCCTTCGATGTTCAACTATGGTTCGTACAACCCAAAAGCTACCGATCGCCCTCCACATTCCCGAGCAGGCTAGAAGAGAGGAGAGAGGAGGTGAAAAGCTTAACCAATCCGGGCGTGTCCTACCGACATTCACAGTTGGAGCATAAACTAAGTCAACGTTTACTTCAGTATTTACAGCATGCACGTTTCACGGATTATCGCCCATCGAACTCATTATGTAAAATGTAAATGAAACAATTCTATTCATGGTGTGGGCGACTCTGATTTCGATGACCAATTAACCATTAAACTCTCTGGGACAGTCATTAAAGATATAGCAATGTGCTTTGTACCATTTCCAATAGACCAAAAGCAACCTAGAAAAGTATTCATGTAGAACCTCAACTATTTGTAAGTATTTGCCTACAGTGATTTTTAGCGGTAATTGTCGGATTACGCTTATACATGTACATCAACAATTGAAAGTCTGTAATCTTATGACGAGTCATTGTCGATCTCTTATATTTTCTATACCCTGATGAAGTAACAAGGTACGGAGTGAATCATATATTAACAGAACACCCAGTGTCACTAATGGGGAGTTAAACATATTTTTAATTTTCAGTCAGTTTGTTTTTTGATGCTGGGTGATGTAGTATGGCTACATAGATTTCCCGACGGCAATGTTTGTTTAGTAAATCAATTATTAAAATAGAAAAACAATTCCTGTTGCGTAGCAGAAATTGGATGTCGTGGAAACGCGCACTGTTTGTTGTCCAACAGAACCCCAGGATCATACCGGGTAAAATCGCATGCGCTCCGTTAACTATTGCAGATATGTGACGTTAGCGTAGAATCAAACATGTCTGCCTTGGTCAGTGACCCCAGCCTTGAGGTCACCCGAGTCAAAAGTTAAATTGTCTTGGATCACCACATGTTGACAGGGAAGAGAAGGTCGTAAACAGGGGCAAATAGTTGTCCTCAACCTGGTATCATGGGATGAGATTAGGGCCCTACCCACACGACATTACCGTCGCGCCGCTATTCCTCGCCAGCTGCCAGACATAGCCCGCCTGATCGAAATGATAGGCGTCTAGAGTTAAATCGCAAGCAGTCTCTTTAATGCCTGATCATAATGATCGTGCTATTTAGTCTTTAATAGCCCCTCCTTCTCCCGTGTTTATCGCCCTCTTCCGCTCTAATCGTTCGCTTTCCTCGCGCGCTCTTTTCCTGTCTGAGCTCATCTCCCGCAGGTTTTACGACTTTCATCGTCGTTTATACCGGTGCGCGGCCTCTCGTGGTCACTCTCCGCTGAGCCTGGACTCGCTTCACTTGGCTGTCCTTCTTCTTCCCCCAACCCACCTACAATTCTAAACCCTTTCGTTTCCGCCATATTGTTTTTCTTTGCCTCTTCTTTACTCCTGACAGCCAGGCCTTCCGGCTTTTGCATATTAATGCGTGATCGGTTTCGATATTGCTTGTTCACGTTGCTAATGTTCTTTATGATGGTAAGCCATTTAATGTTTCCCCAGCTCTGCTCAGCGGGGTTCTTGGACTTCCCTGAACCCAATAAGGTGTGTGTATGCACCGCCCTTCCTTTCGGTTTCCGTGGGAGGTTTGACGATAACAATGACATAAACCAACAACCAGACAGTCGTGGATGAACAATCTGTGGAAGTGATACACACCCATTGAAATCCACAAAGAGGGCGGCCCCGTCTGTGCCGGTATCTTGCCCTATGTTTCTACAGCATGACGCGTATATGACTTTTATTCCAATACAGCTAGAGGAAGATCAGCTATCGAGAAGGAGCAGCCACACGCACCAGCTTCACTAACCGATAACATCGTCGTTTTTTTTTTACATAAGCTCAGAAATAGTCAGAATCACGCCGAAATCAATTCCAGAATGTGTTTGAAATTAGGATATACTATTATGCAGAAGAAACCCGCAACACTACCAATGCATTTGTAGAGCGATTTCGGAGCTGCAAGCAATCCAGCGCACGACGAAGTGATGTCGCCTTCATCATTCGAGGGTGGTGTCGTAGATACGTCCGATGTATACATCCACATCATCCATAACCTACATAAGTTGTATCCAGGAAATCGTATGGAATTGATTACTGGTCTTCGCGACGGATCCATGGCTTATGATATTGCTGACCAGGTCTCCCCCTTGAACTCTATTCGATTCCGCCTAAGCCTAATTACTCTGAAAGTAGCCGTGCACGACGTCTTATTGACGTCGTGCGATGGTCGTAACCGTACACGCGGTGAACGAGTTTCCATTTAACACGATGATTACACAAATGTACATATGAAGAATAAGTATACTGTCACTTTGTCAATTAATACCGTTTTGCAATTCCTACCAAAGAGGGGTATATGTGTTCAACGGTATCGCATTGACAATTGAAAAAAGATAACACTTATGGATTTCAGCAGCATGGGGGGGGGGGGGGCACTTGGCCTTGTCCTGAGTAGGGGTGTGCCTCGAAAACCCGTACCCGTCTTCCAGGGTGAAATTGCCAAATCATACCTCGTCATACAAATGCGAGACCTAACAAAACCCGTCGCACATGCCGAGAGGCCGAAATTACATACCCCGGCATATGTATACTACCTCTATATACTTAAGTGACCCCCTCCCCCTTGGACCTGCAGCCACATGGCGAGCGAAACTAAAACTGCGTACTGTGACGTCATATATCCAAAACGGGGGGTGGCGTGAACGAAAGTTGTGATTCTAGGTGTTCATATGACAATTGCTAAATTATTACGAGAAAATGGATAACCAAAATAGTATCGTTCAAAAGGATATTCATCTCAATTCTCGACATGTGTAGATACGTAAGTACACAACATTAATGGGAAGCTACATGCACTCGAAATAAAACGCTCACCGCACGACGCACATTTCGGCTACTCTGAAATCAGCTTCTAGCCTAACCCCAGTCAGATCCCCTTTAAGTCTCATGTATCGAAGAACCATTGAGCACACATTTGTGATCTAGTATCGGATCCTTGAGTTGGGCACACTTGGGACACATTTTTGGACACTATAGTTGGTACACTAGATGGGTTTGGACGACCATCTAAAGATTTGACTCATTTGGAACACCCTATATATAATTATCTCCGAGCAGGACCATGCATGGGACATAAATGCGTAAGAAGAGGTGTCAGAAAACCACACCTAGAAGACGGGTTGTCGGAACAACATGCAGAATCCATAGCAGGTAGTCTGGGAGAAAAGACAAACAAGCGAATCTACGCGGAAAAGCGCACAGCAATTCCGGAAGCCTTCGTTGATGTAGCGTTGATAGATGCCAAGAATCGTTCCAAATATAAAGCACGGTTGCGTGGTATATATCAAAGCACGCCGTCTATACGCATATTTTTAAGTGACGAACCAGGACAACAGATGGCGCCGTTGAACAGGGCAATTATATATAATTACGATTTCAGACCTTGTTGTGCAAAAACCAGTTTTTATGAACACCACAACCCCCCAATAACATCATAACATATGATAGAATTGTGGGGTATTATATATACCCCACAAATCTGCCGATACCCACAAAGGTTTTATATTGACAAATACCCCACATCTGGGTGAATGACTTTCTATATATATATATATATATATATATATATATATATATATATATATATAGATATATATATATATATATATATTCTATCTATCTCTATAGATATATATATATATATCTATAGAGATAAGAGATATATAGATATTATATATATATATATATATAGATAAGATATCTCTATCTATATCTCTCCCTATATACGTATATAAAATATATATCTATCTTTCTCTAAGATATCTGTCTATCTCTATCCCTATCTCTATAGCTCGTTATATAAATATATATATATGCTAGAAAAGGATATATAAGTATATATATAGATATACCGATCATATTAGGAATATATACGTTAATATATATCTCTTTATACATATATATAGATATATATTGATATACATATATGTATAAAATATATATATATATATCTAATATAAATATACATAGAGATAGAGATATATATAGGTTCATATATATATATTTTCAGATAAACATAGATAGATAGATATGTATAATATATAGAGAGATATATTTAAAAATATATATATTATAGATATACATATGTTAGATATATATATACATATATATTTATAATATATATGTTAATATAGATATATATATATGTATATATATAAAATAATATATATATAAATATATACATACATATATAAATATATATATATATATATATATATATGTATATACATATATGTATATATAGGTATATTTTTCATATATATATTATACATATATGAAATATATGCATATATATATATATATATATGTTTTTATATATACAAATATATATATGCAAATATTTATTTATTAATAAATATATTTACATATATATACATATTTATACATATATATATAAATATATATATATCTATAAAAATACATATATATATGTATATATATATGCATATAAATATATATGTCTAAACATATATATATATATTTATATAGTGTGTACAT
>CM067356.1:28914624-28928537 GCA_034190875.2 Urechis unicinctus
AGGCGTTGTACATCTCAACATACAACGCTAGACTTTCCCAATAGCTGACTTGAGACAGGTGCACAGTGGCATTTCATCAAACAATTGCCAAAGCTTAACGTTTGAATAAAGCTTTCAGCTTACAGGCAATAACTTACCGAGCTGGAACTCATTAGCTTTAGCAACGAGGCGTTTATCCATCAATCACTCGGCCTCGTCTTCAGCAACTGCTATGATGGATCACGCCCGTGGATACTATATCCTATGTTTGATAGATATAACAGATAATGCTCCTAAACCGGGTCAAGATCGGCATCATCTGAACTACACTGAGGCGATTTTTATGACACCATATAGTTTTAATTGATACTTTTGCTATCCTGCCATGTCTTGCACGATCAAAGCTGTCAGTGCGCACAAGTTGTAGTACAAACAGCTGTCGACCATTCACTAGAAAGTATCTGGCATATGACTGATTGCTTCTTCCTAGGAAACCAAAATTCATATTCGTGGGAATATAGAGGTATACCACAGGAGCAACCAAAGCGCGATAAGATATGTCTATACATGTCATTTGTGTTAAGCAAAGCTGACACGGGGAGTGTATGATTCGATCATTGTGAATGATTGAGAATGAGCAAAGTCGTTTTTGTATGGAAAAAAAATATGCAGCTGCTTCATTTACAAAACATTGGTCCGTCTGCCTACAATGAAGGCATGGATGTGCATGTTTGTGTGATGGTCGGTGTGGGGTGGCTATGAGGGATGGGGTGGCAGGGTGGGGGGGGGAGCTGAGTTGCTCAATACATGACTATCCTTACCACTTGCACGAAATGAGAGCATTATATATCATCTACATCGTTTTTGGCCAAATCAACGATTTTGTACGATTGATGGACAGCGGTCGCAATCCTGTCAGTCTACGTACCTCATTGTCTCCATGACGACCATACGTGACAGACAGGTGATTGGCAGGTAAATTGAACTGGATTCAAATAACGTTGAATCTCTGATTCTCTTTGCCGATTGGCAGTATATCATGATAAGACCAGAATTGTGTAATATTATCATGTCTCATAGGATATGGACCAAAGTGATGTGATTTCAATTAATCCCTAGCTTGTGGATGTCATATGACATTCTGACTCGATTGCTGTTTGTTGCTAAGAGATATTCTTTCAAGAGAGCAGAAATAGCATCCAGCGCTAAAAGCAATTTGACAGAACTAAGACATGGCGATACGGGAAATAATCTGAGCATCGCTATGCCATTTGCCTATACTCATTTGATTGTGGTGATATCAATACCTAAACAAACAACGTCAGGTTATATATACCTTTCACTAAGAGTCGCGCTATTTACAAGGGAACCACACTTATACCTTGTACGTTTGTTTACAGCGCTGAACGTGATGTCGCCCTCGTATGACGTACTCGGCTTTGTCCGCGTCACTTAAAAGTAACTCGGAGCTTGACGAGACTACCATATGGCACTTTTGAGCTTATGTGTTCGTTGTTTCGTCGCGTTGTGTCTTAACAAGTACCTTTTTTACCACGTAAGCAGCAATGTATTAGAAATTTTTGCTACAGAATAATCCATCTAAGATAACTGCATTTGAGACAATTACATCGCAAATGCTGCCAATTATGCTTATTCTACAGCAACGATTTTCCACAAGTATCGACATATTGTCCAAATATTGCAGAATTGTTTCTTTTAGAGGAAATGTGCTGCACAATTCAAAGACAATAGGCATCCTAAATTCATATTAGTTGATATGAGATTTCATTATCTAGTAAAATAAATAATCAGCACATCAAATCCGGTCAAGAGTACTTTTGTTAGATGGCCTCAAGATATTATGCGTTGTTTGTACAGTTTTAGAAAGGCTGCATAGAACGGTAATCTGTAGCCTGACGCCCCCGCTTATCTGCTGCTGAACCAGCTTTTAGTGTAAACGCAGTGATGCTGACTTATTGGTAGCAGCTGGCTGGTCAAATAATACATTTTCGGCCAAATGTATACGGTTCAATAAGGTTGTCTTTACAAAGTAACTAATGACCAAGAATTACATCAAGTCGGGAGCAGGTGATGACATATGCTCTTAGTTATAAGGATGATTTATATTTAATCTACAGGCATAATAGAATAGACAAAGATTCGGTTTTAGTATACCACTGTCAATATCACTCGAAGGTTAATGCGACCATTTGCACAGCATCAGCGAATGAATTCAGTTCATTGTGGCACCTCTTGCGCGTTTATGCACTAAGGCTTATTGCAATAGCTTCAGACGTTCTGAAAACAGTGTCGTTCTAACACGATTTATAAAAAAAAGCAATTCGCGTGCTTGGTTATATTGATGACATTTTAACATTCACACGTCTAAGAAAATACCATTGGGCATACAGACAGTTTTATTTGCAAAAGACATGATATGAATATTTGATATATCGAAGGCATGGTTTACATTTGATGTGATTTCCATAAAGTATCATATGAGGCGTTGTCATACGTATGATGGCTTATTGCTACCATGCCCATTGATTATTTACCAACCAAACTTGACTGGACAAACCACCTGAAATTCAACCCCCACCCCCCCCCCCCCTCCCTCACCTCCAATATGATCAAGATCGACTCGGTTGAGTTAGCAGCTTTCTATATGTTGCCATGTTATTTCAAAGAGCAAACGAATTACTATTAGATCTATTTCGGGTGATTATTTACCAACCAAGTCCATATACGAAGGCGACGAAGCCTCAGGCCTTGCACGACTCATGCTTCAGTCAATAGATGGAGTGTATATTTTAATGAAGATACTGCTGTATATCAGTCAGTGTGTAATGTGACAAGCTGCTCATTTTTACACATTGTTGGGAGAACATTATTACTGCATGATTAGCCATGGAAGAGAAAGGTGCATCCTCCTCTGCATCCCCACTCTTATTCAGTCACCCAAAGCATAATTGATCCGCTGCATCTAGTCGCATTTCCACGACGACTACAGCAAACAAAAACGTTTACATTTATAAAAACTTTTATCCACATATCTATGTAATTGATGCCACGGCTGAGGTAACATCCAAGCCTTTTAGTTATTATGTCACAATGACGAGGGTGTCTTTATTGTTAATAATGATTGTGGGTTATTGTTCAGGAACAAAGGACTGCTAATGCACTCCGTGTATATCGTATTTATGTTTCAGACAAACCCAAATGAACATATATGTGCAAAGAACGTCAAACCTACATATCCGATGCACTGCGACCATAGTTTTTGGGTACTCCGTGAGAAACACAGCTGAACTGACTTGATGCAGAAACAGTGAATAGGCACAACTTTACATTTAATATGACGTTTGCAAGTGGCAAAATAACTGGCCATCAACGGTCAATTATATTCTTCATGAGGCTTTGTGGACCTTTCATTTGCACATTGCTCTAGAGTATTTATGTTCGCAAGCTGTCTTATCTTTGGTGCATAAACAGTAGATTCTCGAAGTGTTGAAAAAAAGCTATCGTTTCAATACTTGCTTAGGCTGCTCAACCAGCTGTATTGTCCTGCCGGTCAAATAGATAAGATATCCATCTCTGTTATTCCTCCGTATGATTACAGATATCACGGAACATCGCCATGCTTACACATATTAGGCATGATCTAAATAGATCCCGTTAGCTTGAAAGCAATCTGTCACAAGATATCATTTTTTTGGACAATTCATCCCATATATTTGTATCATATGAACCGTCATGTCGTCGTATCACGGCAAGCAAATCATTAGGCCCCTACCAGCGTAATTACCAAAACAGAAAGTCGAATTAAGTTGATTTATTAACACAACCTAACGAAGCTGCCGCTCAATTACCCTCTTGACGTCATTATTAGAAATGGATATTAATGATTGTGTTGGTGAAAACTTGCAAATTCAAACCTATATTTTCATATTTCCCCTATAGTATATCACAGATCAGATTTAATCGTACCAAACTTACTCGCTTCTTCCATGAGTAACCTTTGCATAAATCTAAAGCTTCAAACCATCATCATCATCATCATCATCATCATCATCATCATCATCATCATCATCATCATCATCATCATCATCATCATCATCATCATTATCTTTTTGATTACATAGCATGAACCCGGTTATTGCTATGCTTCGACGGATTAAATGCAACGAGATATGTGACAACTCATCCTGCGTGCTGCGGGGCCATGTCATAGCGTCTGTCGCAAGTCCAATTGGAACCCGGGAGGTAAAGGCGATAGTGTTTATTGAGATTGATTGGACAAATAGAACATTAACCATGCTCGGCGTTTCATGATCTTGTAATGTTTGCGGCTCATGGTTGCAGCTAATTATCACATTGTAACCAAGAAAAGGGATAACAGCAACATGGACACCTAAAGGCAGCCATATGCACTTCATCAATAGTGAAGGCGTTGTACTCCACAAAATATAACAAAGCGCTTTCGAGTGACGTAACAATTAGCGATCACCTACACTAGGCTCACATTTATCGCTAATGCGTGCGAGCTATTTTGCATATGACAGACAATATTACATCGATTCATAAAACGTCGCAGCACTTCTGTACTCTATGATATGGAACGTAAGGTGCAGTTAATGATATAACCGCTTTGCTTGGTACGTCTAATTTAAGCGATTGCTGACATATCTGTACGTGAGATTACGTGCATGTGTATATGTGTTTGTCTGGTTGCTGTTGTATATTCGCGTGGATTAGGGTAATTGGTCAATGAATTATACACGATGCACATATATTTTACACATTTTGCTGGTTTCAATGTGCATCTTAAATTATATCAAGCAAGATGTTTCTAGAACACTGTAAATAACGTAAAATTGCGTAGCGTTTAATGCAGGTTACACAAGCTGCACTTGGCATCAGATAAAACATGCGAAAAGAGTACATGATGCTGAAAACACCAATTGTAAATCAAATAAAGTGTAGTCAGATAAGAGGCTTACTTGACATAACCGGCAGGTCTCATAAATTATAAGCTAAACAGAGCAAAGGTTGATAGTCAGTTTAAACTGATATCCATGAAGTGGATGGTACAATTCCAGTTTAAATTCAGTTAAAAGCGGGCTGATTAAATAGTCTTATATGTAGAGAGTTATAAACTTCTAATAATAATACTGACTATCAAGTATTTAGCCGTATTAGAATTATAGATAATTCCAGGAGCTTAAACATTGTTGGCCATTGCGCTGTACTTGCTGCTTATTTCTACAAATCGCGTGCTATGGTTATCTCTCGCAAAATAAAGCGCTCCCTTCCGCTAAATCGCGCGTAAATAATGTGTTTTGCCAGTCGACAATTTTTTAAACTTTACTTATTTCTACAACATCAAACACGGAATAGAGCATGGCATTTGATTCGTGTGCATTTGGTAGCCAACGAGCTCAATGTACAGCCAAGCTATTTATCACCGCTCGTCAAGTCATATACTTTTACTGTCAAATTAATCGTCTTTTGAAATGTTCTGCACGATATAAAGTTACAGGACAAATGTAATGACATATTGAATGCTCTTCTAGAATACAATTTGGCCATTCGTAGTGCTTCTAGGGATCCGCATTTAAGGAGAGCACGCTTGTGAAAAGGCCGAAGCCTTATCCTTAACTTCAACACGCTGGTACAAGGAATATGCATGCAAACGGCTCCTAATACCTGCAAACAGTAGGATATTTAGTGGAAATAGAATAATAATGCCATATTATTCCACTTGAGGTTTCCATTACTGCTTTCTATGACATTATTGGTGCCCATTGACGTAGGATAGTAATGATATCCCAAGGGCCACCGTAAGCGTAGTGTCCTCGGGCCCAAAAATATGGAAACATAGCCAAATTCAATCTGATCGTCTGTCATTGTGCAAGGGCAATCATGCTTTTCTACTTGATTTGTTTTCCGTGTGACCTTTGAGATGGTCACTTCGAAATTAAAATGCGTCAAATTAATAGATAACTTGCTGTCCCCAAAACAGATCAGGCCAGAAAGCTGATTGGGCAGATTCCAAAAACATTGTCAGAAATCAGCTGCTTGGCACCAGCCAGGCATTTCAGGGATAAATATTTAGCTAATAATGTATTCATTCGCAAATCAGGTACCCAAGTAGCAGATTTCGATGCCCATGTTTTCGCCACGTTACAAGATCGTAAAGAGCCTCAGGTAGCCACGGACATAATAGATCCTCGATTTTACCGTGTTGCGATTGAGAATTGAGAATTAAACATGGAGTCTTGCTTAAATATGTTTAAATGTTACAAAATGTCTTTTCATGTAATTCGATATGTTTGATTTGGATATTGTGTAAACACTCTTGAGCATATGTATTACATAACAGCCGGGGGACTACAATATAACACATTTAATGCATTAACGGAATGTAGGAGATATATATATATATATATATATAGAGAGAGAGAGATAGAGATATATAGAGATATATATAGATATATAGAGAGATATATATAGATATATATATATATATATATATAGATATATATATATATATAGATATATATATATATATATATATATATAGAGAGATAGAGATCGATAGATATATATATATATATATATATATATATATATATATACATATATATCCATATATATCTATATATATCTATATAGATAGATATATCTAGATAGATATATCTATAGATCTAGAGGCATCACCCACCATGCGCTTCGGTTAATATACCTTTACTTTGTTGCGTATATAAGTGGTGCTAGCTCAGATAACGGCGTTATGTGGCATCACCCACTATGCGCTTCGGTTAAATACTTTACTTTGTTGCGTTATAAGTGGTGCTAGCTCAGAGAGAACGGCGTTACAATTTACAATATTGCAAACAGCTATATATGCTGCACTTAAGATCATATTGCAGTTCTAGATGACGAGGGGCTAATGATATAGGAACGGCTTTGCTTGGCAACATTAGATTTATGTAGGAGTCGCGAAACTCTAGAACAATTTGCCTGGCACAGATTAGCATCTAGTATGGCTATGCCAGGATACGATAATCTATACTTGAATGTGTTTCTTTAATTTGCGACCCGTATGGTCTATTCTTCTCAACCATAGTAGTATTATACATAGTTAACAAGGTACCGATCAAAAAAGTTCGGTCTCGTGCCGGTTATGAAATGTTTTCGACACAACTATCACGTCAGCAGTTAACAAACAATTGAGAACAAATAACCACAATGGCTTTATTGAGCTATTGTGTGCGTTTTGCAAGCAGCCTCATCTAAACTCTCCAAATGAAAGGGCCTCGTAATTTAACGCTATCGACGTTGATTGTCACTTATTACGCCCATTGCAACAGTCAGTTGAAATGGTAAGTTATGCATAAAACGCCTAATCACTGTTTCTGTTTCGAATTATATTTAAGGTGGTATGTCCAGTCATGTGTGTGGCTGGTAAGTGATGAATTGGCATGGTAACAAGTTGCCATCACCCATATGACACACCTCATGTGATACTTTATATTTTTTTATGGATGCATGTAATGGGATGTTAACCTCGCCAATGATGGTACGTTGTTCATGTGCTGGTGAATAGAGTACAATGAAAGAGCGGGAGCCATTTCCACTGTATGCGTACATGGATATATATTTTGATGAGAATTATTGCTAACTTCACAGTGTTGGACAACTTTCATCTATAGCCCGCGGGTACCTTAGCTATGAGAACCACACTAGATGTCCATATAGCAAACCACGCGAATACGTTTTTCTACTGATCGTGACAGTACGACATTGTCTTCACAATGTCAGAAGCTATTACAGTCTTAATGTAAACGAGCCAAAGTAGTGCCATAATGTATTGAATTCATTCGCTGATGCTTTCGCATTAACCTTTTAGTGATATTGACAGTGGTATTTTAAAAACAAATATTTGCCTATACTACTATACGTGTAGATTAAGAATAAATCGTCTAAATAATTGATAGCATCTGTCATCACCTGCTCCAGACTTGATATCATTCTTATTCATCAGTACCGTTGTCAAGATACCCTCATTGAACCCTGAATGTTAACCGCAAATGTTCTATTTGATCAGCCAACTGCTACCAATAAATCCGCAGCATTGCGTTCACACGAGAAGCTGGAAGTTAGGCCACATATTACCTTTCTATGCAGCATTTGTGAAACTGTACAAATAACGCATACTATCACGAGTCCATACAACAGAAGTACTTTTGACCGGATTTAATGTGCTGATTATGCATTTTAATAGATAATGATACCGTATTGTGCTGACTACCACATAGCAAGACAGAATGAACAAACCAAGGCTTCAATGTGTTTCAGCAAACGTTAGAGCCGTGTTGCCTTAATGTATCAGATTGATGTGCATTTAGCATGCCAATTATAGAATTGTGCCGCGCATTACTTCTGAAAGAAGCAAGTCCGATATATTTTGACAATATGTCGATTCTTGAGGCAAGTCGAATCTTTGTCATAGAAGAAGCATAATTTTGGCCTTGGAAACGTGATTGTCTCAATTGCTGTTATCTTGGATAGAATATTGTGTTTGACAAAGGTACTTGTAAGGATAGCACGAGTAAACTACGTACACATAAGCTCAAAAGTCCAATGTGGTAGTCTCGTCAAGCTCCGAGGTACTTGTTAGTGACGCGGACAAAGACGAGTACGTCATACGAAATCACGGAATCACGTTCAGCTTTGTGATTAGACGAATAAGGTATGGTTCCCTTTCTAGTTTCGGCATTTTTAGTAAAAGGTAAATACTGCCTGTCGTTGTTTGCTTAGATTTGCTTAGACCATTCCCGTATCACCCTACCTTAGTTCTGCCCAGTTGCCTCTAGCGCTGGATGCTACTTCTGCTCTCGTGATAAAACATCTCTTGGTAACATTGCTGATCATGTTAAGGTTGACAGCATTACGACAATATTGCTGACAAACGATGTGACGATGTATGATGTGTTTAAAATGTATGATGACAGCAATCGGCTTTCTTGCATAACCCAATGATCAGATAACTTGATACATACTCTTAGGCGTGGTATGGAGACATCGAATGCGGTGTAGAAAGATGCATGTTGCTTAATTTCCAATCAAAACATGTTTCGGGCAAAAACGTTGAGGTAATATATTTCACAGCTGCCACTCCACACCGACCATCCCACTAACATACGCATGCACATCAATGCCGTCACTGTAGGCAGTCAGACCGCAGTTTATTTTTATATTAGAACGACTTTGCATATTCAACCTAATTCTCTGGTTCGGTCGTATATTACAATCCTCGTGTCAGCTCTGCTTAACATAGTTGGCATGCGTGGGCGTAAATCTTATAGCGCTTGGCTCTGATCAAGGAATTCCAAAATATGCTCCCTTTGTGTATCTGTAGATTCCCACAAATATGAAAATCACGTACAACATCATTCCCAGGCTGGTTTTCATTGAAGCAGCCATCGCTCAATGGCTGGATACATACTGATGAATGACTGGCAGCTGTTCTTACTACATCTGCAAACTGGCAGCAGTGATCGTGCGAGGCAAAGCGGGATAGCTTTACTATCGAGTAATATGTTGTCATGAAAACCGCCTCACTGTAGCTGAGTTGAAATAGAGCTTGACCACGGTAAAAGCATTATGTGTTATATCTACTAAACATGGCAGATCAACATAGTATCCGCGGACGTGATCCATCCCAGCAGTTTCTTTGGGTGAGGCCTAGTGATTGATTGACAAATGTCCCGTTGCTACAGATAATGAATTCCAGCTCGGTAAGTTATTGTCTGTAAAATTAAAGTTGTACTACGAGTCATTTTCTAGATTTGAACGTCTTGCTTTGCATGAGAACCTGTGCTCAAATAATCTATTGGCAAAGATAAGCGTTGTGTGTTAAAGGTGCACTACATTATCGCAATGGCGTGCTAATGAACGTATTTGCCATAAAGACCATGCCCAGTCCACATCACTTTGAAAGATTTTAAGATCGCAAATGCTATCAATCATGTATGGTTAATATTCAGTACAAAAAAGGCACCGGTTAATTCTTTCGGTAAGTGTGCAGAATTCAAAGAATACAATCTCACATTTGTAAGCGTACTTACTTAGCCGCTGAATGTATACTTTTCAATAGATCTTTGGTTATATTGTTCCTGGCTTGATCTAAGAAGATACGCATTGATTTTTTTGCAATATCATCCTAAGTTATTCAGCTGTGTCGATCTCCCTATATTGCATTAATATCAAAACTCGTCACCAGCATGAATTATCTTACTTAACTTAGAAAAACATAAATACAAGTGGCATCCAAGGGCGACGATCATAACAAGATGCGCAAAAGCAAAGTACATAAAGATGAAGGTAGGTTTACAAGATCTAACTGCATAGCATAGGGTTACTATATTTAAATCTCGGATAGGATGGCGCATTGCCTCAAATATTTTATTGGTTAAATGTATCATATTCCTTGAATTTACCAGATGAATATTTTGCCATGGAGATGATAAAGTCTTGCGCAGTAGCGATTCTTTTAATGCATTGAAACAAAAACGTGAGTGATTGCGCATTATACGTAATTTGCTGTGTAATTGTAAATGAGAAGTTATTTGATATACAGCTATTCAAACAAAAAGGAGAAGATGCACATTATAAAACTAAGTTAGGCACGAAACGATGTCCGGTAGTATCTCCTGGTTATGTCGTCCAAGCAGCGATATTAGACCAATGCATATAAAATCCCTAATATGCATTCCTTACATATGAAAAAACTGGATTAGGAGGTATGTGCTGGTTTCTGATTGCATATTGCCGCTGATGGCCAAGGCCACTAAGTTCGATCGGCGCCGACCGGAGGGCGATCAATCCACATCACCTTGAAGTGACGGAAATACCAATGTGAGTAAGGTCTACCAGCTGACTTCATCCGTAAATCTCCGAGATCGGGATAAAGGTGAGGCTAAACTTACAGCTTACTGTAGCAGGTCGAATCTATTTGGTGTCTATATATATATATATATATATAATATATATATATATATATATATATATATATATATATAGTATATATATATATATATATATATATCTCATATATATATATATATATATATATATATAATATATATACATATATATAATATATATATATATATACATATATATATATATATATATATAATATATATATATATATATATATATATATATCTCTATATGTATATATATATATCTGTCTAGACATATATATATAGATATCTATATATATTTATATATATATATATATATATATATATCTATATATATATATATATGTATATCTCTCTATATATCTATATCTCTGTATATATCTATTTATCTCTGTATATGTTTATATATATATATATCTATATATATGCATATATATACATGTGAGGAGACAATGTAAATATGAGCTCAAAAGCGCATAATTGCAGTCTTTTAGTGATGCTCGGAGCTTAGAGGTTTATTGGAGCCTACATTCCTAGCAATCTGACACCGTGCCATCTTGTGCCTACACCTACTTATCGTGCCTAAGCATTTACAATAATTTGCAGCTTAACCTTGGCCCATGTTTCAAATGGTGAGCATTCCGTCGAGATAGCTCCAGGATTATTCAAATCTTTTACTATCTGTAGCATGTTTACAACCTTATAACGAGCCATCTCAAATAAAATGAATGTTATATCAACGTATGATTTGTTATCAATGGATAATATATATTTAATCAAAATGCTATCGGTCTCAAACACAATGCTCGTACCTGTACCATTCGGGTGCGAAAAAATATAACCGCGCGTTTATGTTCGTCGTGCTTGATTTTGAGCTCAAAGGTAAACTACCACAAAATCATTCATAAAATCGCGTCTAATCGACATGATCACAGCCATCGACAACAAGCGGAACTGTAAGATAAATGACTAAAGTAATAAAGTTTCAAGATGTATATAGTATCGGAACGGATCCTAGTTAAATAGCATAAAAACAAAAGACCCTCGTCTATATATATATATATATATATATATATATATATATATATATATATATATATATATATATATATATATATATATATATATATATATATATATATATATATATATATATATATATATATATATATATATATATATATATATATATATATATATATATATATATATATATCTTCCAACATATATATAAATATTCTTTCGAGTTCATCGTCAGACTCCACGTATATTGCCACCGATAACTTAGGGGGACCAACTGGCTTGCCCTTCCAACAATTGTCTCGAATAATTATATGAAGCACTGATGATACCAATGACAATAATGTCTATAAGTTGGAGTTACCTGGGCCTTCGCATTGTGATAAACTACGATCTTGTGCGTCTGTTTTGAATTTAACGTCGACACACATACATTCTTTGCATGATTCTCCATCTTCTCCGCAAGGCACATGGATTGGGGGACACAAGTCGTATGGTACGCATCCTCGATGCCACAGGGGCCAATTGCATAACGCCGTCTTCGGCTATTTAGCTGAAGCTGCAAGTCCGGCTTTTTTTAGACGCTAATTTTCCGGCTACGGCTATATTTTCCGTCTTGCGCTTTTAGCCGAAGCCGCTATTTCGTACATTTAGTCACTTGGATATAGCGGTTATTTTAAGCCGCAAACTTAGCATGCAACCACCAGTTATAAAATCAAATTCCACTTCAATTTTTTTTAAGGCGCGGATGTCTGCTTACAAATTTGATACATATATTAGTCTTTAACGACAAACCATAATAAAATGACCTGTCCTTGACCTAAGCGCAATGTTGACACCGGTGTTATGCAATATGCAGCAGGCGACAGCAACATTGGCTGCTCGTTGCGGAGAGAGACGAAGTTCGGTGTGCAGACTAGAAAATCTGCGCTTTAGTATACCATTGACCTTTTAACACAAATAAGCACAAAATTATTATTAGGACTGGTAGAATTCGTGTGTTGATTTTGTATTATGTGACATTGAAAATTCATGGCATGAAAATATGCTTACTTGTTCCACAACCACTCTGGTTTTTTTGTTAACCCTGTTGAAATTAATTCTTTTTTGGTCGGCTGTCGTAGGGTATGGTGTCATTAGGTACTTCCCCAGACAATAGGCACTGTCACCTAAAAGGATTCCCTCTTGTGCACCTATTTGAAGAAATCTACACTATCGATCATTGCTATATTTCACCAAAAAGTGATATTACATCGGAGGTAGATAGCTTCATTAAATTATCAATGATATTACTTGAACACATATAATCTTATTATAAGATACAAAGAACCATGTAAAATGTTAAGGTACCATTTTCAAATCTGCCTGCTATCGAACTATTTTTGAATATAGTTGAGTCGTGGCAACTGCCGGGCCACTTGGCCACTACGTTTCTGATCATATATTCAGCTGTTGTTATTATCTGGAAAATATCATGACTAATTTTACAATATAGCCATATGGATTTACTATAGTGACTAAGTTTATAATTTGACCACATTGATTTATATCAACAATGACTGTCATACTTGAATATTAAGGCTATGGTAGCCTTTCCGGTTGACGAATTCAAATTCCCTCAGACGAGGTGCTTTGATTTTTACCTGTGTTCCGTCAACACAGCCAACCACATTAGGGAATCCTGTTTGACAACAAATGAAATATCTGATATTTCATTGAATTTTTATTAAAAGAATAAGAGTTATTCATTTAAAGTTAACCCCTGAGCTGCTTTATGGAAGAACCATTGCTTGGTTGATGAAATGTTAGCTGCATTGGAAGGCATTTGTATAAAATCATCTTTGCGCTCAACAATTAATTTGGTGCAATTGTTGACAATTCTGGAGACTGTGGACATCGTTACACCAAACATGTCGCCCA
>CM067356.1:28933037-28943092 GCA_034190875.2 Urechis unicinctus
AAACTGCGTTTATTGGTCAAAAAGCCTTGATGAATGCAAACGCTTTCTGCAATAAAATGTTGTGGGTAAGCAGAAACAGCTGCGTAAAAATATGTTTTGCCGAGTATCTCTCGAGGAACTGTAGTCATTATACCCGTTGTTGTGCGTTTGCTGCGACAATGACGAGGAACGATTACTCTGACAAAGGCTACATTGAAATTTGCATGTAGTTCAGGCCGCTAACAAAGCTATATCGCCATGATTAAATGTCATTATGGGCACTCATGAACGCCCATTATGCGATACCTAGACCAAAGTATCAATATACTATAATAGGTTTTCGTCTGAGTGCTCAGGAGAGTTCTAACACATAAGGGTGGCATTTGTACTACAGCCAGATAAAAACAATTGGACGTAATCATCTAAATGACTCTATCCATCATCGGCGCTATATCACCGTGTTTCTTTATAACCGAAATAAAGCCGCAAATGTGTCATTTTTATGGCCCATAAATATATCATTCTCTTCATTACTGATAAGTCTTTTTGTCGCGTGGATTAACACATGGACTGTATCAACCGTAACATTGCAAGCAAAAACATCCACAAGCGTTGATATACCATGGACCGCCAAATCACCTCAA
This sequence comes from Urechis unicinctus, assembly GCA_034190875.2. Lineage (NCBI taxonomy): Eukaryota > Metazoa > Annelida > Polychaeta > Xenopneusta > Urechidae > Urechis > Urechis unicinctus. Next base: position 28,933,661 of record CM067356.1, read on the forward strand.
CATCTCGATATGATAGCTTCTCATGCAAAGTGAGCGGTTACTCGAATATTCTTGGGAGAGCAATTTAGAAAAAAATGAAAAAAAAAGTTGTAATTAACCTTAACCGGAATGCTCGTTTTTCGTAATAAATCTCATACTTCATAAGATTAAACTGTCAGAAATCAAGCAGACGCTCATTCAAGCATCTGCAATATTCTCTACAGATAAACAATAACGACATTGGAAACAATATCATGTCAGTCTGTTTTGATACGATCGATTCGTGTAGTGGCGAACGTATGCTAACTATACATGATAAGAACAGCAGAGGGATTCTGCATCGAGCTGATAGTTCAGGCGAGTAGGTAGTAGCTGCAAACAACGGGCAATAGACCCTCACTCGATTGTTTCTCTACTTGATTAGTGTATAGGTAACGGCAGGTCTGGCGCACCACCTTACCTATACTACAGAGGGTCCCCAAATGGGGGACCAGCCACCCGGGCAAATTTGGTTTCAGTTTCGGTTTCAGTTTCGCGTTCTTATGGGTGACATTGTTTCAGATTCGGATACGGGTTTGGTTTTGGTTTTCTGTGTGGGGTTGAGGGTGGGGCCGCCCGGGATTACCCATAGAGGTCTTTGAGTGTGAAGCTTCCAGGGCCACCACGATAAGTTTCCATTTTTCACCCTGGTGAGGTCTTCCTTGAACTGGGTCACGGAGTCATTGTTTTTCTCAATAAAGGCTGGATCTGGACGAATCGTTGTAACTCTCATCATGCAGAGTTTCCAGCAGAAGAAAGTCTCATCTGGTCCCTTTGGAATATCTTTTTGCCTGCCCATCCAGGGGCCGTGGTGAACCAGATCGTAGTTGGGGATGCTGTTAAACTTGCCGTTTGTGGCCGTAGTTCCCATCATCTGCTCTGGGAATGGTTGTGTACCCCCAAGCGACAGTCCTTTTGTTCTTCTTTTTGTCCTTATGACACTCCAAGCTGTACACCTCAGCCTTTTCAAGTTCCTTGTAGGCACACTCTGATGGTTACTGGCGGGCTGTGGTGAAGTCCAAGCAGAATCTGAGGTTTCAATTGGACTGGAATCATTCATCCAGAGCTCTGAGTGTAGGGGCACTTTATTTTGAGCGAGGCATTTTCCTTCTCTACCCTATCCTCTCCTTTCACCACCTATGACCTGTGAGCCGTCGGGGGGGGGGGGGGCAGAAAAAGTTCGATAGCAGTCTGAATTGGGAGTACACAAAAAGCCGTCTGGAAAGTATTTTTCTCTTCAATAACCGCAATCTCCACAAAGGCTGGACCCAGAGGCAGGGGATGATGTTAAGGCGTCCAACCTCGCTGCTAGTTTTTTCAGCCAAGTTCTTACTAAAGCTGCTGAAGTAGTTATGTCCGATGATAGCGGTGTAGTCGCTTCCGCCAATGTAGTGATTTCTTTTATTCTCCCACTGAGTTGTCTTTTGTCTGATCCCACCATGACTGGCACAGATCAACTTAATCACTTGTTCCTTTACCTAACTATACCTTATGCTCTCCACTGTTTCAATAGACCGGTAACTAGACGTCAGTCTGCTAACAAGGTCCTCTAGATGCTCCAATCGCTCCATTAGATCGTTGTTCTTAACCTCCAGATCTCTCACCAGTTCTACAAGGTCGTCATACTTAGTCTCCATATCACTCAGTTTGCACTCCATGTCTATTTTATCGTCTTTCATATAATCTATATCTAACATCAACTCCTTTACACCACTCTCAAGTTCAATAATGCGCTCTTCTGAAGTCATTTCTAAACATTATATCCTGGTTAATTCAACAGGCTGATTCATATGTGCACATTATGATTAACTGGTGTGATTCATATATGCACGTTATGAATCATAGCGTTCATATATGCCCGTTATGATTAGAGCACACGCGTGTGACTACTATGTTTGATTTGTACACAGAATATTAGTCCTGCAAATGTAATTACCAGATATCTAAAAAATCGTAAAACAACCCATCTTTACCGCTTATTGGGAGAAGAAGTCTATCCAAGTGTCATCCTCAATTTAACGCTTCTAAAGAGTGGAAACAATGAGAGTGTGTTGTGAACACCCATATTTTTCTACGCTGAAAATTCTAGTCCTTATATAGCACCAAGTTATCGTATGAAGTTTGTTTCATGGTATGACACTGCAGGGTTTGAGTTGTCAAGTGCCACTGTATTTGTGTATTGTGAAGAGGTTACCCGGGGCCTCTATACCATCTACATCTACACCTACTTCCAGTACTTATTCATAGTTATAGCACCCTCCCCCCCTATTTAGTGGAGGGGATAGGAATGAGTCACATGGGGTAGGGGCGGCCAGATAACATACAGGCCAATCTTTGGTGGAGTTAGGGTCGCAGGGGAAATCCCGGGGCCTCTGTGGTCCTGCTGAAAACTGGAGAGCAGTTGTTCATACCAAGAGCTTTTGCACTTTTTCACACAACGTCTATGTATTGAGGCAGGGTCAATATCATTCACAGTCTGCTCAATGGTAAAAGAAGCCACCCAATTTTTGTCAAACACATACGAATGATCTAACCATTGGATAACGTGGTATATCCACAACTTGAGTCTCATGAGTCTCGACCCCTGGCCCCATGGCCAAAACTACCACTCTTTTTATCCTGTCCGAAGGGGCCACTTGCTTCTGCCCATATAGTAATAAGTGGTTTCAGCTACGTGTCGTCTCCTGACCCTCACACCCACTTCGGTGGAATTATTGGCTTTCCGGTAAGTTCATTAAGGTCTGTTTTTTGTTTAGGTGCATAAAAAAAACTTGCTGTTATTGACATCTTGTAAATTCGAGAACAACAATAACAGGTAAATTGTGGTTGTTCAATATACGTCCCTTATTGTCTAGACCTTCTGAACCTTCAACTCATGCACAGTTCTGCTGGTAACACGCTTACAGCCAGGATTGGCGATGTAAGTGGTTATAATATCACCGAAAGAGCCACCCTCTAAACCTACAACTTGAAGAAGCGTAGTGGTAGAAGTCAACCGACGGCTTGGTTTTCCAGGGCATATTGATTTTATAAAGCAAGAACAGGAGGGAGCAAACACCGCCTGGAGTACCTACATCCCAGAGCGGGGTTCACCGCCTTAGATATCACACGGATCAATGACCTATGTCTAGGTCATTCTTGGTGCTCAGGCGCAGACATGCTCAGAGATACTAGGTGTATCAAAAGCAATTTCAGGCCAACGTTGAGGATGCCATCAACTCCCCAGAGTACATTGCGTCATTCATCCAACGTTATCAGAACGTCCCCCAGAATGCTTCCTCAAAGGTTGATTATGTGTTTGGAACGGGCCTTTACATGGCTCCGTCGAATATGAACCTCGCCATTGGAAACGTTGTTGGGTACAACAATATGATTACCAATGCAACTGAGGAACAGCAGATCGACAGCAATACGGATGTCAACGCGGTTGCTGCTCTCCCAGATAAAGGAAGCTTTGACCCTCCGGCAGATACAGATATGGGAGTCCCCGTCAGCGTGGCCAAGATCGGTCTAAGTGGGGCGCACGAGGAAGAGTTAACCCCTGTTATTGTAGGCGCAATTGCTTTAGGCTTAGCTGTGCTTTGGCTTGCTACGTAGTAGGTCAGGGAGTATCATGAGGATAACTCCCCCCACCGCCACAGCTGCGGCCCAAACATGTTCTGCCATCCAACCAGCCACTTTTGCAGCTGCCTTAAGCAGCCATGATATGATGTAACCAATGGTTCCAGGAAGGGCAGCTGCTGCCTTCCCTACAGGACGTTTGGCAAGCAATTCAGCGGTTTTTTAATCCATTCCTTTACACCGGGCTTATCAGCTGGCGTAGGTGTTGGTGCCAGGGTTGCACTAGTGCTCCCTCCACCCGTCAAAGCAACAACCAGGGTCGAGATTGCCAATCCAATTGCAGTGAGGATGGAGGCAATTGTTATGCCCTGCTCCCGGAACAGGGTGCGTACACGCTCAGCTAGTGTTGTGTCCTCGTTAAGAAGTCTGTTAATCATTTCCCTAATGCGGTCAATGTGGGACTGCAGCATTTTTCGGTTTAGAGAGGCGGCCTCAACACAGGCACTACAGAGATACTGCAGTTGAGCAACCTCATTTGCTTGGAATCTCCATGCTCCACTTTCACCCCTCCCATCCTCCTCCAAGCTTGCCATTTTAGCTTTCCGTAGGGCTATACCCCTTTCTATCTCGGTTATCTTAGCTAGGTTGTTGACCAGCACACCCATCTGGGTCTGCATAGCCTTGTCAAGCCCTACAAGCTTTCGGTATGTCAGACCATCTGTCTGTGTGCCCACGTCTTCTATAGCGTTATGAAGGTCCTCTATGAAGCTTGTTTCTTCTCCGCCAACCCCCCATCATGGCTTCAGGGCCGCTCATTTCTAAATTCTCTGCGGCTTTAGCAGCTGTTTGGTCAACGCCTTGGAAGACCTTTGCTGCCTTTTGTGACACCACTTGTTGGGACCACTCAGTGAACCCAAAACCACCACGGACGGCATTAGGTCCCCCACTGGTAGCTATTGTTTGAAGTGATAGCGGTTTTTTGGTGCGAGAATTTGTAATACTTACGTCAGGGTAGTCCTTCAAGCGTAACCCTCCTCCAACAAGTTCAAACTTTGTATAATAGCGGTCGAGGGGTCGTGTGTGACCTTTTTCAAACCATGCATTGTAATAATCATTGACAGCGCCTATAACGAATCGGCCTCCCTTTGTATAGACACATCCATCTCAATGTCCCCCTCTAAAACAGGTGGGAGAGAGGGGGCCTCTGGGATAGGGACCACAGGGAGTACCTCAACCTCTCCTCCAGCGTCCTGCAAATCATCCTCCACTACGTCTTTATATGTTGGGTTATCAAACTCCATGTTACTATGTTTAAGATATAAGTGCAATTAAGAATTCAACATGTCGAGTACTTACGGACGAAAACTAAACCCACACCGCCGGATACGCAAACCCCTCAGGGTAAAGGGTGTGCGACAGTCTGCAGTTATTACAAACAATGCAAGCACTATTGACCAGAACCAACAACGCAGGTTCTCTTCCCCAATCTAGGCGCAGAAGACGTCATTGTCCCAGGGACAGCACAGCTGGCCTTTACAATCACGCTGACATCGACTGATGTTAACAGCAGCGTTGTGAAAAACCTGGGTCGCGCTGTGGTTAAGAAAATGACAATCAAGATTTCTGGCAATGAGGTCATGTCTATTGATGACAGCGATGTGAACCACTGTTACCACGACTTGTGGCGGACCACACAGGAGAGACAGGGCCTCCAGTACCAGGGCATTGACACATCAGATGACAGAAACACAACTAAGATACGAGTGGGAGCAGGAGACAAGGTTGAGTTCGAGGAACTCCTCGAGAGTCACATGCCATTCTACCAGAGCGCGCTTAGTGACAGACTAGAATACAAGCTCATGTTCAACTACTAAAACCGCGTAATTCCCACAATAGGAGCCACCGACGCCAGCTACAAAATTGATGGCATCTCGCTGGAGTATGACATGGTTACCCAACCAGAGTTGGCCCTTATGATACGCACTCAGTAAACAGGTCGGCTCTCGATTCTGTACTACCGTGTGATTGTATACAATAAAAGAGATACATGTTTTTCTAAGCGCATCGAGGGAAACCTTCCAACAGGATAGGGGGAAGGGGCTCTACCGTGCCGGCTCGCAGCATGAAGGGCGGCTCTTTGAAGACCCCCAGGGCCGCCTAGTTCACCATTAGTTCAACAGAGTCGGGTGGTACAAAATACAAAGATTACGAAGGTCGAGGTGACCATTGTGGGCATCCCCAATCAGCTCTATGCCCAGGGCATGCGTGGCTACCAGCCGTGGGACGAGGTGAAGAAAGCCTTGCAGCAACGAGTAAACGAGACCCCAGTGTAGCAATAGTAGTAAAAGACTTGGCAGTGTCAGACGTTTCCCTAGGAGAGTACCTAACCAGTAAATATACTTTGTGGCTCGACTTAAGGACGAGTGATGACAGCCAGCTGCACGGTATTGGCAGACCTTGGAGAATGCGTCTGAGGGTATCACCATTCAGATCACAAAAAAGGCCGAGACGGCCGGCGCATTAAACATCTATATGTATATTGTTATGGGTGCATAGCTCAACATTAAAGATGGCAGGTTCGTTAGCGCAGTATACTTACAAGGTTTTGATGAAACCGAAAACTGAATTTACATTTCCAGATGGTTCCTGTTCGGCAATTATTTGTGGGCAGACAGCGTGTGGGAAAACCGCATTCAACCTCGACCTCCTCCAAGAGCCCTTCTTCAGCGCCTTCGAGCATATTGTAATTCTATGCCCTACCATACGTTTCAATGAGGCCTATCACACGCGGTCATGGGTGTGGGATTATTCAGAGGTTTACGTGGTTGACCCAGGAGAGCGGCTCCATGACCACTTGAGGGCTTTCAACCGCTGATTCAAGGGCGAGCCTACCCTCTACATTTTGATGACTGTTCGGGAACACTGGGCCCTAGCCAAGAAGAAAGACATCCGAACTGGCGTTTAGCGGCCGCCATGGGAGAGAATGACCTTGGAAGTGGTCATGGTCCCGGGGTTGGTTTCACCTTCCACCTCGGCTTCGAAACCGGAGGGGTGGCCGTCGGTAAACTGGCCGTGCTTACCAGCTTGTTCCGAAGCCTTGTAAATACCTCCTTGTACTTGCGATCGAAGGCGTTTTGTTTTTCAAGCGCTTCGAGGGAAACCTTTGTGCGTGGATAGGGGGAAGGAGCTTGGCCGTGAATTTCGATGTGGTCGGCTCGGGCCATCTGTACCTTATAGTACCATTAGTTCAATTGGGTGGTAAAAATACAAAAAAAATAGGCTCCTGACGAAGTCCCCAACCCCGCCTCCACCACTCGGGCGAAACCGAAACCGAAACCAAATTCGCCCGGGTGGCTGGTCCCCAATTGGGGACCACTGTAGTATAGGTATCATAACAATATAACGTATCTCAGAAAATGCTACTCCTCAAGTGAACTGGTACTCCACCGATTAAATTCTCAACAATGCAAACGCAGGCCAACAGTCAATAAAATGTGGACGACGCAGTATATCCACCCTATTTTGCTCTGATTTGCCCCTATTTTGCTCTGATTTGCCACCAATGTGAATGTAGCTATGCGCAATCCAAGCCGATCGCTGACACCAATACCCCTTGGCTCAATAACACCTTATTATACTGGCATTTGTGAGACCGAGATTCATAATGTAATGTCAGCTTTGGATTTGTGCCAACTTAGCAATGGTGCATTAGACATAACCGTCAAAATGTCGTCCTTATCAAAATACCATTGCTTTATTATTTCATTATTGAAGGTGTCATAGAACCCCAATGATTTATTTTGTTATGCCTATTTCTTATACCTTACCGATCTATATGGTGTAACGTTTAATAAATCACACTTGATGGTTTCACACTGAATACATTGCACAAATGGTATGACAGTTAATACATCGCACTATATGGTATGACGACTTACATATTGCACAATATGGTATAATGGATAACAAATCGCACTATATGGTATAATGGATAATAAATCGCCCTATGTAGCGTGATGGTTAAGGGATTGCACTAAATTATATGACGGTTTATAAATTGCACTTTATAGTATGATGGTTATATAAATCACTATATGTGGTATACTTGATTATAAATCGCACTATATGGTATCACGGCTAATGAATCGCACTATATGGTATGATGATTTATACATCGCACTATGTGATACACCGAATGATGAATCTCACTTTATACACTTGAGCCGTGATTTCTCTGTGCTATGGTACAAATGTTATCTAAAGCCTCATTGAGAGTTATGCATCACAACATACTAGCATGGACTGCGGCGATAGAGAAACATAATGCACGCTACAATGTTTCAAGATGGACCAGCGATGTTGAGGGATCGACCCTTCTATTATAGAATGACATGTAAGTTGTTCCCAGTGGTGACATCATTGCACATAACACGGATAGGAGCAAGGAATACTAATAATGCCGAGACAGTTCATGCGTTTACAATATGCTCGGACTCTGTCCAGCAGTGGTCATGAATGACGAGTGCTGATAGGTTTGCTTTGGTACATGTCTCCTAATCCAAGTGATCAGGTGATTCTTTATAGCGTTAAACAAGCATCCATTGGCACATGACTACATCCTCGGGAAATTGGGTGCGTTGTAAGGTTATCCCTGCTAAAGTAAATCCATCTGTTAAGATTACGACTTGGTCGATCTATTGTGGTGCAGATGCTTTATATCTACCCAAAACCCACAATGTTAACTTCATAGTCAATAAATTTGGCAGAAAGCCCCCCTTTTATCATTTCCATCTCTGTGCAACATAACCGGGGGCTGATTCAGTAATCACTGAGTAGCCTGTCGATGAGGACATTGAATTCTGCACTTTGCAGCCCAATGATCAATACTACTTCATTGTTATATTTTATATCCTATGCTCGACAAATTTATCTATTGCGAAATAGTGGCGCGTGTAATTGCGAACGAACGACCCGGAGCTTGCATGATGACAGCTGGATATAGCCCCTCTTAAGTGTGTAAAACGGCACAAATATTACAGCCATTTCCATTTCACTATTCGAAAAAAGACCCATGCTTGTGTCACCACAAGAGCAAATAGTGTTAATGAGTTAATCGATAGGCAACGAGATAAGATTGCTTATCACCATGTATTTGATAGATTGAACTTATCAAAGCAACGTCTCTGTTGCATTACAGGTTATTTGAAATATAACTTAAATTACAAGATATTTAGATAGATAATTGTATAACAAGTATGAACGCTTATAGAATGTTTACAGGCCAAGTATAATATTCTTATGCGATTGTGTTCGACTTACTGCACGAATATCAAATATCGGTATTTCCACAAAAATAAACGGGACAGCTCTTACATTCCAGAGGAATTGAACGACAAACACCAAGTACACATCGATACAATAGCGTGTGTATGTTTGCATTCATTTATTTACTATACCGAAAAATGATGATTGCATTGAGGGACGCGTCTAGTTAATCTACATCCGCATTCTCACAAACCTGCACCATTTACATAAGCTGGTTAGAGAGAAACCACTTACAACTAGCAGATTATGCACACATGATCACGGTTTATTACGTCTTGTACAGCTGTACATACAATTGAGCCTATTTGTACTTAGAAGACAATTAAGTATATCAAGTCGCTATAATGGTATGTATGGAACAAAAGCACTGCCAATTACTTACAGGAGCATATTAGCTCCTGCCTCCAGCAAGATTGATAACATTTAATGGCAACTAATAGGCTGTGGCCATTGCCTTAGAGAGTGAAGTGAAAATGTATTGCATACAACAGTATGCGTTTGTTATATTATACCTGAAAGTGAACCCAC
>CM067356.1:28950553-28970553 GCA_034190875.2 Urechis unicinctus
CCAGTCATGGTGGGATCAGACAAAGAAATCACTACATTGGCGGAAGCGACTACGCCGCTGTCATCGGACATAACTACTTCACCAGCTATAGTAAGAAGTTGGCTGAAAAAAATAGCAACGAGGATGCCTCTGGGGCCAGGCCTTTGAGGAAATTGCGGTTATTGAGAAAAAAATACTCTCCAGACGGCTTTTGTCTACTCCCAGTGCAGACTGCTATCAAACTTGTCTGACCACCCCCCCAACGCTCCCCCGACGGCTCACAGGTCATAGGTGGTGAAGAGAGGATGGGGTAGAGAAGGAAATTGCCCGCTCGAAATAAAGTGCCCCTACACTCAGAGCTCGGGATGAATTATTCCAGCCCAGTACAAACCTCAGATTCTGCTTGGGCTTCACCACAGCCAGCCAGCAACCATCGGAGTGTGCCTACAAGAAACTTGAAAAGGCTGAGGTGTACAGCTTGGGGTGTCATAAGGAAAAAAATGTACAAATGGACGGTTGCTTGGGGGTACACAACCATTCCCGGCGCAGATGATTGGGACTACGCCACCAACGGCATGTTTAACAGCATCCCCAACTACGATCTGGTTCACCACGGCCCCTGGATGGGCAGGCCAAAAGATATTCCAAAGGGGCCAGATGAGGCTTTCATCTGCTGGAAACTCTGCACGATGAGAGTTACAACGATTGGTCCAGATCCAGCCTTTATTGAGAAAAACAATGACACCGTGACCCAGTTCATGGAAGACCCCACCAGGGTGACAAATGGAACTTATCACGGTGGCCATGGAAGCTTCAGACTCAAAGACCTCTATGGGTAATCCTTGGCGGCCCCACCTTCAAACCCACACAGAAACCAAAACAAAACCCGAAACCGAAATTGAAACAAAGTCGCACATTCGAACCGAAACCGAAACTGAAACCGAAACTGAAACCTAATTTGCCCGTGTGGCTGGTACAGTTGGGAACCACTGTAGTATAGGTAAGGTGGTGCGCCAGCTTCGTCGTTACCTATACTACTAATAAATTAGAGAAACATTCGATTAGTCTATTGCCCGTTGTTGCAGCTACTACCCAGGCCTATCAGCTCTATGCAAATCCCTCTGCTATTCTATCATGTAGAGTTAGCATACGTTCGCCACTACACGATCGTATCAAAACAGAATGACATGATATTGTTTCCAATGTCGTCATTGATATCTGTAGGGAATATTGCAGATGCTTGATGTGCGACTGCTTGATTTCTGACAGTTTAATCTTATGAAGTATGAGATTTATTACGAAAACGAGCATTCCGGTTTAGGTTAATTACACTTTTTTTCATTTTTTCTAAATTGCTCTCCCAAGAATATCGAGTGACCGCTCACTTGCATGCAAAGCTATTATACCAGATGTTAAGGTGATTTGGCGGTCCATGGTAACAACGGGTATATGGCGACAGTTCCTCGAGAGATACATATTTTACGCAGCTGTTCTGCTTACCCAATAACATTTTATTGCAGAAAGCGTTGCAATCCTCAAAGCTTTTTACCATTAAACGCACTTTGGAGCCAGATGAAAACATGCGGTAGCTTCTGGAACTGTATGTGAAGTATGGAATGAGAACAAATAGGGAGTAGACGATATGATTGCCTGCGGAACCCACATGACTTCTTCATTAAGCCCTTCCTCTCCTTACACCTGCGTGCTATGAGTTACTATATCAGTACAAAATGAATCCAGAGATTGTCTATACCGTTATGTTCCCTGCCAGCGACCATCAACATTAGTAATAAATTAAGTGAAGAATGCTGATGAGACATTTCATTTTGTCTACTGTTAAGACTTATTTGTACTAGTGTAAGTGTAGAATGCACCCTGTCTTTATATACGTGTCTTATGCATTTTTCAGCAGTAGTTCTACATTCTGCAACAATGAAAAACCAAGAAGTGATTGATCAATTTAGTTCTGTAGGGATTGTAGCCTGTGTGAAAATGTTGATGTCAATGCATGAAACTGATATACCACCAACTAAAGCTGCCTATCAGAGTAAACTGAACAGTTTAATTGTCAAATACAAAAATATCAGAAAGAACATATCTCGCGCATCAAAAATGGAGGAGCTGTCCAAACTCATGCAAGAAGACTTTTCGTTCCCATCAAAGGGAGCTCCATTGACCCGACAGTCTAAGCAGCCTGCTTCGTCATCACTACAAGACCTTCTAGATTGCCAGACTCGCGTAAGTCATGAATTGGCAGTTGAATTGAAACAGTCCCGTGAAGAGAATGACTGTTTAAAGTTAGAGTTGATCAACATGCGGCAAAAGCTTGCAAAGGTGAGAATTTGCAAATTGGCACTGGCAAAGAGCAAAGTTCAACTAAATCAATACAAATTGAAGCTGGCAGAAGCAAACAAGATTTGTAAGTCTATGCAAGCAAGACTGCTCCAACAAAGATGTGAGCTAAGGCGAAAAGCATCTGAAATTTCTTACCTCAAGAAAAAAAAATATTTCTTTCTGAGAGAGAAGAGAATCTTGACTTCGAAAATAATGTCCTTGAGGAAAGTCTCGATACAGAGCACAAAACTCCGCACCAAACAATTGAAGAGAATGATTGGCTAAGGGAAATGATGGATGACAAGGTTGAAACGATAAAGTCAAAGAGTGCGTATTCAACCTGTTGTCGCACAATGTATCTACTGGACAGGTTTCGTCAGTTATTGCAAGTACCTGAAATTGGCAGGGAAAAAAGCCACTGATCTTCCCTGTGCATCGACTGTCAAAGACTGGAACATCATGCGACTGATTGTTGCACAAAAGCAGTTGGCTGAACAGTTGCCACAAAAGGAACATATGGGACTTCTTTCAGATGAAACCTCTAAGTACGGCAAAAAGTTTGAAGGATTCCATGCTAGTGATTCTCAAGGAAACATCTATGTTCTTGGCCTGCGTGATATTGTTTCAAAATCAGGACAGGATGTTCTTTCAACATTTAGGACAATATTAAGAGACATTGAAGATGTCTCTCAAGAGAACAGCAATGAGATTGCCAAGAAAATATTGCTCAACATCTCCTGTACTATGTCTGACAGGGCCAGCACACAAATCAAATTCAATCAGCTGTTGGAAGAGTACCGGAAAGAAATGCTGCCACAAACCATAGAGAATTATGAACTGTTGTCCGAGCAGGAAAGACTTTTATTGGGAAAATTATGCAATTTCTTTTGCGGCTTACATGCTTTGGTCCACCTTGCTGAAGTTGCTTCATCTACACTCACAGAGAGTGATCATGGATTTTGTCCAGATGATGCACCCATATTTGATAGATGTTTCCGGAAGGTAAAGGAATCAAGAGCTACCAGACTAGTAAGGACAACATCTAAAGCTGTAGCTCAGGGTGGAGATGAAAAGTGTGGATGCCACCAAAGCTTTCTGGAATATCTTCGTCCAAAGTTGAAGCAGGAGGGCCTTAATCGTCTACCAATTGAGCCATTCCGGGGGAATCGTTTCAATATTCTTTTTGAAAATGCAGCCAGCACCTTCTATCTGCATGAAGATGTAATCCACTTTCTAGAAACCAATGCGAGTAACAGTCTACTAAAAGCTGTGCTGTTTGACTCAAAAGTGCCTGAATATCTTGCTGGTTGCAAAGCTCTTGGGTTGGTCTCACACCTTGTCACCATGCCATTGTGGTCATCCATCGAAGACAGCAATATTCACCTCCTTGACATCGGCACTAGATATCAACAAGTAATCGACTTCTTGGTTAATGCTAGCACCAACACCAGGGATTTTATGAATGGTATAACACGGCTGCCATTTGTTGATGTCCAAATAGAAGACAATGTCATTTGCCACAAACTACTTGCACCATGGGAGCATGACGACAAAGTCGAACTTGTACTGCAAGTTATGCTACCCGCAATGGCAAGGCTTTTGCAAAGAGTTTTCACCGATCACCTTGATGGTGGAAAATGGAGCGATCCGTCACCTGACATCAGAAGGAAAGCTACAGGTCTACCGAAGCACAACAAATTTAGTGAAAGTGTTTTCGGCCACCTTGACCGATTGATGAGGGTACCTTCTATTCAGCCATAATTGTACCAGTCAGTGGCTTGAGGCTAAGTCGTCAGAAGAAATCCCAAATATTAAGTGATGCCAGAAAGTCGGTAAAGTATGTACGCAAAGCTTTCAAAAGCAGACAACTGGAAATTCAAGAGGCACGTCGAGCTTCTGTTGTAAAAAAAAATGCGAGCACAAGAGGAAGCCCAAGCTGCCAGACTGCAGAAGAAAGAGTAGCAAACGGCAGACATAGTACACTGGGGCTTATGGCAGAGTAGGCAACAAGTTCATGACTACCTTGACCACCTGCAGACAGCTGGCAAAAAAGGAGAACAAATCAAGGCTCTGAAAGCGCAACTTCAATTCCGAAAAAATGTCCTAAAAACAGAAGTCTGAAGATCCTACCATGAACAATGTGTATGCTTTCACAAAAATGAGTGGTGGTCGAAGGAGAGCATTAACCATAGAAGAGCTAACCCATAATCTCTTGCAACTCATTCAGCACTCATTCTCATTGAATGCTGCTGAGCCCCAAGAGGATGGCTCTGGGCAACCCATCCTTGTTGGGAGAAGATTTCGCCACAAGTTTCTCCAAGGAGTAGCTGAGCACTGGTATTCTGGATGGGTTATATCACAGGTTAAAGAAATTTGAAGAACATTATTCATGCCGTTTTTTCATTCTTAATACTAATAGTCTCCATTATTTACAGGTTCAACATTTCAAGATGTTTCACCAGCGTTATTTGCATCGTTTGAATGTTAATGCAGTTCTTTGATTGTTACCTACTTACTGTTTATATTATGAACACATATTTTGATTGTTGTTTTAATCCCAGTGAAATACGAATCATTTGTGAGTTCCAAATACATGCATAATATTACTTTATTATTTTAAATAATAAGAATAGAACACAGACCAAATCCTCTCCTGGGTAATTACATGCCATATTCTTGGCGCATAAACTTTAAAAACTGTACAATGTTATAAGTTGCAGGTGCCAGGTTATAATACCTGGTTTAATGTCAAGTATGACAACGATGAGCAGCTCTACACCTACCAACTCCTGACTGACTATGCAAGTGGTGATTTGGAGCTGGTGGTTTAAGTTTTGTTTGTTTTATTTTGAATGGTGAGCAAGTGATCATATGCACGAAAAACTCGAAAGTGCCAGATATGTATCATATTTTTGTAATACATTTATTGGTGCAGTTTTTGTTCAAATAAAGATAGAAACATAATTCTTACACTGATAAAATTCTCTTTTTTTAAGCTTTCTGATGATACCAAATGTGTACCTCCACTGCTGAAAATTCTAAAATGTGTTGTCCTCCATACCTAATGAGGGTTTGGAACTTTATTTTGTATGTAACCTACGAAATATACGATCATTTGCATGTTTGCGTATCCTCGGCATTGTGTACATTTGTTAGTTTAATCCAATTGCACTAATGGAGCAGATGATATTATTCAGGCGTTGGAAATGCTTCCGTTTGATTTATTCTTCTGCTTATTTCTGTTTGTTTTACCTTTATGCAGTAGGAATTTAAATGGAGTCCTGATAATAAACAAAGGGACATTACGTCAGCCAGATGAATACCCATCCAGCTCAGATAGAATCGAACAAGATAGGATAGGAGGGAAGAGACTGCAATCCTCTTCTCTTGCTCCATACCACTATGGTTGACACCATCACCATATACATAGTGATTATTACTGTTTTGTACAATAACAAACATATATAAAAACATCAATATCTATGCACTGCATTGCATGTTAGTAATGCGGTTTTCCATATCCATGTCCAGCATGGGT
The DNA here is from genome assembly GCA_034190875.2 of Urechis unicinctus. Lineage (NCBI taxonomy): Eukaryota > Metazoa > Annelida > Polychaeta > Xenopneusta > Urechidae > Urechis > Urechis unicinctus. Next base: position 28,956,405 of record CM067356.1, read on the forward strand.
ATTTGTGCCACGAACAAGAAAGCATGTATGATTATCTGTTATTAATGCAGTGTTTGTAGAACAGTAAGCACCATAACTTCCTCTATATCACCATTTCTTTTTTTACTGTGGGCCCTCTTTTATCGTTTACAAAAACATTTTACGAACATGGCTGTGGATGATTACACCGCGGTACAATCAGCAAAACTATTGCTTGTTGTGGCATAAGCGGCGTCTACGGGCTTGTTATCCGCATAAAACACCATCGAACCTTTATTCTTTGGTCAGATTATCTTGCTAGCAACTGTGTGAGTACTGCACAGATGCGGTGACAGATATAAAGGACAGCCTAGCCATTTTAATGGATCTGCAAACCATCACGAATGGCAATCTATTAAATGTGTCACTATCAATAAACAATATCTTCTCTGCGTTTTAGGATTAGTATTACATTGTCCAGTCGACACACACTGGTCATTGTTCGATATAATAGAGAACATTGTGCAATTTTATCAGTTCAATATAAACGGTAAGCCATAGTGCAGAGAAGCGTTCCCAACTACGACATGCCGATCATGTGGCCCAATGGGCTAGCACTTGGAGCACATTGCTGCCAAAGCCGATGAGGGACTTTATCGATAAAAGCATTACGTATCGATCAAATCGTATGTGAACGGTATTAATTGTCTGCCGTTCGGTTATGACTACTTACAAACAAACGTGTAGTTTAATCACTTCATTACCGCAACACCCCCCCCCCCGGCCCTACACAAACCAACCGCTAGCAAACAAACAAACTTACTGTTAGTAATGAACCACCCACCAACCCTATAGCCAGTGTTGCACGCAGCAACCACGTTGTATACATGACATAGGGTCCAGGAAAACGCACACCCATTACGCTCGGGGAGAGGCAAAGAAGGTAGGCATGATGCCTGCGAACCACGTAATGTGTCGATTGACAGGCGACAAAGGTTCAATAACCAACAGAACACTGTGAAGCCCAATATTTACGCAAAAGTCCGTAAGTTTGAGTAGGTTGGTGAATGGGTAGCAATCGCGAAATGACGTCAGACAACACCATCTCCGCTACCCCGCCTCAGCAAGAACTCAACCCAAAACTATCCACACTCATGCAATAGTATCGGTGCAAGAGCACAAAATATCACACGAATGTTGCAACATCAATGACAGTTATACTGCCTTGTCAGTACAGCTAAATATTTAAGCATAAAGCCACCGTAGTTCACCCGGAAGGAGCAGCTAAATATATACCTATATTCAAAGACCACTACAGCAGCAGGCGTGGCAAGTTTACTTCGCCAATCAAATGCAGGGTTTTGTGCATTGTTCGCAGAAACAAATTCGGGGGTCTTTTTTTGGGGGGTTTTTTTTTTGTCAGTCTATGGGGGATCCTGGGATTCACCTAAGACAATATATAAATAAGCTCTTTGAGTTCATTTCTTGTTTGAACCCTCCGTGACGCAAAGTCCCTTTTGTGTAAACGTTAAACCGAAGAGTTGTTAGCTTTGCTAATGCCCTGTCTAATTTTGCCACAGTAGTGTCCTCAGGACCCAAGAGTAGCATGCGGGGTGCACCGCGCTGTAACTTGTTGACTGACTCTTGCACGTGACCATGTGGCGGCGGGGCCTCCAGGCGCAGATTGGAATGTGTCAGGATCCATAGGCATGAAATTCCTGCAGCTTCTACCATCTTGTTCTATCAGTTCTGCGATCAGTTTTTCACACTGCCCATATTGTGGTCTTCTCAACAGCCAAGGTTTCACCCACACACTCCGACCTCTTTTCCTTTGTCCTCCAGCATCATCAGCATCAGTCTTTTTTCTCTTTCTCTCAGTGGCTTCGGTTTCTTTCTCTAGAGCAGCAACAGCTTTTGCACAGACCAAGGTAATTTCTAGGTGTCCAATAGCAGGCCAACTTCTTCTGTAGAGGCGGGGCAGCCATCGTTCATGTTCTGTAGATGTGCAATTGCTGGTTTGATGCCGCCTTTTATACCTTGTGTTGTTCCCAATCCTGGTAAAACCGTACTCTTCGGGCGTTGCTGCCAGCCCGTTCTGCGTTAATGCAGTTTTGCTGCTGGCGTCCTCCGTCGTTGTTGTTTCAGCGTCTTTGGTGGGGTGTTTACTCGGGGTCTTACTATTATGGGTCCTCAGTTGTTGTCAGCAACCCTACCCCGTCAGCTCCATCCTTGTCAGCTCCATCTTGGCAGCGTACACACGCACGTCTTCTCCGTGTTGCCTCCGGGTTTGTCCATTTTGTAAACTATGTTCGCTACGGGAATGCAATACAGATGGCGTCTCCGGGATGCTCCGAGGTCCACCGGAGATTGCTCCGACAATGTGAGACAGGGGCATATGAGCGCTTATTCAAACCTTCTGCCCCAGGAATTATGTGCAGACGCCTCCATTAAAATGAGGCGTTTTGTCATAGCGTCTTATCAAAGCGTCTCTTAAGACCACGTACTGACAAAGCTTCAGACACATGATCATAACATTTCCGCAATATGCTTATTATCAGGTAAGCTTAGTCTCAGGTGAGCAGCTGTCAATAGTACGATCAGACATTAAGCTGTGCATTGGAGAAAATATCCTGATCTAGGTATTGACCATATATTTTCGATGCACAGCAGAACACCCACAGCTTGCTATGCAGAGCCCAAACACAGAGACGCACTGCAGTCCTCCATGAAATGCTCGTGTACCATATATTGCAACTCAGCTCCGTGATGGTGGACTTTAGCTGGATATTGAGGCATATCGCTTGGCATACTGGCAGTTCGGCGGAGGGTTTCACATGGGTCTGGTAGTATGGTAGGTAGGTACATATATATATATATATATATATATATATATATATATATATATATATATATATATATATATATATATATATATATATATATATATGCAGCTGCGATATCTCTTGCAGGGTACATATTTATCATCCGATTGTCAAGACGGTCGAATCACTAAAAATGATCGCACGGTCAATTTCGGAGTTAGTTATGAAGTTAGAATCGGATAAATGCGCGAATTAGCTTAATCACTGTTCATTTTAATCGTAATGTCACAGTTGGTGTAGCTATGTAACAGGTGCCTTCCCCTTAGATACCTGCACTTAAAAAACCTCATGCTGACAATCAAAGAGAAATATAAGCCATGGGTTATTTTTTATTTTTTCATTTGACACCTGCCATGATCAAACAGCCTGAACAGGTGTGATTGGTTGTTCCGGTTATTATTGTTTCTCAATGCATTGTAGGATACTGAACAACGTTATGGACACATATGATAGCCAGTGTCGGTGCGTAGCAGATCCTACCACACAGGCAATCACATCGATCACCTGAAATAAAAAAAGTGTTTCAGTAGTGATGTGCATCACATGATATTCTAATGCCATTAAGGCAGGTATCAGGAATAATAAGCTTGGTTAAGCTATCACACAGACAGAGCTAACTAAGTGTTTTATAAATGACGATGTCAAAGCTGATGAAATAGAGCTTGATGAATAACGGACAGTGCGTATTAGCGTATCCCTAGCGTATGTTCATATTCACTCATCAAGTTGTTGGTAATTGTTATAGGATGTATTACTTACTATAGGAGGGCTGCAATTCATTAAAAAGGGAAGCTTAATTTTCAAATAGCGTGTGTAAAGCACTTTCACTACATTATGAAATCTTCTTTGGTAAGTGGACACAGTAAATTATTTTGGTTTATGGTGTTTGCTTATAAGGCTATATATGCGCAATAACTTCCCTCACAATTCACATTCGTGCTGCAAGCGACCATAAATAGACATAAACGCTCATAACAAATATATCATTAGGCACACTTAGCCAGTTGTACTATTTTACTTATTTTACTTCATCTTATTGACTCCTGAAATTGTCTAATCGTTTTCAAACCTAACCTAGCCTACTTCAGTATTAGATGATGTACTATTCCTCTATATAAGCACAGTACTATCCTGTCATCGTTCACACACAAAACTGCGTTGACGAGTGAAGGTCAGACATCTTGCCGTAGTTCACTATGCAAAAGACGTCATTGCACCCTTGTACGAATAACAGATCATGTGCGCTGTTTAACGTCAATTTCAAGATCGTCTGACTTCTCAAGGTCATGACTGGTACATAGTGGGGATGAATTGGCAGCGTAGCCAGATGCAAGCACATATGCCACCCCGACGCATATCTCCAGCATGCTACTTTGTGGCTTTTATCTGTTGCGGGAAGCAGATCCCGCGATACATATTAGGATGGAACTAAATGAATTTGGTGAACGCCAACCAATACCTCTCACACAGTTTGCACTAAGGCAAGTAAATACTATTTATGTTGTCATGTACTAAAAATGAAGGTGTATGAAGTTAGAATCGGATAAATGCGCGAATTAATTCATTTTAATCGTAATGTCACAGTTGGTGTAGCTATGTAACAGGTGCCTTCCCCTTAGATACCTGCACTTAAAAAACCTCATGCTGACAATCAAAGAGAAATATAAGCCGTGGGTTATTTTTTATTTTTTCATTTGACACCTGCCATGATCAAACAGCCTGAACAGGTGTGATTGGTTGTTCCGGTTATTATTGTTTCTCAATGCATTGTAGGATACTGAACAACGTTATAGACACATATGATAGCCGGTGTCGGTGCGTAGCAGATCCTACCACACAGGCAATCACATCGATCACCTGAAATATAAAAAGTGTTTCAGTAGTGATGTGCATCACATGATATTCTAATGCCATTAAGGCAGGTATCAGGAATAATAAGCTTGGTTAAGCTATCACACAGACAGAGCTAACTAGGTGTTTTATAAATGACGATGTCAAAGCTGATGAAATAGAGCTTGATGAATAACGGACAGTGCGTATTAGCGTATCCCTAGGGTATGTTCATATTCACTCATCAAGTTGTTGGTAATTGTTATAGGATGTATTACAATAGGAGGGCTGCAATTCATCAAAAAGGGAAGCTTAATTTTCAAATAGCGTGTGTAAAGCACTTTCACTACATTATGAAATCTTCTTTGGTAAGTGGACACAGTAAATTATTTTGGTTTATGGTGTTTGCTTATAAGGCTATATATGCGCAATAACTTCCCTCACAATTCACATTCGTGCTGCAAGCGACCATAAATAGACATAAACGCTCATAACAAATATATCATAGGCACACTTAGCCAGTTGTACTATTTTACTTATGTTACTTCATCTTATTGACTCCTGAAATTGTCTAATCGTTTTCAAAACCTACCTAGCCTAGCCTACTTCAGTATTAGATGATGTACTATTCCTCTATATAAGCACAGTACTATCCTGTCATCGTTCACACACAAAAAAACTGCGTTGACGAGAGAAGGTCAGACATCTTGCCGTAGTTCACAATGCAAAAGACGTCATTGCACCCTTGTACGATAAAACAGATCATGTGCGCTGTTTAACGTCAATTTCAAGATCGTCTGACTTCTCAAACTGGTACATAGTGGGGATGAATTGGCACGTAGCCAGATGCAAGCACATATGCCACCCCGACGCATATCTCCAGCATGCTACTTTGTGGCTTTTATCTGTTGCGGGAAGCAGATCCCGCGATACATATAGGATGGAACTAAATGAATTTGGTGAACGCCAACCAATACCTACTCATGTACACAAATGATAAGGCAGTAATATATATATTCATGCATGTACACTATAAGGTATAATAATTTCACCATTTGACCGATATGGCAATACCCTCATTCAATGACCCTGGATTCATATTTGAATGATATAGTTACCTATATCCGGCACAATATCCGCGAGCATATATTGCGATATTGCTTAAAGAGCATACACATATGATACAAATAATTGGTTATAGATATAACCTTATATATTGTTGAGCACATATATATACAGCATATTACATATAATTTATAACGGACCGATGGAGGACCAATGCGTATCATTGTATCTGCACCTGGAGGCACCGGGGTGCCAGGTCACTGTCCATGTTTGCCATAAACGCATACGGGGGATAATCGACCGCGTTACCCGACCAATTATAAAGAAGATTGCTGTGAAACAAGCTTCAAACTGATATTCGGTCGTTGTCATTATCATCGTTATCATCATCCTCATATTCATCATTATCACGTCATCGTCATCATCAACAGTAGCATCGTCATAATCATCATCATAACCATCACCAGTATCGTCACCATCACTTCACGGCATTGCACGACCTGAGACGCGCATAATGTCACAGTATGAAATAGTTTGCGCTCCGCTTTCTTTCTTCCCGTTAGTCTTTTTCACGATGAAAAAGTTCGTGTCTCCCTATACAAAATTCTAAACAATATATTGTGAGGAGTTCTGTTTGCTGAAGTATATGGAAGCTAAATAGTCTAGTTAGTAATGAACGATATGCGTCATGTAGACTAAGAATAACCAGGGCTGTAAACGATAAACCATTTATATGCCAGCTATTATACTGCAATGACTAATTCGTTGCAGAATTTAACAACATAATAATGAGGTCTCATGTTTAACATGTTCTAAGTTGATCACCTGAGTTTATCAATCAAAAGGAGGATAAGGGCTAACAGATGCAAGACGCAGATGATCAACATTGGAGCTCAGTCTGAAGTCGACTGGATTGTTGCCAGCAATGTTGTCATGAGAGATTTGTCCTCCTCACGTGTTAATACCAGTTACTTAAGCAAAGCAACGCGCTGCAAGTATGCTGCAGTGCTTTCACACCAGTTGTGTAATACAAACGAACTAACGTTGTTGATTGTTTTACACCCATACATAATCGGATGCATGAACAATGCCGAGTCAATAACTCGCCAGCGCTCCAGATATTGAAACGTGGGGGAACGCTGATTTTGTTTTACATTAATACATATTCCGGTGCAAACCCCATGCTAGCGATAATTATAGTTTATCATGAATATCCGAAGGCAAAGCGTTATCGTCTTTGCCGTTATACGCCACCTTTTAAAATAAAAGCCAGTAACAGTAACTACGCTGCATCAATTGTCTGAAGCTATGTATCACTTTGTGAGCCTGTGCCGAGTTATATTCCCGGTATGTTATATGAGTGCTAGCGTGTGTAATCGTTGTCGTAGCGTAACATGAAGCACGGCTACACATGAATGCATGTGCTTACTAAATCACGTACCAGACAAAAGCCAATATAAGACAAAGCAACTAAGTCCTGTTTACCAAAAGTCTAAAAAGTGGCTTGCTCGGTTGTGTGCGAATAGCTTTGCTATAATCACTATTGATTATGTGCTAGCCACACAACGGTATTATCAATAATAGTAATGGTCTGATATAACAGGATTCGCAAAGTAATCATACTTTTCTGTCAAATGCATCTACCGATGCATGATTAATGGCAGATGGGGGATAGTTAGATATATTTTTCTTATATGTTAAGATCGTGCTTCTAGCTCTCTTATGCTCTCAAACAATCGAATAAATGCTTAGTTGGTTGCAAAGCTAACGCACCTGATGGCGATTTTCATCTTGTAATAACATCATGAAGACATCCATACAAATGTCCCTGTTGACCACTTTGTAACATCGCGTCTCAGCGGCCAATATAATAGCGGAGAATCCAATAATTTGAAATTGATCACCTGAGTTTAATTGGTTCATTGGCCACTGACTGGCCCACCTGTTGAGCTGTTTGTTCATTGTGTACGTAACGAAATGTTTTTTACAGAAAACGCTTCACCTGCCAAGTCTGCAAGTCCTTTTATGATTCAAAAGATGCAAGCATTCCACGTATTACACGATTGAGCTACATTAACACCTGTGTCAATCAATCTTATGGCTGATAGATAACCTGCTCCTTGGCAACGGGAAGGTGCAATTTAACTTGATCAGAGGGGATGCACTCAAATAACATCTCTGGGTACCACCCACATTGACTGGTAGTGTTTGCCTGACTATCTGATAATAATGACAGCGGTGTAAATAAGCAAAATGATAAAGTAGCAGTTACATGAGTATTTGAAAACTTAACTTTCTTAAATCAACCAAGCTACACATTGCCGCACAGTAGATGCAAGCCCTGCCTTCGCTGTGGGAAGTAATTGTTTTAATTCAGATTCGATGAATACGCAATGCGCCTACTAACTGTCCAATACAACGGCGATGTCGGTGCTGCGTGGCTATGAAACGCATGTTTTACGGTTATATAACAATTCATAGAGACCATCGTTCTCACAAGCATAGACATGCGCAAAACGCTGTATACGAGTTCAATCAATTTTGTTAATTTATAATAGGACGTGCAATAGTTCTTGTGTTGCTATTTGCTTTGTTAAAGTTTTTAGAATATAAACCATGTGCTGTATCCTGCATTGGCCACCTGCAATGACAAGAGAGCTCAAATCTCTTTTGCTGCGGTTATTCTGGTTAATGTTGTGCCTCAATGCATTATACGATACTTCATGAGCTTATAGACTAGGCGCAACTGAACGCTAGCTATATGTGAGATAATACCCACGAGTTTAACCATGTTGCCAGCTCTCAAAACCTTATGCAACCAGTAGACATGCAGATCACAACGCCGCATTGTTTGTTTTGGAAAGCTATTATTCGGCTTTCTTTTTCTCTCAAAATTATATGCTGCACGACTCGCGTTTGCATAAGTTAAGCAGCTGAGGAATACAAACTTCCAATTTATTGACTATGCCTTCTTGTCAATAATGAAGCCGCAGAACCCTCACACCACAATCGTCGGATACATGTAATCGTAAACATGTGGGCAAAGAATACATAGATTAACTCCCTGGAATTTTTGCTGGAGGTGTCGTTGTTAACTGGTGTTGGTTGTTGCTTTTAAAAACAACTATTATCGTCTTTCAAACCCTATGCATTACATACATTGTAATTTACGCTTACCGTTGCTATTGTTTTTGCTAAATCAAATTGTTGACACATTGCACGCAATCAAACAACTCCATGATGGAATCCTTATGCTGAAGATTGTTTGCACACTACTTTCATGTGTGCAATGAGAATAAAAGTGGGGAAAAATACACGCGCGCATACCACGCGGGCATGATTACAAGGATGATGAGGCGTCCTCTCTGATGTGTTTTTACTTGTTCTCATATAACTACGCACTGCACCGGTTTGGCTCAGGAGTGCGTTATGCAGCGATATAGCTGAACACAAATGATGTTGGATATGTCAGTTGAAATGATAGGATGGAACCGCGCAAATGATGCACTGGCTTACAGGTGTATGTGAACTTATGCACGACTCTCAGCTAAGTCAGCATTGCAACCAATAGAATGCGAGACATTGCTTACTGTTGTGCTGGCGTTGATGATAAAGCGACGCTTTAGGGTGCTTCAACTTTCACAATAATCAACTCAGTATGTCAGAGGAGGTGGTGCTTTCAGGAAAATAAATTAAATAACATATACAGTATAACGTAGAATGATACGAGTGATTTGACACAGTACCCATGTACAGTGATAAAGTATGAACAAGAGCATATTGATACCAATACAATATCAATGGCCATAAAAAAACAGAACAAATACAATGACATATATTAACGGGGTATATAACGGGGTCAGGTGCACTAACTGACACAGATCGGCTAAAAAAAAACAGAGGAACGCAATAAACAATAACAGCAATTGTGATTGCTTGATCAAAAACGAGTAACAGCATACATTGCAAGATGTTTGCAGCTTCTGTATTATATTGAGGTTAATCGACCAAGTCACTTACCAAATAGTGACGAAGACTGCTGTGATGGAAGCTATCGAATGATATTAGACGGAAGACACATCGATATACTAAAGACGACTGGTTTTGTTGAGTTGAGTGGATGTTATGTTTAGCCGACCCAGCGTGCATACAAAACCAATGTGCGCAGTTCCAGACATGCTTATCAAGGGTAGGCAGTAAATACCTAATGGCTGTTTATGTGAACAAAATTGATCTTAGAGCACTTGTTCTCATAGTGCGAATAGGGTTAGAAAGGGGTAAATGGGGTGCATGCCTCTTACTCATGGGTCACAACACCGTTAAAACCAAGTAGCGGCTGAGAGTAGAGTTTTTATCACGGGGGATTGCCATGGCGACATCTGTAGCCTTAGTACCATTGCATCCCAGCAGCCAACTTAACCATAATCATCACTGTCATTATTATCCCTTATCTTTATCATTATCAGCATCATCATCAATATCGTCCCCCCATGTTATGACCTGAGATACTTATGATGATATCGTTGCAAACAATTTGTTGTTCTTTAAGAAGCAAAAGTACTCTCTTCCGTTTGAGCCTATATTATAATATATTGCCGTGATGATTGAGTGAGATATGGTTGTAATATCATACGGCAGCTGACCAAAATAATAAGCCACGACTAAAAAATACCAAGTGGACTAAGATTACAATGTGATTACAACCAGGATGGCACACAACCAACCATGTACAGACGAGCTATGTTACTGCAGCGACTAATTCATTCTGACAACAATAAGTCAATCAGCATTATATAATGAAATCACTAATAATATGGACATAACACAATGGAATATTGGGGTTACAGCAACGATGATAGTTGGAGTTATTTGAATGCTTATATGACTGATGTTGATTCATTTGACTGAAGTGCAAAGCCGACTTTATGTCTAGATTAACAGGCACTCAGACGAAAGCGCATTGTGAGCCATGTGATAAGGATGTAGTGTATTGGCCATCAAGCTGCCAACGGTAAGTAAGAAATATCAAATATATATAGATGCAGGTTCGCAAGGAGTTATTAAACGTCAGTTGCAATAGCTAAAAACGCTTGCGTTGCTTTTGGTTAATTATGAAGGTCTTTTTTTGATTATGCAGAGAAAAAAGAGTGATGCATTTGCTGCGCGGCTCGTCATTATTTCTTGTGACTTTTTATTGACAAAAGTGATGCAAACCTCTCACCCCTAGACAAATCAACCCAATTTGTGAAACTGTAAAAGACTAGCGGTAATTCACAGATCTTAGGCAGCAGACGGCATGGGTGACTGCGAAACCCACATGATTTCTTTATTGATAAGTTGCGCTTTTCGTATTTGCTTGCTTTGTGTTACTATATCGGTACATGATTTACCAGTAACGTTCAGGAATGCGCTCTGTGTTGTACATATGTTTATGACGCATGTCCGTATGATATATTATCAAACATGGATGTATTATTAATAAGTTTCTCTATTTATATTTGCATGCTATATGCTTTTGTGTCGGTACAATATTTACCGGTAGCGTTCAGAAATACGCTCTGTGTTGTGGATATGTCTAAGGCAGATACCGGGATCAATATTACTTAATTATCTACCAACATAAATAAAATGTATGCATACTTAGTACATGAGTTCGATCGGTAGCTTGACCAATAACATTTTCGCATGTTATTGCTTCACCAGGACCAGATTCAATCATACAAAAAGTTTATATATACAGTAATTAAAAGGTGGTTGTGCATATTGAGAGGTACGTTGTCGGTTTAATAATAATAATGGTTTATTGTCTCAAATAATACAAATACAACAACAACAGTTTGCAGATTTAACATCAAGTGTATTGAGACAAATGGAAACTGGATCAGTAAACTGTTTTTTCAGTTTCCTTGATTAACTACACTTAATGACAGAAGTAACTAACAGCTGAAAGCAAGACGAAAAATATATATAAAGTATATATACTTATTCAATGATATAATGTCACATAAATATATAGATATATTGCTATTGAATGGAGGATATAATGTACAGGAATAATTGTTCCTTAAATATATGACAGCTCTTATTGACTTCGATATTATGTAAAATGACAATTTCATTCCAGAAATATGGTGCCATATAAGTAAGCGATTTTTGCTTCAATGTTGTATGACAGCAAGGTAGTCTATATCCTGATAATTGCCTAGTAAGATAACCATGTACAGTATCTTTGGTTCTGAACATATTAGATAAAGTTTCAGGCAACAAGTTTAATCTATACTTGAACATAAATAAACAAAATCTTAGTATGTGCAGATTAAAAATATTTAGGATTTTACATAGTACAAATAACTCAGGAGTATGTGCTCTGAATTCTGCATTACATATGATTCTTACAGTACGCTTTTGTAGTAAATGCAACCTCATTAAATATTTATGAGCTGTATTTCCCCAGATTAGATTACAAAAGGTCAAATACGGATAGATAAAAGTATAATACATATTGATAAGAGTCTCTCTGTTTAATTTATTTCTAACCTTTTTGAGAATACCAATATTTTTCGATACTTTATTTGAGATTAATTTTATATGACTAGACCATGACAGTTGATTGTCTATAACAACACCGAGAAAACCTATTGTGTTCACAGTATCATGTATAGTATCATCAATAACTATTTTGTTGATTCTATTTCTTATATTTCTATTACATGAAAAGGTCATGGTTTTTGTCTTTTTTACATTGAACGTTAGGCGGTTTACATGTAACCAATTAACAACTTTCTTAAGCTCAATGTTCAATTCATATTCAATTTTGTTAGCATCTTTTCCCACCATGAATAAATTTGTATCATCAGCAAACAAAATAAGAAACATTCTATCAGATACTTGACATAAATCATTAATATATAGTAGAAAAAGTATGGGTCCCAGGACAGAACCCTGGGGAACCCCACAAGTTATATTTTTTGTTTCTGAGAGTATTCCATAATACTTTACACACTGATTTCTATTTTTCAGATAAAAAGATTAAAGCCGCATTATGAGGCATAATGTTTTCATGCTTACTTTTGCTGCTAAAAACGCCGGAATAATACATCGTTCGATGTTCATCATTTAAATATCTTTGCTGATGACCATACCTTTGATAATGTTGTCACGGATGCTCCAAACGATGCCCTTATTCATGTAAACTACTTAATGCAATCCTTGTAAGATTTTGAATGCAGCCTGTATATGCGTTTAGCTAAAATAGCAAAGCTATAAAGGGATTTATGTTAGATGACTGCATGATTTTCATCCAGGAATAGAAAAGGCTAGAATCTTCTCAATTATGATTGCTACCACTCTTCCCAAACGCACATATTGCAGTCGGTAATGCTTCGGGATTTTTTGGTATAATTGAGGTCAGATACATTCAATAAAGCCAACAAAAGGGTACTCTTCATTCTGCAAATGTTTTGTTAACATTATTGACCACAGATCAGAGAGAGTAAATCATTTTCATGATATGGGAGGTCAAACAGTCGTTTATTTTAAACCTTCTTTCATCCAAAAAATCGGAGGCACATATTCTAGTCAATTACTCAGGTGAATTCATAAAAGCTTAGGCTGTCAATTGTATTTATGCCTTCTCGTGGTCAACTGTCGGTTCAGCCTCTGGATAGCCTTATCCTCAACTCTCAACACGCTGGTACGAGGAATATGCATGCAAACGGTTCCTAATACCTGTAAACAGTAATATATTTAGTGGAAGTAGAATAATAATGCTATATTATTCCACTTGAGGTCTCCATTACTGCTTTCTATGACATTATTGGTGCCCGTTGACGTAGGAAAGTAATGATATCCCAAGGGCCACCGTAAGCGTAATGTTTTCCAGGTGACTGATATCACCGCCAGCATTGACCCCGGACCCACAAAATGGACAAACAGCCAAATTAAGCCAGATCGGCTGTCATTGTGCGTGGGCAATCGTGCTTTTCGAACTTTGTGACCTTTGAGACAGTCACTTCGAAATTGCATTGCGTCAAATTAATAGATAACTTGCTGTCCCCAAAATAGATTCAGCCAGAAAGCTGATATGGCAGATTCCAAAAGCATTGTCGGAAATCAGCTGCTTGGCACCAGCCAGGCATTTCAGGGATAATTATTTAGCTAATAATAATGTACTCAAATCAAATCAGATACTCAAGTAGCATTTTACGATGCCCATGTTTTCGCCATTTTACAACATCCTAAAGAGCCTTCTTACCTTTAAATATAGCCACGGACATTGCAAGTGATCCTCGATTTTACCGTGTTGCGACTGAGAATTGAACACGGAGTCTTGCTTAAATATGTGTTTAAATGTTACGAAATGTACTTTCATGTAATTCGATATGTTTGATTCAGATATTTTGTCAACACCCTTG
>CM067356.1:28973053-29019908 GCA_034190875.2 Urechis unicinctus
TATATTTATATTATTTATATATATTATATAGAAATATATATATATATATATATACATATATATATATATATATATATATATATATATATATATATATATATATATATATATATATATATATATATATATATATATATATATATATGCTAGGAAGTTGCTGCTTAATCGTGTAGGTCGACTAGCTCAATGCCCCTTGTATTATTCTTGTAAACGAAGCCAGCCTTTTTTTTTGCCAGCATACTGACTTTGCTTGGTGTCGATTTACCAATCGATATTCCTTTGCTTCCCGAAGTAGACGATTGCATCCTAGGTGTTGAATGTTTTAGTAAGGGAAATGCAACACAATTGAGCTCAAACCAATTATTCAGCAGCGTTGTTAAGCCCTGGCGGCATTTCCTATTCACACCAGCCCTCACTCGATGTAGAAAGATGTATCAAAGGCGGCATATCAAACAAATTCGCTGATACCTGTTACACTTGACTATATACAGCCGCTGCCAGCCCACAGTAATGACATGTCATCTGTACGAAGCTAGAAAAGGGAATACGTGGATAATGACGATATATATACTAGGTTTGTAGCACACGAAAGCTGTAATCATTTAACTTCTTTGGTTCGAACGCTCATATCGTTCAATGTTTGGATGATTTCTAATATATATATATATAAGCTAATCTCTCTGTCGCTAGCATTGACTGTGGTTCTTGGAGCATCCGCCTGGGAAATATATCCACACACGATGCCGTCCAAAGAAGCTGCCCCTTTGGCGAAGTTCACCGTGTCGGGGCTGGAAGCGTGCACCAATAAAATGTGATACTTACAATGGCCACTGTCTGGCCGTACACGTAACGCGATCACGTGATTCTTGCATGAAATTGACGTGTCATCTGTTGACGCATATTCACCACAAGTGGACGAGTGAAGAAGGGATGTACTGGGCTGTCAAAAGTAGGTCTAAACATGTCCGGATTCAAATATGGAGTAGGGCGTATCATTGCCCTCATCCTGCGGCTATTTATTAATCACTAATTAGTCCATGTCGTTGACGGTTGATCAGCAATGACCCACAGCATGCGTTGCTATATAATGCAATTGATTACATTTTCAATCAATCTTTTTGCAGGGAACGTTACCATGCTTTTTGCGCCATCTAAGAAACTAAATTATATAGGATCTAATTGGCTGAACATTTTCATCGGTAGGCCAATGCCGAAATGCGCTATAGCAAGTATCGGCGGTTACTCAAATACCCCTGGTGCTGTCACTTTGAGCATCTGGCGGCGATCTGAAGCTAAAAGCATGGTAGTAAACCAAGTGGATGAAGCGTCTCTGTACGTTAGGGCGGGAGTATTCCAACAGGTGGGAAATGCATCATAAATGGTTGTTATTAGAGAACAGTATATTTACTTGCAGGACATATGCTAATCAATACCATGTATTGTGCAGCCACTTGCTGAGCCTCTGGTGTTGGATGATGGAGACCTGATCGGTGTGAGAGGTGATAAATTGCTTCTTTACTACGAGCGTAGCAATAGGGCAGTGTCGTACAACCGCCGACGATACTTCTTCGGTGAAGTCTGCCCGAAGGCACCATGGAATCATACGGAAGGTGCCGCTATATCTATAGATGCTAGCTGTGGCGTGGTCAATCGATCTGTATCGATCTCTGTTGACATAGAATTGCTGGTATAATATATGCGGAGGCTGATATCAGACTCAGATACATTCCATATACATAAATACATGATCAGATGCATAATTGCTAAAGCTTTGTAATTTCCTCCATCTTCTGTCGGCTTCGTTGCAATAGAAAACCACTGCTGTTACTTGTGCCACACAACTGTACCCATATTTATCAAATATTGAATTGTATGCGTAATGAAGCTGTCCTCTTTGAAACGCGTAGCGCAATATGCATAATCAAAGAAAAATATGATACCACCTTGCGTAAAGTGCATGATAAAACATATCATACTGTGTAACGCAATGAACATTTTACAATATATCGTACCAGTGTCCCTTTGATTTGATCTTTGTTTTGCTCTATTTCGACAAGGACAGAAAAAATCCGTTAAGTGTTTAGGTATGCCTTGCAAAGGGTTGCTTGATTATTGTCTATGCTATTTAGCGTAAACAAAATTGAAAGGCTGTGTTGAGTGTAAAAAGTACATTATGCCACAACCTTGCCATTCATCATGACGTGCCCCTCTCAGTCATGCCCATGAGTGACGTACGTGTCACCTGCTAGTCGCCGCCCCTTATGGCTACGCCCATCCTCTGACCAGGCAACTGCATGTTCCATTAGAATTTGGATAGCGTTGAGGGAATCACCTCTATAAATTATTTTTTTCTTGCCCACCGAGCTCGAAACTTCTCTCCCCATCCTTTAGGCTAAGCTCCAATAAGGTTTAAGTTTCTTCCAAACCCTACTCCTGGAGGTCGTGTTCCTTCATCAACAATCTCAAAAGCGTGTCGCGGATCACCACACCATGCTATGGACGGCTAATGCGGTGGCAAAGTTAGTTCGGAATAAGTCGTTGTTGCGTTACAATAGATTAAATGAGGCTTTAGATGAGTTTACACGTCATGTTTACGATAAGGATGAAGTACTGAATGTATGATTAGCATTAAAACACATGTCTAGGAAAGCTAGTTGCAACCAATCTTCGCATTTACAGCATCAAACTCAGTTTTGTTTCATAGACAGACTAAACTATAAATTATGGTGCACCCAAAGGGCAACCAAGGACATAGCACAGCTGCTTCCTCCGATATTATTATAGGCGAGCTGTAGTAAAGGGGTGAGGAATTATGGCTTTCATTGGACATAAAAAACACACAAAAGTAGATAAATAACAGCTGCTATTTAGGACTAGTGGTGGGTCTCTAATAGCACTACGCCATTATGAATTATTGTGTTATTTTTATAGGGTTATCGATGTATGCCTGCCTATTTTCAGCTCGACATCGAGTTGACAGGAACTTTATTTGCAAACGCTACAGAAGGAAAGATGGATTGCTAAAGCCATGCAAACTGGTTAACCGCCTTATCGTGTCATGTATGTTTTCTCAAAGTCATTTTGTGTACTGCTGCTCTGGTTCAACAAGCCGCAAGATTTTCATAATATGGTACTGCAAGTGAAATAGTAGGATGACTTCAAGGTACAGCAAGGTTAAGTGTATTGAGTCCGGTGTTTGATTCATTTTAGTAGCTGTTGATCGACAGAATATATCAATAATGACACGGCATTAAGAAATTTTACTTGCAGTCACATCTGCAGCAGGATCGTGTTTGTAAGATCAACATAACATTTTGTCGTGAAAAAGGTGGTACCAGTTGTCGCGTTATTGTGTTTGCAATTCACTACATCGAGTATGAGGGTTATAGTGCAAGTAACGACTCCCTAATCGATGTTTTATTAGGTGTATATCAGTCCATGAAAGACGTTTCCGACAATGTTTTCGTTCATTGATGTCATTTTGTAGGCTTTTTTTTAAACATTTACCTCGAGTTTTTGGAGCGTTTTGGCATATGCGCAAAACACGGCTGCCATTGGCACCTGAGTTTGTGACGTCATATGTCACCGTCCAGCCGGATAGCATGGTTGTTTCCTGGTTTGTTAACATGGGAGCTGTGGTAGGTGTGAGCATGATTGTATTTTATACCGTCATCATGTACATCATATAACCGCAACGAATCACATCATTGCATGCGGCTTGGAGTACTTGTTCGCCTAGAATGTGTTAAATTGTGACAAACTTCCATTATGTTGTGTGAAAACGTCAACCAAAGCGTTAATACAGGCAGTGCTTGAACACAGTGATGCACCTCGATTTCAGGCCCGTTTAATGGTTATCAACGATTGATTCACGATAGGTCTGTCCTTTTACGGAGAATATATTTTCTTGTGCTGTAATTTGATTTAATGGTAAAACGTTATCGCAAATGAAAACTGCTAATACTCTCAACTGGGATTTCGGTCGATATCTTATTTTTGCAAACAATGTAATAATAAATGGTAAATATTAATTTTATTTTAGATATTGGCACTGGTTTTGGGAGCCGAGAACTTTCATCGATTAACTTTTACAATTAAACATACCTCTCCAGTGAGTTGTACAGAGGGACTTCTGGCCTGGAATCATGGGCCTTTAAAGAGTTCAAGGCCATTCACTAGTTCTTTGTATTACCGGGGAGACCAACCTCAATAATGCATACTTTATCTTGTTCTTATTAGGTATATATATAACTGCCATCATGTTGTGCTTTTATTAGTTTAAAAAGGTGTGAAATGTCCTCATCGTCCTCATATACTGACAACTCCGAAAGCAATGAGCTGGATTACAGCAGTGAGCGTTCTTCTCACCAAGAAGAGGAGCTAGGTGTGTGTGGGGGCATACAGCCATACAAATTCTCCTCAAATAGAAGAGGAATTGAGCTTACTGGATAACAACAATTTCCTACCATTTTCAGATATTTTACTCTTTATTTTACAGCTCTCCTATGGTCTTGCTTGAAGTTATCTTCTTATTCATGTTTTAGTTTTTTTTGGCTGAAAAACTAGTTATTCATTGTAATTATGCCTTGTACTAAACGCTTATAGTAGCAGAGAAATGCTAGAAATAGCATATAGGGCTTATTGCCAGTGGTTAAAGAAGAAACATGCTGCTCAGCAAGAGTGAGTATATTTAAACATGGTCTGGTTCGGATGATACCCGATGAAAAATATTGATTTACTGAATGAAATGTTGTAAAGATCTCTTTATATTGCAAGTTATTCCGATTCACTGCATATCGGCAGTTGGTACAGTGATGCTGGGGGTATCTAGGCGGACATCACAGAGCACCACTGCCAGCCTGTGCTGTACTAAACATTAGAGAAGTTTTTCCCAAAGTCGAATCAGTTTATGTTGGTATGTCATTGCCAGCAATGAAATAATAAAAGGACATAAAAGCATTATGTGTCTTATTTTGTTATTTACATTAAGCTTTGCTCAAAAATACTACAGCATATAGATGAAACTACACACTGGCATAAAATGATAGGAACAATCAATTCCAAAATCATGACATACCTGCAGGACATATGCATCTTCGTCCTGTATCCTGTATATCGTACAACAAATGTTGTATCACTCAAATAATAGTATGTTAACAGTCATTCAATATTCTATGCAGGATATTTTATCCATCCTGCGTCTTTGCACAGCAATCATCATGATTGAATATCGTGGGCACATTATGCAAGTAATGCGTATTCAATTCTGCTCACAACTACCAAAAGTGTCTGGTTCTTATTCACTTGTCTGTGATAATGGAAATGGAAAAATATATATACCAGCAAACCACAAATAGGAACCGTATATCAGTTTTTGAGTTTCACCAAAGCTTAGCTTACTTTAGACCCATTTATCATTCAAATTAAGACTTAAAGTCATAAACATACTGGATGATTTGAGAATAAAAATGGTTAATATTGTTGCTTAACATCACATTCAACATCTGAGGTCATAAGATGATGAGTCGGTAGCTGTAGTCTATCAGCGTGGGTGTTTGAGTAGTTGCCCCAATGTGGCAAGTTCAAATCCCAATGTGTGCTATGCACGGTGGTGCCATTTGGGCGATAGCGTCTTAACGCCAATGTCTGTTCGTCGTCATGCATCACCAGATTTAAATAACCTATGATGTTGAAAGTGAATTTCAACCCCAATATTTACCATTTACTTCGTAAGTATGATGATAAGGAATAGTTATGTCCTTGCGCACCTGTTAACAGACAGGTATAATGAAACCACCATCAACTCCATCACTACCATTCCCCTACCCCATCACCACCACCACCATCATTCATCATCACCTATAGAGACCATACTACATGACTCATCTAAAGAAGAAACATATCCATATGCTGCCTCTAAGCCTTCTCCTTGTCAGGGTAGTGCTTCTTGTTCATTGGCCCGGAGTTCTGCAATAGAATTCTTTAGCAGCGTTGGACTATCTGAAAATTGTTCAAGAAGGCTCTTTATCATTGCCTCTACATATCCTGCATAAACATACACATAATTCCTTGGGGAAAACATGCTCACTATATCCTGCTAGATGCAAACTATTGCAGTACTGGGTCTCAAATATTTGCACTATGATGATACAGACTGGAAGATATAAGGGTAATGTTAAATAAAGCAAATATGACAGTAGGCCAAGGTTGAGCACTGGGTATCGCCAAAGTGCAAACTGCTGTCAGGCAGGCATACATCTACATATGACAGACTGCCGAGACAAATCTACATGTTATCTGAGAAACAGCCTTATAAAACTTGAACCCCCAAACACTGATCACTACCGGCCATGTCAATTTTGTCAATGGATAAGTGCAAATTGTTACCAATTTCCCAAGCGGACAAGCGTTAGCTAGAGTTCCAGCACTGAAGACTACCGATATGTAAATGACTTGACTTAATTGTCAGCGAGGGAGGATTATAGCTTACAACCCCTTTCCATATGCTCCACCACAGATGAAACGTCTCCAAAGGCAGCAATCAACCGTAGCTCCAGTCGAACGGTAATACTCGGACGTCTTGTGCTAAGTTGTAGTAGCTCTTTTGAAACAAGTGGAGCTTGTGCTCCCTCTTGGGAGTACCCGATCGACTGTTGGGCTAAGTTGTAGGGCTACATTCCACCGCTGCAACAATTTTTCCATTTTGTCTTCAAATAAGCACAGAAATATAACTTATTAATTCTATCTTGACTTTTACAGGGGAAATGTAAAGGTGAGTATACTTACAGATTCCCAAGAAACCATGGATCAAAAAACGCTGCAGAGTGTCTGTTAATAGCGATAAATCAGTATGACAGCTAGATCGCAAATAGAAACGGTGTCCGTGGCAACATCTTCTGGTGACATATGACGTCACAGCGCCTTCGTTCATCTTCGGCGTGTGGTCGGGAAGTTCCGGAATGCGTTGTTTGTTTTTGCTTATTTCTTGTTTACTATGTGTCGTATCGAAAAAAACTGCAAGTTATTGATAAAAAAAATGCATTCTATATGATCCCGAAAATTCATATTTTAGCAATTGCCCTATAATAGAATCAACGAACAATGCAGTCGCCCATCATAATGAGATGTATGAATAGCATAGCCGTATAGTGGAAGTCAACGTTTAAATGTTGATGCCAGATGTATTAGATGACGAGCTTTATCTGTACAAGTGTGCCAAATGCCAGAAAAGGTGAATTGTTGATTTAAACAATATGACATTCTCTCAGTTTAACATCTACCCTATCTTCTGGATGATGTGTGAGTAGTTTGGTTCTTAGTGATCATTTGAATTTTAACTACAAATGCTATTTTTTTTTGCCAAAAAAACCTTAATGATATAACACATCGTTGACATAACTGCCATATTGTCTACCTTACCTGCTGCTTATTTTTGCAACAGAGCTATGTATATTTGTACAGCCAAAACGCAGCATTATATACACCTATTCTCTAACTGATTTGAAAGTTCGGTTTTCAACATGCATAAATGTATCCATTTTAGTATCTGTAAAGAAAGTGCAGGAAACCATGTGTCAGCAAACAACAGTGATTGCAGTAGGACGAAATCTTTTTTAACAATAATAAAAGTACTCCCACTCCTAAAATCAAATCATGGATGTGGATCCATGCAAGCTATAAATAAGTTTTGCATATTAGGCGTTGGTAACATCTATGCAAAATGAGCGCCAACAGTAATAATCACATGCATTGCAGAACCATTCACATTTGTTTGTCGCATTTTGCAAATACATCAAAGGTTTGTGATTTTCATCAAAGATAACCAATATTTCTTAACACAAACCTATATAACGATTTTGGTGAGGCACATGCAGGCATTGCAGATTGACTCCCAGGGATCCAAACTACATATGATACGCTGGTATGGCAAAATACGTACGGTACATATAGTGACCAGACGCTTGAATGCAATACCTTGGGTTTCTTTCTCCATGTAAACATGTGTTCCGTAACTGATTGTGTGGCATATTATATTTACCTCTGAATGTATTAGCCAAACTTGCAATGGTTGCACCCTATCGTAACACAACGGAAGGCATGCATAGACTGTGCAAATTGTGTCAACTTATTGATTGACCTGTATAACGCGCCTAGCCCCATTTTAAAGCTCGAATTGCCGTAACTGAGTGACAGCCTATTTTGTCGGGTCTCGAAGGTCGTGTAATATAGATGTCATATATCGTTCAGTGGTCTGTGTGATTAGGCAGTGTCCTTAACTAGCTTCATGTTGGCACGACGACCTCACTTGAAAGCTTGTAAAGCAATAGCGGTTCTGGTATGAGAAAGTGAATGTCAATGTTGGTACGTCTAGTTGGTTGGATCATTGACAGGATTTAGCTAAACATGCGTAGATCTTTTAAAAAGCATCCATTCTTCCAAAGCATGTATTAGGCAAATCACTCGCGCAGGTAAAAATGAATACCATGCGAATTGCTTGCGGAGATATCCAGATCATCATCGAGTGATTTCATTGTGAATTAATTAGCTCAGTGAAACTGACGTGAAACGCAGATAGCAACATCTAAACACTTTGGTTAAGTCCGGTGCATGGTTAGAAAACATTAAAAGTACCTTATCGAAACGGGTTGTTGCCGGTCCAATAGCTTTCCAGCTGCTTGAATAAATGCCAAATTTCTGAGTGTTGCTCAGTATTTCATATATTGTGTTTAGGTTTTGGACCACGTCAGCACTGTTTATCCAGGCCACCCTTCACCGAGTCTTGGCCAAGCTTGGTGAGGGTGCAAAATTAAATGTAAGTAGGACAGTATGTGTGAGCAATGAGGCTTAGACAGTGTCATTCATGATGCAAATAAAGCGACATGCCATGTTTTTAGTCCGACCAAATTTGCATTAGTTGCTAGCGATTTCGCTTTGTTGCGAATTCCGGACCATGTTTCAGATTTCCATGCCAGCAGAGCTCAAATATTGACAAACTTAACGTGACACCTTTCCAAATCCACTCGTGTTTGCTGCAAATCATGTTGATTAGCGTTTACGTGCGTTACTCAATACGCTTTACCTTGCTTTACCTTAAAGTCATCCTGCTAATTCACTTGCAGTACAATATAATAAAAACTGGCGCAATATATCTAACTTATGATTATTTCGAAATGCGGTGGTAGCGTATTGCAGTTTATTGACGACGCTACCACAGTGTATTACGAGAAGTCAATTTAATTGATTTGCCTGCGGCCGTTTTTTTGTTCTCTCCTTCTATTAAGTTTGCAACAATAAAAACGCAATCGGAACTTAGTTTAGAATGCTTATCTGCCTCTTCAGGTTTTCCTACGCTCTTGCCTTCCTCCTTCTAGCCGCCTTAATAGTTAATATATTCAGTCTTCAGGTAGAATGCCATTAACACAAGCTTTTGCCGCCGACAAGAACTATTAATGACACGCGGTGCAAGCGAATGTGCTTCCCTGTGCTAATGTATGTACCAATATCATGGCTGCAGATTAAAAGTATGTAGTGTAATTGATTTAATTTGCATTTCGATTAAGAAGATGATCCGGATATGCAGCTCAGACTCAGCACTAGCCTCCATCATCACTTTGAACACCTAGCATACTACGAATGAATAGCGCATAGTCAAGCATGTTGGCAAAGCAGAAGTGCATCCAACGGACAGATTGTGGCAAACGAGGTTTATGATTCAACGTCACCACAGACAGGACTACCTGAATCTGGTTATGCTAGCACGCCTACTGTTCACGCACCAGAGTGCTATAGATGATTGTTAGTGTAGAATTAAACTGTCACATTGCAACGGAACTAGCTATCTATTCGGAATCAGGTGGCCATGCTCTACAAAGTAGCCCCATGTATCTTGCTAGCCCATGCTTTCGATAAATGAAACCATCTCAAAGAGCGCAGAATGTTCTATCAATTTAGATATGTTGACATACTGGCACATGGTGACTGGTTACATGGATAAAGTAACCGTATTATTTTTCAGTTGCAAGGAAGTAATCGCAAAAATATCTCGCTAAGCAGGAATGCGGTTAACTTTACTTATCACCTTCGGTGAAAAGATTGAATCCCCTTATAAACTTACAACATTAGATGAAAAGGTTAGCTCCTTATTGAATACATTTAACAATCGCTGCAGCAGTCCCTTCCTTAGATGTTCAAAAAATATGTAACTGCCCACCATTATTCCTCGTTGGCAAGGGGCTGGAGTTGCCATTGTGGTAAGTCATTAGTTATGCAAGCTCCGTTGGTAATGTTTGATACTAAGCAGCCTCTGGCTTGTAGAATATTTGTTAGTAGTAACATTGCCCCATATGCAAGCGCACAATACTTTTCGATGTCACGTGGCACCCTTGTGAAATGTGTTCATCATAGCACGCGTATGGATCGAGTACAGCTAGCTTTCGGAATGCTCTAATCGATGAGCTGCGAGCTAATGCAGACACACAATGGGATACCTCTCAGCAAGTACAATAATGCGAGGATGATAAGTCGATAATGCAGACGATAGCCCCATCAGGATACTTTGTAACACCTCATTCACATAGAGATTTTCGCGCTGTGGGTACAAACTAAAATATATTTAGAGTAGGGCTTCTTATGACTGGACGCGGTGTTTACTTGTTGATTATGACGATCACATTGCAATTCGTGCGTCATCGAGATCAATCGAGCAAAGTTAGATTAGATTGTTGGAATTATGTGCATCATATCTAATATTCACTTAATTTAGTTGGTAAATGGTCCATCATTGTGAACGGACGCACGGGACTGGAGATCAGATCAGGTCACGTGCGCAGGTGCATTGCCACCAATAGGTGAGCCTGCATGGTAATTAGAGATGGACATGATACGGGTGACGGGGCGATGATTTATGAACAGCAAACACCAGTTTGCAATGCATCAATTGTATGGGCCCCAATTTTCTGGATCATTTCCAAATGATCAGTTTTCACATCCAACTCCTCACAAGAAGTTATTATAAATAGTTGGCCTTTCATAATTCAGTTCGACGCAAAATCAATAGGAGTCATTAAATTGAAATAAGTTTGCTTCCCTCTATACGATACGCGGGTTAAATATAGAAATATTATACCACGAACAAGGACCTCGTGAACAAGGACCTCAATGATTTTTGAACGAAATATCATAGTTTTCGTTTTTATAGGGCACTAAATCATATGGTTTGTAGTTTATAGGCCATATCAGCGCTGCGCAGAGGTTTTGGATTTGTTGGTGCACTGTATATACGAAGCATGTGTTTGCTTACAAAAGCATGCAAGGGGTAAGGAAGTGCTTGACTAGTTAGACAAAGATTACGTAACAGTGTCAGGCATTTTCGCCCACCTCTCTCATCCTATCATTATGTCTAATATGCTTCATATATGGCTTAAGTGGGTGACATTGAGAAATGGCCAGTCATAACCACAATGAACAATCGAATGTACCAGTATGTAACAGTGTGATGATTTATGCTTTGCGTAACTTCACACAAAAGACTGAGTTTACGAATTATACTTTTGAGCTAAAGGCTATTTAGAAACAATACATCTTCGGTAGACCTCGACCCGAGCAAGTGGCATACCAATGAAAGCACAAACGTGATTCAGGCTTCTTGAACCGGAGCAGCAATACACAAGATGACTTGGAGGACACATACATAATACTATACGGCGGTTAACCAGTTTCTATAGCTTTAGCAATCCATCTTTCCTTCTGTGGCATTCGCAAATTAAGTCCCTGTCATCCCGATGTCGAGCTGAAAACCGGCAGGCATACATCAATAACCCTGGGCAAATAACTTCATAGTAGTGTGGTGCTATTAGACACCCACCTCAAGCCCTAAATAGCAGCTGTTATTTGTCTCTTTTAGTGCGTTTTCTGAGTCGAACTAAAGCCATAAATGCTCACCCTTTTACTACAGCTTGCCTGATAATAATACCAATTAGAGCTAGGCATATCAAAAAGAGTTTTGTTATAGTGATATAAATTGTATGCAGTTGCGCTATTTTCTTGTTTGACCTTGTGTGCACAATAGTGTTTAGTAAAGTCTGTCTTAAACAAAACTGAGTTTGATGCTGGAAATGCAAAGATTGATGGCAGCTAGCTTCCCTGGACATGTAAAGTCATTCTAATTATACTTTCAGGACTTCTTATCGTAAACATTATGTGTAAACTCACCAAAGCAGCATTTAATCAATTGTACCGCACCAGGGACAATATTTGCCACCTCATTTAGCTTACCACCTATATGATATGATTATCAATTCGGTGACTATAGCTGAATGCACCCGTTTTGGCAAACTTCTGCTAATTTGGCTTCAAATGTGGAATCACAGGGGATACATACCAATTACTCAACACAAAGGCAAATGATGTATCGAGTTATAAATAGAAACGATAAATACATACTTATGGCAACCAGCTAGGTACTATTGGTGGAGGCATTAACTAGTGAAGAGGAAGGGAGCAAGAATGAATTAACACACCCTAAACAGGAATATATTGCGTGACTTTCACGTTATTTGACCTTATTATCGTCCCAGTCTCTATCATCATTTGTATGATTATCATCAGAACATCATTGCTTTAGTGATTGCCATGTTCATGCATTATCCATTATGCTTTCATCATCATGAAATATATAATATACATCATAACCAAAAAAGTAACCATCGTAGTTTAATAAATAATTGGCCATTAGATACAAACATAAGTTTCTTGTTTGCTAACGCCGAGTGTGTGTTTGGAGCTATGACAGTATCCCTAACGTGCAAATGTAAATGATGGTAGGTGTTAGACGTTCTTCCGAGTAATGTCAGTATCCTTAAAGTATAAATTTGAATGATGGTAAGTGTGAGACTTTTTTCTGGGTAATGGCAGTATCCTTAAAGTAAAAATTTGAATGATGGCTGGTGTGAGACTTTCTTCCGAGTAATGACAACATCCTTAAAGGACCAATTTGAATGATGGTTGGTGATTCGTCTGGCACCGACCTTTGACAGCACGAACTCTCTTATGATATACCTCCGAGAACAACACAACTCCAATTAGGATACATTTTATGTAAGCCATGATCGATGTAAACCCTGCGTATTAGATCACAATCAGTTATCTGCCTCACAGATGGACCATAAATATTTGCTAACGACAGATTATAAATGTACTTCGATGAATAACTTTCCGCAAGTTCGTCAACGTAAATTCATGTAGTATGGTAATTTATTGCTCTCCGCCATGTATTGTGTAATACGACAATATTTGTGCATTATTTTCATTGCTTCCAATCATTGCTAATCATGCACTAATTAACGTTTGAGAGAATGTGGTGCTGACAAAATCAGCAACGCATTAGCTTCATAGCGTGTTACACAATGACTGCGTTTTGTTAGACATGCAAGCAATCACGTTACAGCTAGAGTGGAAGTAACAGGACGTGTGATAAATATGACGGACACCAGATATAGACGCGAGTTCGTGGTCATAGCTCAGCGTGTTTCACGTCGCCTGGTGTAAAAAATTATCATCCACTAATGCTGTGTTACTAAAGCCATTTGCTTTATCGCTCATTACCTGCCGTTATGATGCGTCATTGGTATACATCACATACAATGCCAGAAACACATGTGTTTAACCTCAGCAATGGCTATTCAAACCAATACGATTGTACCTAAGATTGCGATTGTTTACCAGGCTTCTATTACAATCCGAAATGATTGCCACTTTTGGTACACATAGATTCACACCGGATTTCCTTATCAATCCATCATCTTGTCAACTTTGATTCGATATTAAACTTGTGTTGATCCAGTGGCGGGTATGCAGTGCCTCAACACGGTATCTCTTATTACTATTTGACCGAATGGTTTACTCGACTTTGCTTACTAACTGTCTTTTGTCTCTCGGCAATCAACTGAATCTAAATGACAACGAATGCCGCACTGATATATGTGATGCTCAAAGTCAACGAATCGGACGCTGTATAGAATATAGTCTTCTCATGAAATGAACATTTTAATGCTTACCAGTCATAAATAAATATATTTATATAAAGATATATATATATATATATATATATATATATATATATATATATAATATATATATATATATATATATATATATATATATATATATATATATATATATATATATATATATATATATATATATATATATATATATATATATATATATATATATATATATATATATATATATATATATATATATATACATATATATGCAAACGACAGTCTACTGCTCACTAGTTCGGAATTTAAATTGATCACACACTGCTGCGATGCCGGGTTTTATGCTTTACCACCCGTATCCTCTTCACTGGCGGAAGTTCAGTGCATCCTACTGCTTCGCGGTAAACGTGCCAAGATATAACAACTATTGTTTATGCTGATACAACACGTGGCCATGAGGTAAGGGAGGTGGTTATAGATAGACATTAGGCTTCTAGTAAGGCACCTGGTCCGCACTAAACATTGGCTGGCATTCATAAAGTGCAAGCGATCTAGGTAACGGACCAACATTCGTAAAGTTTATTTCCCCGAACCAGGATAAGATGCTCATTCTGGAATGTCTTCTCTTCCTTATTGTAGGTATCCCGCACCTCAAAGATGACTTTGTGATGCTGCCAGTAGCGGGTACGTTGCGTGCGCTTTAATAGTGTGTCGTAAACCATGCAGACAGTGATGGGGACGCTCTTGGCCTGTCATACAGAAAGCTCTGAAGAAGGTAGAAGCCAAGGGGGTTGTGTCGGGCCAAGTGATTCATACAACGGTGCCAGCCTCCATCATCGTAATTTGTGCCGATTGCCTTGCAATAAATACTCCAATATGCCTCAGAGGAAGCATCTTCTTCTACGTGGTAACGGATGGTCTTGTGCACGATCAGTGCTGCAGACTCGAAAGGGCGTATACAGGCCTCTGTCCTGGCCTCAGCATTGACCTGGTCACCAGTTTAAAAAAAGCCCGAACCATGCAGGGTGACTGTGGCTTTACAATTAATCCTCCTGTTGCAAACGGTGCAACGGAAATCTGAAACATAATTGTTTCATTATCAACATCATCATCATCATCATCTTCATCATTTTCGTCCTAGTCATTGTAATCATCAACTTGATAACCATGATCAGCATCATGGTCGTAAACGATAACATGAATCCGACATTATCAACACCAATTGCATCGTAGTAGTTTAAAACGACAGTGACACCCTCATTGCAATAATTCATCGTATAACTGACGGCAGCTACCAATGTTTGGGTTAGATAAGTCCGATCTTAAGCGACAATGTTCGTTTGAAATTACCCAAACACTGTGGGCAATAGTGCTTATGCTCTATTCATTTTTGCACGCGACGATTCAATTGATCTGTCGACAGCGCAGATGATGAAGGTAACGGTGAAATGTGATTATGCTCTGAAATACGGCCCATTGACATGTAACGCTATCTAGATAAAATCAATCATATGGCAGTTAATCTTAGTTGCAGTTGAAGTGGTCATCATTCGACTGCCTATCACGAATAGGAATTCGTTTTTACGCCAGTTAATCACCATGGTCATGTTGTGCTATGACGTACGACACCTTAAAACAACTCTTGGGATTTTAATGTAATATATATCGGTCCCGTTTTTGCCATGATTTAAAAGTTTGCTGAGTTGCAATATCTGCCATAGCAATAATGTAAATTGTAAACAAACAAGTAGAAATAGTACACAAACATTTTGAACACTCACTCGAGCTAGAAATTAATCACATCTTGCTAGATGTATTTGATCAGCGCGGCTGCAGGTTTATTAAAGCACGGTAAGAGTGTTCAATGACCCTTAGCACGAAAGTAGGATCCCGAGCATCATTTGTTCCCTTCATGAATATGTATAATCTTAAACATTTGTATACGCTCATTAATACAAGGCAGTATCCGGCATTAAATGAGGATTCACATAGCCCTACAAACATCACGTTAACAAATGTCACTGGTTGCAAATAACCGACTAGAAGCTAAAGGGATATCATTTAAGCTTGAGGGTATGCAGTAGTAATCGTTTAGAGCATGTGAATTAAATTGTTTTGCAAACTGTTTTGAATCACACACAAACATCTCAAATTAACGGAAGAAATATACCCAAAATTGCTCATTTCATGTTTTTTTTATTGATGTCACACTTATACATGATAGATGAATCTTAATCGCCAAGCAATAATAATATATTTACGCTTAAATAACGTGTCAGTTTAGACTTCAAGCGTCGTATAAGTAAACAAACACTCGATGTAGATGTGCCTCATGGTGTTCGAGAGTACCAACCGATCGAAACACATTATTCATCAATGGTCAATATTATAACGATTCCCTACATAGTTACCACTGTTATCATTTATTTAATCTGCAATCAATGCTGACCGGCAAGGTGATAGTCGAATGTGAAGTATTGAAAAGCGACGCAGTGGTACGTAGGTCTCTGTCACGGAAGGAAGAACTTAACCACGAGCTGGGAACAAAAGATTTATTCACTCTCGACGCCTCGGACATGGAACCTTTTTTTTGTGGCCACGTCCTTTTCATCACTTGAACATCATAATAGCCCACCCAAATCAGTCAGTGAATGCGGATAACCCGCCAAACACCACCAAATCTTATTGATGTGCTTGATACAACTTTTACTTCGTCACAACTACCCCCACCATTACGAGTTAATCCTTCCATTTTCTCTTAAGTCAAAGAACATCTATGAAATAATTCAGAATACATCTACAACATGTATAATTCTGAAATCAGTGATCTTACCTTGTTGAGGCTGTGATAACCTCGAACTCAATACTGCATCATCACTAGTTTCGTGGTTTGTAGTTGAAAATGTCAACGTCTTTTCGTCATTCGACAACTCACCTGCACTATGTATTGCATTGGAGATCTGTGAGTACTAATACTGTAAACCACCACAGTATAACATACCTACTTTTTGGCTGTTGGCGTGGTACATTTTCGCTTTTCCGCTTACATCCAGAACAAAATCATTCCCATGTACACTCCTTACCACTGGATAGGGAAATTCCACCGCACGAATATCTTGCTACTGTCAACTGGTAGCGAGATTAACCTCCTACCTCTAGATTCGTTGGCTGGGACCAACATGCATCACATGGACATCATAACAGCTCACCCAAATCAGTCAGTAAATGCGGATAACTCGCCAAACATCACCAAATCTTATTGATGTGCTAAAGACTTCCGGAGAAGTCAATTAACCAATTCGAAGGTTTTATAATTATAAGGACCCATAGTACGTAAACACAACAATCATATAAAAGCAACATAAAACTACCTACAAACAAACATACATATATAAAAACCTACTCCTACTTGCGCTGTAGAGCATTGAGCATTGACACCACCAAAACCGGTTTTACCCTCGGTAAACGCCGACCGCTGCTCAACCAGAGTAGGGTTCATTACTCACGAGCTTGACCTCACTCAGCCCAAATCCAATTTTACAACTTTTACTCCGTCGATTTTCTCTTAAGTCAAAGAACAACAATGCAATAATTCAAAATACATCTACAACATGTATAATATCTATAGCACAATATTATCATATGGTTACTCATACATCAAGTCACATAATTACTTACATGTCCAAAGTTGATTGTATGCGAGTTCAGTCAACGACATTCACTAATACAACGGATCAAAAAATCAGCTGCATGGTTGTCCTTAACTTTGGAAAATCTCACCACCACCTGGTAGTCTGTCCTGGAAAATCAGTTAAGATATCAGATAATTCTGCAATCAGTGATCTTACCTCACCTTGTTGAGGTTGTGATAACCTCGAACTCAAAACTGCATCATCGCTAGTTTCGTGGTTTGTAGTTGGAAACGGCAACGTCATTTCGTCATTCAACAACTCACCTGCACTATGTATGGCATTGGAGATCTGTGAGCACTAATACAGTAAACTACTACAGCATAACATACCTATCAATTAGTATCAATTAATGCGAAATCGCACCGGCTGGTAAGTGCAGCATACGTTGAATATGAACAAAGAATCTTTTACATTCAAAGCAGCGAATGTGTTAGATCAAAAATGTGATGTGAATACAACATCAAATGGAATATTCGATGTAATTGTGCTCATTGACAAAAGTTAACAACGCAACTGCGCTTCCGCAAATATTCAATGCCAGACCGATGTATTGAATTAAGACGATACATATATATATAAGCAATATATTCATACCATATTTGCATTGTTTGCTACCTTCTGGCTATTCTATTTCATAGACGCTATTACAGGCATTAAAAAATTGACAAAACGAATTATATATATATATATATATATATATATATATATATATATATATATTTTATGTATATATATAGCTGTATATATATATCTCTTAATATAACATTTAAATATACTGTAAATATATATATGATATATGTTCATACATATCAGTATATATAGATAAATGTATATGTAAATGCATACATTTATATATTAATATATATATATATAAATATATTTATATATATACATATAAAAATATATATATATATATATTGCATACATATATATATATATATATATATATATATATATATATATATATATATATATATATATATATATATATATATATAGATATACATATATATATATATATATATATATATATATATATATATATAGATATATATATATATATATATATATATATATATATATATATATATATATATATATATATATATATATATATATCTCTGTGTCTGTCTGTATGTGTGTATATATTTATATATTTGTCTTCCCCGGACGACGGGCAGACCATCAACGAACTTCCGGGAACAGTAAATCGCCAAACGGCTAAAATAGCTTTTGAACTCGAAAAAAGTACCCTTTTAGATGGCAAATGTCGGGGCGGATGGTTTTATTAGATAAAATAGAATATGTTCAATGGCTTTTGGGTGCTCCAGGCTCGTAAACGGGACTAAAGATGGTTTAGGCGAGATTTTTGGTGAGCTCGTGGTTAAATCGTTGTCCCTCTTGAGTTTATGTATACATAGAAGATAGCTGCCGGCAGGCCAATGCAAATCCCTATATATATATATATATATATTATGTGTTTTTTTTCCAGAGAATATCACTGACGCACTAAATCTGGTGCACTAAGGCCTACATGGGGTACTGTATCTGCCCTGTATAATTTCCTGATCGGACATATGAGGGCGTTGATATTGCCGGGACAATCAATCATGTTTGATAATGTAGACCAAAATGATACCAAAATATTTTTTTCAGAGAAAAGTAAGATTTTCAGTAGCAGCACATCTGTCAATCAGGCGCTATAAGAGAAGGCGCTGCTAGGGGGTCATATCGTCTGTATATTTACGGGCCTATATCACATATCCCTTAAAACAACGTCAAATGCTTATCTATAATTAGCGACGATGGCCATCAGAGACGTATGCATTTGATGCTTGACCACTAACTTACGGCAAGGTAAGGCCCTTTATACTAATTGACATATCCGTTCTTTTACCATCAGGCAGCATTAGATATAACATTTGTGGAAACAGCCCCACCGAGAACGCTGTGTGTACAGCACGTCCTCTGAAAAACCCAGTCAAGTTACGCGTGGTGCTCTGTCGTACTTGCTCTAGCCTCTGTCGTGTTAGGTCTGGTTCAGCTATTGAAAATCTAGTCTTTCGCCATACCAATGCGAGGGCATTTAAAGCCACATCACATGCAGAGGTATTACAGATCGGTGTGGTTTTTTTCCAGGCTGGCTGCAAACTCATGCCAAAAGTACAAAAATCAAATGTTTATGTGACCGACATGTCGTAAACACGTTCTGGGATTGTCACATCTGTTGGCGAAGCACCCCTGTATTTCAGGCAAACAAAGCGCATAAAGAGTTTGGTTGCAAAACCTCGTATATGTATACTCATATACCTCGTATACCCAGTATCTGTTTACTTTTCCTATTAACATTTCGTGTATACATTCACGCAAATTCGATATGGCAGCACAACAGCAACGACGATGAGATGTCAGTTGTAGATGCGGAGCATCTCGTTGACACAAGTAATGACACGCGTGGCTTGGTTATCGTTTATTGACTACTTTTCCACGATGAACTGCGTTGAACCATGTTGAACCACGTTGAGCCACGTCTGAACTACGTTGAGATACTTTGAACCACGGTTCAATAAGCTTGTGCACTTGTTTCTCTTAGACTCGAAAAAAGGTTGATCGTAAACGTTCCAAAACACCGAGCTCCAGCCTTTAAGATCAACTAGCCGACGCCCAAGATGTTATATAACTAATAAAGCAAATAACCGTAGAACGCTAAGCGAATACTCAACCCCTCTAGAGCCATCGGCCCACGCCTGAGATGTCATGTTACAAACTAACTGCATTTACACAGTGTTATGAAACAGATAAGGGGACATAGGTCGTCATTAACCCCAGAGCCGACTGAGGCACTCAAGATTAGACGATGACGGCGGGGAAAGGTGGTAATGGTGAAACCTGTACGTACAGTATACTATGGCAAGGCAAAAACAAAACATTAAATACCAAGCAGAGCAAGTCTTGGGGTCAAATATGTGATCTAAATACGCGCCATTGTACAGTCAACATTAAAGCAAGTTTCAATGGCATGACAACATTTTCTCACAACAGCTAGTGATTTTTTTGAGAATGGAAATAATCTTATTTGAAATGTTTTTAATAATTAGTTGGTTATGAAATCTTACAAAATCATGGGCATGTTATGTGGTGAAAAGTATTTCCTGCCTCTCCATGTCGAGCGCCGTCAGTCATTCAAGACGTGCTCACGGATCTACTCGCTATTCAAAGTCGCACTCACGGAGCACAGAAGAAAGAGAAGATGATAGGGTTGTGTCATCGCCGAGTACATGCACGGTTTGCATCAATGCCTGGACATATGATCTGTGAATTCCCGGCAGTGGATATCAGTTGCTAAGTTGCCAGCAATCTTGCAACATGAAGAAGTTCGATCAAGGCAAGCAGCCCTCCAGTGTGATGCATCCTAGACATGGCAGCACAGATCCTGCGGGACTGGTGTTTCTAGTACCCAGTATCGCCTGGCTGCCAAGGGTATCTCCAACGATCTTTTAAGTGAACCAGCGGCTGAGATTACCCGCCTTACTGGTGACCTTGTCCCCAACCGGGTGGAAGAAGAGATGGACATGGAAATTGCTGATAGGTCTGCCCCCAATCACAGTCATCTGGTGCTAGACTACACTTTGCCACCCATTGTCAATCCTCCTGGCCACAATGAGTCGTCTATTGCCAACCCCAACCCTCCAGCTGACATCATTACTGGTCCACACGAGCCCGCCACATACACAATAGTGGCCAACGCCACCAAGCGTGAACATGTCTGCTTGGTGGACAGCATTGGGAACAGCTATACCAGGAAAGGGGTTCGCACAGATGATTTTTTTACAGAATCATCAAGATAACAATATGAAATAGTAATAATCATTGATGATAAAAGCAATAAACAATATGAAAGCGTGATAGTAAGATGATGATGATGATGATGATGATGATGATGATTATGGCGCGTACCATTGGTTATGACAATTCAACGACTTACGAAGATGACAATTATAAACAAAATGAGCATGCTTCTGCTGATAAAAACGTGGACAATGTTGATAAAAACAACACAGATGATGACAATGGCCTGTATGATAAGGATGGTGATGATGATGACGATGGTGATACTGAAACGACCGTTAATAGCGACGAGAACGACTATACCACTGTGTGCTGTGGCAATACAGATACACGATCGACTGCAACAGTAGGTCATGTGTTGTCATGTGCACGGCACGTGATACGGCAGGGATAGCCGTCTTCAAGTGGCTGCGAAATGAGACAGTTGATGTGGGCTACCTTTTACAGCGGGTAAATAGTCTGTCAGAGGTGGGTTGGTGGGGTGGTGCGGTGCGGTGGTCCAGTCGGGGGCTAATGCAAATACTGATAGTGGAGTGTTATAGGATTGAATAACGATTGACGTTGACACGTAACACTATTCCCTGACTCCTGAACATCTGATTCAATTTTCTGATTCGTAAGGCAAAATAAATGATTCGAAACGCTCAATATAATACTCTTGGCCTACAAAACCACTTTCAACCGAATTTTCTAGTCCTTTTTGACAAGCATTTCTAAATGAGTCAGAAAGTGTGACGAGCTTGTGATACATGCATGATCTATGTGTTTTCATGGCAAAGCTTTAGCAAGTAATCGCGGTCCGCTGGAGTAAACGTAAATTGCGTGCGGCTCGAGGTGAGGGTGTAGTCTGGTTCACAGTGTAATGTCGCCAGATGTTTGTGGAGAGTATCAAAACTATACATTTCGTAAACTTTATGGTATAAGCAATCAGAAAAATATTGCCCTAATACGTATATGCCCGCATCTTGGATTTAACAAAATGGCTGCAGCGAAAAAGATTTTCGTAAATATGATAGCTTGTAAATAACCTGGAGCTCTTATTTTGACAGCTAAACGACAATTTAAAGGGCCAAGGAATCTGATGGTATCAAAATAGGTAAGCTAGTTTCAACCACTAACGCAATTGACTATAATTTTCCGTTTTATTGAATGTTTTACCAGCGATCAGACATAAACGTTCCACTAAGTTAATGTTCATTAAGAACCAACATGCTCCTCATGAAAAAATATGTTTAATCTTTAAGGCAATCATCACTATCATCGTCATCATCATTTTCATACTTGTTCTGTGTGTCCTCATTATCCTGCCACGAACTGCCACACTTTGCAAAGATCGGTGAAGGATAGGTTCTTTGTTCTGCAAGAACATCTGGCACAAAAAGTCTATTTTGCTGCTAACCATGATGGCTTTTGGAGCTGGAAGAGCATCTGTTATGGTTGGTTTCAGCTGGCCATCGGACCTCTTGTGGTAGCCATTTTGCTGGGATCCATCTGAGAATCCTGCAGAGCAATACTGACCCGTCCAAACTAGCTCAGGACATGTTGTCTCAGGAGCTCCATGCGGAAGAGGGAGCTTGTCACTGGCCTCCATCGCAGTTCGGGGATGGTCTGGATGTATATGCCTTTTGGGGAGTAGGTTGCACAAACGAAGCTGGCCAGAGTAGCCAATATAATTTCGGTCACTTCTGCCTCGTTGAAAGCATCTACAGAGAACTGATTACATGTTTATCTGCCTTCATCTAGACTTGCCGCTAGGTTGCTTTGCCTATGCGAGAGAATCTAGTGTTGTCAGCGCCAGTAAATGCATGGACGTCTGGCAAAGCCTTTCCCCTTCGGACCCTGTCGCTCTCCATATTGGCTTTATCCCCATAACCCCCGAGATCATGAAAATGAACGTGTTCGCCAGCATGAGGTCATAGTTTGTAATAACTTACACTAGGACACCTGTGTCTGAGGAGAAGAAAACCATCTGTGTATCCCGTAGGTTTCGCTGTGATACCAGAACAGCCTACCAGATCAATAGTGTATCTGCTTTTTCATGATTTGTTGCTCCTCGTATGCCTTGAAGAAGAGGTGATGACCAGTTTGCGTGATGTACTGTTGAACTCTAGAGTCTTTGCAGCAAGATAGTTGGTCAGCATTCGTCTTGTCATGTGAAAGGAACCTGCTCATAAGCAAGTGTTTTTTCTTGCCTTCGTTCATCCATGGGAGCACTCATCAGAGAATCATCCCTGTATGTGTCAAATACGAGGATGATTTTATCATAATATCGTGTGAGGGACATCAGCCTGTCGTTGAAGCATTCACTGAGATGTTTGACTGTCACTCTAGTTGCTGGTTTCTTGGACATCTTCTGCAGAGGAACTACGTCGTTGACTTACGAACTTTGCAGCAAGGCCTGTCGTCGACCACACATCGGGCATAATTTTGTAGGTTATTAATTGTTTTGATGGTGATAATTACCGTGAGGGGATATGTGTGAATGGATGGAGTCTCAATGCTCACAACACGGCGTGTCCAGCAATCAGCTGTTAGCAAAGACGAACGGTCTGTTTTATGTCTATGAACACGAGCAGCGTTTAGCTCACTACGCATGATACGCAACATCAGAGTAAAATCGTTCATGCAAGAGAGTGACCCTGCTCAACTGCACCTCTTACCTCTCCGGAACTTGCACAATTACACCATCCAAGGGGGTAATATCTGCAAGAGGCAAACAGTTAATATTACTGTATATCAGCAGTATCTTCTTAACCAAAATGTAAATTTAATCTATTACTATGCGCATATCGAATCTGCACCGATATATTATTACATATATAAGCATCAGGTAACGCAGAATAGAACCGCATTTGCGATCATCACATGTGCCGAGTGTCATATAAACAATTCGTAGTCGGTTGCAAAAGCTTGTTTTGATGACATACAACCTGCGAACTACTATTTGAACTAAGGCTAGGAAGAAGAACACAATAGAGTAGGAACACCTGACGAGATGAACCACTTGCTATGCGATCCGCCATGGTCGTTATAGATATAATGAGTGA
Source organism: Urechis unicinctus (assembly GCA_034190875.2). Classification (NCBI taxonomy): domain Eukaryota; kingdom Metazoa; phylum Annelida; class Polychaeta; order Xenopneusta; family Urechidae; genus Urechis; species Urechis unicinctus. The sequence continues at coordinate 28,997,645 of CM067356.1, forward strand.
ATCATTAGTTTTATTATATACTGAATATTGGCCATTGCTCGTAGTAAATCGTAGAATGGTGTTCATATGCATACCTCAACGCGCACTACCCTGATATAGATATCGACTTGAACATTGCGCATATCGACTAAGGATTATCGATACTACTGGCAGCAAAGGGTACATTTGTCAGAGTGGTTGGTTGACAAATTCCTCTCTATAGTAATATTTAACTACATCTGCTCTATAATGACTTAAGTTTATTTGGGTGTGTGACTCGCAGGAGATGTTCGTGAGTCTTTTCCTTCGTGAAACTGCCGTGCACTTCTGACATCTGACGCATCACTCATTACATTCGCCCAGTTCGACATAATTTGCCATCCAAGCCTATCCCTCAATGGAATCAAATCTTGACAAATGCAACGAACGCGTGATAATGCTTAATAATTATTATGGCCGGCTGCTATACAGCACAGGCTATCTGGCAATGTAAGTTATACGACCCTGTGCTCAGTGAAATATTTGCTGTCCCTCGGTAATGATAATATATGGAATTCCCATTCGGCTGCCGGCAGTGCTCGCAGAATAGTAACACAATTACACAATAGGCGCTCAACCTCCTTCCGGAACAACCGCATTCTGTAGCGTAGCGAATCACTGTGCATACCAGTTCGTGCGTTACAATCCCCAACAAGGCATATATGGCTATCAGTGTATGTGCGAGTGAGAGCGATGCGGTCTTCACTATTCCTGTCACTGTCTTAGTGCATTTAAATCAATGGAATCACTGCTAGTTTCACTCAGACGAATGATGTCAAAGTCGGTAACATAACATCCAAAACACCATACATAAGCTGTGTAATCCACACACACTTATGTTTGTACTTTTGAACAGTGCTTTTTGGTGCAAGCTCCGTGGTCGTGCGGAGTTGACGTTATGTTGGCTGGACCATGGCAGTCCTAGAAACTGTATGTTCCGAGCCTGCTGAGCTTGTCCAGATCCCATCGAATGACACGGCCACCCACACAATGCAAAGCTTGGCCCCGCTCGTGATGGAAGCAGAACGGTTCCCCATCCATTTCCATGCTAGTCTCCGTGTTGAGTTCACGTAGTATTTTTGCTCTCATTGTAGTTACGAAATTGTAGATGTACACGTTATCATAGGTTTTGTTGGTTTTTAAGACATATTTTCTCTTTAATTTACGGTTTTTTGGGGCACAATTTAAGAATGATTGCTGTTTTGGCTAGGCAACCTATGACTTGCGCCTATATCGCTCCCAGGAATTTCAAAACCCATGTCGTTTACTTATTCCAATACTTTCTTACTTGTATTTTTACTTTTTTTTCTTCGGTAAATGTTTAAGCTCACTTTTCCAAAGTACTTTACGAGTTTGATATTATCGAACTTATTTGTTTTTAGTTCCGCTTTCGTGCTGTTCACCACAGTGCCTGCCTCAGCTTTAATGTCCGCTTTTATGTCCGCCAATATGACGTCTCTGATAGCTAGTACTGTTGATATTACTACATTATGATAGGTTGCACAGCTTTTATTACTTCAAATATTATATCCCCTTTTATCGTTCGATCGAGCTTATCTGCCCTTGTTCTCTTGGCATAATGTGCTCTTCTTTCAGTAGCGAACAGTTCATATTTACGGTATTTACGGCGTCTGTTACTGACGTATATTCATGGTCTTTCAATGATACCTCATCGTTATGACTTTCGACAATATACGAATCTGTTTTCAGTAGCCGCCATTTTGCACCAGTCGAATTGCTAACCGGAAGACAAGTTTGCCCAGACATTTGCCAACAACTAACCACCAGCCATATAGCCAACAATGTACAACACAAACACATTGTGCACCTTGCAAAGGGTGTAGCAAAACGCAAACTAAAGACAACAGGGGTGGGGAATACAAAGGCATGCTAGATTCCAGCGAACCATATGTCAATAGCCATGGATGGGCCACATCGGTGCTGCAACGACGACAGCACCAATCAGCAAAACAAGAACTCGAATGTCTCGTAAGTGATGGTTGAGGCAAGGACAACAATCATATAAGCTAAGCGGAACCACTAGGAGAGGCAACCGCATCAATCATATTCTAACGACATGCTCACGCTACCAGTACGGAATCCTGCAAGAGCACATGTTTTGGGTTGAACTAAGATGTTGCCCTCTAAGTACAGTCACATATTTGCTCACAGATGCCACAAGAGGTCTATTGGCAGGCGCATCTAAATATTTACATATATTTGAAAGCAAACAGTGCAACAGGCGAGCAAGTTCACTTAGCCAGGTTAAAACGTATGTGGCAGTTAATGCCTAACCCGCGGCATCAATTTCTGGATCATTTTGCACGGCTCAGATTCGCTTTTTATGTCAAATGACCACGATCCGTATGGGACCCGTTCAGTTTGTTTTCTGGTTGAACCCTCCACGTATGCATCGACGATATTGAACCGGCAAGAAAGTTTCCTTATCAAAGCTTACAGTGCCTAGTTGTCTGCCATGCCACAAGCAGCATTGACTGTTCGTCTGAGACTTTCATGAGCCCGCTGTTAATTGCCAGCTGAGGCTGTGGGACAAGCCAAATTGAACATTTGCAATGACGATACAAAGCTACTTGAATTGTTATCAGATTCATATAGGAGACTTCTGGGTTTGCAGGCTGGTTGTAAACCTTTCCAGATGGTTCGAATCCTGTATTACACATACCGAGTACGTAGTAGACCCTTCTATGAGAATGGTCGCCTTATCACATGCCTAGACGAACCTCCAATCTATATCTTGTATCATCAGTCCAAGACAACTAATCGGTAGCATCAGTCGGTAACGGCAGAAATGAATCACCCCGTTTGATCACAACAATAATCATAGAATGCTGGATTATCATTGCCCACCATTCAAACATTCGATGCAGCATTACATTTAACGGACATGGTCAAATTGTTACCTGTAACGTCAGCTGAGAGAGCCCCACGCAGCCGCTGCAATCATCAAATCTGATTCCATAATAAAAACCTGTATTTCAGACAAACGCAATGACATACAACTTGATTGAATCTAGTAAGTCACACTGTCAATGACCTGGAACTGTATTGTGTCGAATTGAGCAATCGTAGAAGAATAAATTCATTTTCGCAAAAACTTGCAGACCCATTAGTATGAAATAGGTCAGAATGCCCTTAGCCATATCTATGCGAAGCAGTACTAACATCATTCAAAGCAATTGATTAAATGTCCGAGGAGTAAGGGTAAATTGTCAAATGCTCTCTATTGACGATTAAGTGAGGCGAAGATTTATGCTGAACATGATCTGGTAGACTGGGTTAATGTGGCTTTGTAGATGATATATATTTATGATACATGAGCAGTGACCATGCAATATGAAAGCATTTGCTGCGTCAACCAGCTCATAACTGCGAAAGTACACAACTGTGCCGTGAATATATGTCATTAGTGCTGTGGTAAACATTGTGAAGGCCAACGATAATTACTATCCAATCCTTTCCTTTGTAATAGCTAATCAGTAAGGACCTGTAATTAGTGTAGATATGCCAAAACCACTTAACATTTATACTGTAACAATATATTTACATAATCATCATATACATTTGGATTTTGAGTATCTATCACTCGAATCTAGATCATACAAATATGTGATCGGATTATATATTTGTTAACTACCTTGTTGAATAAATCCTCCTGTGTAGGTCTATCGGATACAGCACACCCAGCAGAAAACTGGATTCTGCTGCATTAAGCCAGCATGGTGTCTTCTTGTTATCAAAACTCGGAGCACTTTCGATACCTGCTGCGCATAGCCAAAAACTCAATTACAAAGTGCTTACTTATGCAATTCACACATGTAGTCATTCAGAATTGTTTTTATCCCTTTCCATGTTTGCATAAACGATTCAGATTGTGTGTTATATGGTTAGTTAAAACAAATGACCAATGGCATGGTGGAGGTTTCACAACACAGCATGCTTGACCATGCGACTAACGGGGATGGAGAGCGCGACGGATGAGTGTTGCTGGCTCTCATATAGCCCATGTTCTTGTTTTCCCCGTTCCAAACTTTAGATCTAGTTGCTATCATCTGACTTTTTCTTGCTATTTGTCTAAATGGATGACGATGATTATTGCAGTTAAGACTATGACAGTTTGTCTGACAACTTTAATGTTAGATCACAGCCCTCCTCAGATATTAGAAATATTGTAATCAATTACGTGGTCATACGCTGAGTGTTGTTGAAGTTGCCTACCAAGATAAGGTGCAATATTCACCTTGTCTTGTGTTGATGCCTCTGCAATGACGACACAAATGCTTTGTGTCATAAGTAGTCTGTCCGAGATGTGCAATCCTGTGTAGTAATTGCTGAAGGCTCAACTGCAATCATCATTTGTCACCGTATCCACAGCACCCATTCTTGAAATCCAACCTTTCAATAATGTAGGTAATTTTATTTCAAATGACCGATGGATGCTGTGGACACATAAACTGTGCTAAAGCCTTACTCACAGGAAATGTAATGTCAAGTGAAAAGAAACAACTGGAAACATACAGTATGTGGCCTATTATACCGGACTGTAATGCTGGAAACGACGGTTGCATGTGACAATAAAAGAGATAAGCAGTAATGTTGACGAATATTTATGTCGTTAAAGCGACTTACACGTGGCTTTTATAGTTGCTGCTTTTCGTGATAGCAGCCATATTAGAGTGCATTACCTGAACATATGGTATGTAGGGCGTCAGCGGTTTGCGGTGACCCATATGTACTGGCATCAGTGAAAGCATATTACGTGCATTTCAACCGCGTTTTTACAGCGGTAGTGGTTCTGTTTTACCATATTGTTCATAACCTGTTGAGGTGGACGCCGATGGCGATTGCGAGTGTTTCATCTATTATAAACGGCGTGTGATGCCAATATTTATGTCAGTAAAACTCATAAAACTTGAAGACTATGCATGATGCTTTCCGTGATTACTGGCAAACTGCTAGTGCCTGAGCGGACATTAAGTCCTTTCATTCTCTGCAATCGTTACACAGACCAACCATTTATCTAGGGGAAGCTTCGAAATCTACTTTTTGTTAGAATATTGACGTCGTAGACTTTAGTTTGAGGATAATCGGGTATGCAGATATTTACGCAAACGTCAGATGCGTTTTGCTAATGTAGTCTGTAACTGGCAAGTAATTTGAAAGCATGAGACCCTATTACACCGGATCAAACGGTGGAAGCTGCTTTGTCAAACATCTTGCAGCACAGATACTGATTGAATATCGACATCGGTCAAGGGTCAATATCTATGAGGCATGATTGGTTTTGCTTCATGGAATGAAATGGTGATGGACCTTCCACCAAAATATCCATGGGTGTTTAGGTATCGCGTGTTTGTTAAGACGATCATGATTGCAAGCTAGAGCTGTAGGTCAATAACTTAGTTTAAACTACCCATCTTGGCAAAAACAAATTCAAAGGTTGTACACAGTACTCTTCTGTGCGTCTTACCATTGTCCGTAATGGCAATATTCTATTTGTACTGTGCTTTTATTGAAGCAATATGTACATTCGCACTGACAACCTTCCGATGTGTATAGAACTAAAAATAAGGCGACAGATGCGACTATCCCTCCTGATAAAGCACTAAATATCGGTGTTTAGGAACAATCGCTTGCGAGCGCAAGAGTCGTTGCAAACATTAGAGCCGTTTATCGACTTGTTTAATCCTTAGCTGTCTATTGTTTTTCAGCATGGGACATGCACCGATCACAATTATTTGTTACGGAAGTTTATTGTCCTTAAGGTATTATTTGTTAACGAAAAGTTGAATTAGACTTGTTTTATAGAGCTTTGACCTTCCGCCAAAATGAGCCCAGAGGGAGTTGATAGTACCGGTAGATATACTGCTAATGAACTGTTTAAACGGTATGCGTCGTCAAAGCGCGTTGTAGACGCTTCTTAAATATTGGTTTTGTATCCTATATGTCTATAGTTCTACAAGCCCAAATATGGCTTTTTGTGCAAACATGTCGTGTCGTTATCTGCAAAAGGCGATTGCACTTTTGTGCTTTGACCATCCCACTATTGCATAATACCGCAGCCGAAATGTTCATCGGGAGAAACATCGACCTCATGCAATAAAGCATTATTCGGTCATCGACTAGCACTACAAAGCAATATTGACACTTACCTGCGCCAATGAGGGTATGTATTTGTCAGCAGGCCGGAGTCATTTTTCTTAGTTTGGAACATTATAATCATTCGCAATTGCTGCTCAAGGTTTTGTGCAAAGCTTATCGAAGGTTCGTGCTCTAGCTTTTGTATCAGAAAAATATCTGTGGTAGTTTTATTTATAACCACGGATAGTTTTCTAATATGTTTTGAGAAGTAAAAAATTATCCACAGAAGAGAATGATTCCCCCAGTTGTGTCTTGATTTGCAATTACAGTGTCGTTAGGGAAAACAGGAGATTGTTGTTCATGCAAGCGCACGAAGCACTGAAGAAACGGAGGGAACTGTGCAAGCTCGAAAGATGTTGTACACGGTGAATGCTTGGGAGGAATGACTACCAGCAATAAAGGCATCATCATCATTTGACGTGGATGTTGAGCCAGTACTACACCAGTGTAAACGACAATTGCCAACCCTATGTGATCGCACATAATGTGCATGATCAACCAATTAATGCATTCTGCCCATATCCAGATTTGTGTCTGTATTTCTACGCTGTCGAATACAACGGTGCACAAAATATGCGTCTAATTCCATGGTGAGTTACTTGCTACGGCCTCCCGACACATTTTGGGTCAGCTTGTACCATAGGATACTGGGTGTCGTCGGTCATGCATTAAGAACATGTCATCGCTTCGATACGTTGACAGGAGCGTCTCCCAGAAGCCAATAGTAGGCGTTTCCGACATCCCAACGTCGCACCTCCATCCCATCCCGCCCGAAGTCGTGACGCAATTGACATAATTTATTTTCTTCTTCCCCGTCGCGAGTTGTTATCGTTTCAATAGACTGTCGGGAATGTCTTCCAGTCGCATGTTGGCGCTTCTGTCATCCTATGAGATACACGTGGCCGGCGCCTCACAGTATACTGCAGTTTACGCGGACCCCATCAACACAAGACAATAATCTCGACATCCATGAATAATGACGATGATATTCTCATATATATCATCATTTGCAATTACATACCTACAAAATTATATCAGGGGTAGTCAATGTATATGTCATTCATCCAGAAAACAACATATGAAGCGCAAAATGTTTACTGCGATTGGCTTTAAAACAAATCTTGGATGGTTTAAATTATTGTTTAAGTGAATAAAATACAAATAATTTACAGCTTAATTGGTTTCTTACGATTGAAACACATATGCGACTGTTACGTGTGGCAAATCACCGTAGTTCGTGCTTAAAAATCCTATACAAGCATAATGTTATACGTACAGTATAATTCTAATGAATTAAGACATGGCAATGAATATTTGGATATGCCGCAAGACCCATGACACTACGAAATGTTCAAGGGACTGGCAGTAGCGGAAACCGATGAAAGATATTCACTTTAGAGCTTAATCTCACAAAGCTACAATATCTAGACAAACACCACCTCGCTACAACTCGTACGTAATCGAGTCATGGCATAATATGTATTAGTGCAGCAAGTCAACTCTAAACTGGCGAAGTACACGAGCGTACCGGTTTTGTACCTTCATTTTTGGGGCTGACTACAGGTGACCTAAATAAGACTTTGACATTCTAGAGGAATGGTTTTGTTTCGGCCAAGTCGTACATGAAGGGTTGTCTTTGAATGTCGTATAACATGCCAGACTGCGGGTCATAAAGCATTACAACCTCATGTGTACCAGCAACGATGACGGATGCGGTAATACATCAAATCTGATTAGTTTCTGAAATGAAAAGATACCAAATTGCGATATGAGACCTGTGGGTTTGCTTTGTCTGCTTGACATTGATATATACGCGAGTTCAATGGTGTTATCAGGACATGCTGTCAGGGTTTTGGGATTGCAAATATGTGAGTGTGCCTTTGGATATGAGGGGGGGGGGGGGGGGGGGTGGGGGGACAAACATCACCTGCCTGGATCATTTGTATCAAAGCATTTGCATAACCGCTTATGCAATCAATTAAACCATTACCGTTCGCATCCCCATACAAAAACAAACATGCATTTGCGAACCTTGTGGATGCTAGAATTTATGGCGTTCTGGTACATAGCAGGCTACAGTGTTAATAATTCATGAAAGTCAACTGTTCTTTTATGACATCAGTATGTATTGCCTTAGTCAACTCCATGCCGATTTGATATGGCTTAGGAACTTATCAACAGTAGTTTGGGCGCAAGGAAAAAGTGTTGTGAATACATGTGACGCCGCGCATCAGGAACATGAATTTGAGCAATGATGATATTTTCGCACGGATATGATATGCTACGCCTTGCTCTAACATCTGTAGATATGCAGCAGCAGGATCTTGCGGAGTGATCTGCATTTCGAACAGCTGTGGCATTTACTGAACAGCCTTGTGTCTAAACATTATACCTGCTCAAATCTATCAGCACTCAAGAGCAGAGTAGGATGCTATAGCCGTCGCGCTTGAATAGTCACTAGTTTATCTGCCATTTGTTATTTATCTGTTAAAACCGTTTTATAGTCCGAGCAATTTCTGTCGGGATCGAAGCTTTGGTTAAGCCAAATTTCTACAATCCCACAGAGCTGAGAGTTGATCGTTGGTGGTCCATGGGCTCTAAATTGTATGGTACCGTCGTATATCTCGATCACGGCGCAGATATCAGGTATTCGTGAAAAACCCTGAAGAATTATAATGTATGTTATGGTCGTCTATATCTGGTAACAACTGACTGTGCCATTGTTCATCTTTGCGTTCGTGTCGTTTGATGTAATGGCATGTTCTCGAACACCCGGATATTTGCTATGCATTTACAGTGATGTAATGAGAGCAACTATACAGGTAAAATATTCATCGACCCCCTATGATTACATTTGTCTTACCTATCTTCCTCGACTACATTGTCAGTGCAACCCTTTTTTTCCAGCCTTCTGCAGCGAAATTTATTTTCCAAAAAAGGTCGCATCCAATGACATTCTTGTATTTTGGCTGCACCCAACCGCATGACTACAGTTCACAATACAATGGCCCGTTCATTTTAAGTTATAGTAATGATGCATAGCCAAACATACATTAATAAACACATGTGTCCTACGGTCATGTAAATTACATTTTGAGCTGAGCTGAAATGCAGCCAAAACGTTACATTGGTTGCTTCAATCCATCAACAGTGATAATTTCTTTGCTGAAACAATATGGTACGAGTGAATATGGCTGAATATTGTGATGAATGCAACATGCCAGCCAGTCAATCCACGTTAATGTGAAATTGACAGCGCATTTTGTTATAAGCAACCCTGGAAGGTGTAATCATCTGAGTATTGTAATCCCGGCATTGTACCCGCTCAATTTAGCCCCCTCATAAATGTCCTTCTAACAGCACAAGCACGCGACATGGTGCACACACAAGCAGAGCATCACTATCCACAACAAACCGTTTGATCTCACATGCGCCACCATTTAGCAACATACAATTTCACAATACTTACAACCAACGGCAGTGGTATTCACTAGATACACAATGAAACGAGGAAATAAAAGGGCTCTTATGTGCAACATGCAATGGCCACTGATGATGACGGATTTCGACCTGATTATGTGGAATAGAAATAAACACAGTAAAACTTATGAAAAGGATGCCCTTGACCAATATATAGACCGTGTAGTGTGCCACTTGTGGTTTAAGTTCATATTGATGCAGAAATGTTCCGATCAAGAGCGTGATTAAGCAGACTGTACAAATCGTTCAGATAACCTGCAGCCTCGCACGCCGCCATACGTAGCCTCATCAACTCGTCCGTCTTGTCCAAAAATAGAAGAATGTACGATAACTATAAACTAAATCATACACCCTGCTACAAGAGATCCTTTTCTTGCAGGATTATACCTGCATGAAACATATTTTCCGAGGGTGCAGCAAATTTGTTATACCATTTAGTGAACGCCGTAATAAAAACACAGCACAGATGTAGGACAACAGGAAAACATCTGATATTATTCAAAGAACATCCGCGTATTAGTAAAAACAGATATTAGAGACGCCAAACCATATTGAGGGCAATCTAGCAGATAATATAACAACAAACATTTTACAGCTATCCAACGTTATAGCTGAAATAAACAGAAACCGCTTGCAATGTTATATCAAAAGATAAAGCACGCGCAATTTATCCCTGTGGTTACAATACATCAGCATTCACAAACGAAATGGAAGTGCTCTCTGAACCAGGCGCCTTATTAGAGTTAAAAGTATTTAATACTGAAAGGTATTCGGTTAAATTGTTCCTGATCCCCACCAATAAATTATCTAGGTGCTCTCTGAACCAGCTAGATTATTTTTGGTGGAGATCAGGAACAATTTAACCGAATACCTTTCAGTATTAAATACTTTAAACTCTGACAAGACGCCTGACCCTGATTCACTCTACTCAAAGCTGCTTTAGCAACTATCCCCAGAAATATCGCTGAGGCTTTTCATTATATTCAAACAATCTATGAAGGAACTGACTGTTCCAGACGTTTAGAAAAATGCTAATGTTACACCAATATTGAAAAAAAGGCAATCGTCAGCAGCTAATAAGTGACCGGCAAGTGAGTTATCATTCGTGTGTGCAAAATAATGATCGATTTGAGAGACAAATCACAAAACATTCAGAAACATCACGTAGTGAATTACCTGGTTTGGTGCGCAAACACTGTTGACGTACTAACCTTTTTTACGTCGGATTTTGCTTATGATAGTCATTTATGACCAATGGTATCACTGTATCAGTTGGGATGAATGGATGGATAAAAAATCACATAGATTGATCAAGGTTTCCTGAGGCCGTTCTTTTCTTTATTTACTTATATGATTCAAACACTGTTGCTGATATAAAGTTAAAAACATATGTAGATTATACCACAATTTATTCTACTGTGAGGATAAAAAAAAGGCTACCACTCTACAGAACCTTAATAGTACATTGGAATGGGACAAGGACTGGTACATGCATTTGAACCTGCGCAATTCTGCATATAGACCCAAAAAGATTGAATGAGCGATTCCATTCTAAACGGAATTATAACGAAACAGCATTTTTCATCCGGTTTCGACCCCAGGTTACCTAGTTTCAGCGGCCTTAGGAATAAAATCGATGTTTATTGTAAGGACATAGGTTTTAAGTACAGGTTTTTACAGTGCTTGGGAATAACACTACTGTCAATTTACAGAGTACTTATGGGCCATGTTGCCCTAGCCACTCATCACTAAGATGTGTTTGGTGGCCATCGTTGTACATCATTGTAACGCAAGTGCGTCTAACAGTATGTTATCATTAGACTCAGACTGACGTACTCAGCAATGCCATTTAATAACTATGAATGTGGCTTGTGTCTTTGGTTACATGTGATGTAGCATTCCCAGGTATATACTGAACTGTGTTAATGTGTTATTTAAAGAAATTCATCCCACAGTAACAGCTGGAAGTAAACAGTTAATTGTAGTGGGAGCTATTTATCAATCTAATACGACCAAAACTCGCCGTCCATGACCACCACTGGTTACGATCAAAGCTCAGCATCATAAATTATTTTATGTTTACAATCGCTTATGTAGAATAATGCCTCCGCAAGGAACAGCTTTCATGTCACACGAAAATAAATGGGTCGACCCCTATACGTCTCTGATCCATCATGAATTTTAAAATTTACCGTAGTCTACTGACGTCAAACAGAATACGCTTTTCATCATATTCATAATAGAGGCTGGCATTTGGTATAACCTAGCGCTCAATGGCGCATTGTAAGTTTGATATGTTTTACATGGAAACGCATGATAACAAGTCAAGTGAATATACTCAACGCGATTGCTATTTCCGACGCAACAACTGTTTCGGTGCCTTTGAGGATATACATCATGCAGAATGCAATCTCCCATAACTCTTACTTATATGATCTCCGAAACTATTGACCGGCGGCAACTATCTCCATTAATGTGTGGCTATCTTTGTGGCAACAACCTCTAATGATAGAATACACGATGACTCAATGCCAATCACCAAAAACTCCAGAACGATATTTATTATTTACTGTCGCATAATCATACCCTATAAGGAGCACAACAAAGACTGAGCATAATTTGTCCGCGACCGAACATTAATTTCTCATGTCCAAGCTTTAAGCCCCATGTGACCCTGCTGTGCCAAGCACCGTCATTGACGAATTAAATGCCATGTTCAAGAGAGAAACCTCAATGTCCTGGGAAAAACACTAAACCACGAAAGCAATGGCGGGATTATGTATATGAGTGTCCAATGTGACGTCATGTACCATCAGACACTCCACGATAATCAGTATTATTGCTGACGTGTGTCTTATTATTGATACCAGCAGCTGCATATTTGGTGTGCCAGTCAACATTGATAGGTAGTTCTTGATTCGGCTTGCGATGGTCATATCGCGTCGATAAAAGATGGATAACAAATTGAACAATTGATTTCTTTAATGACCATCAAATTATTACAAGGCATGCTGCATCAGCTGAAACCTTACAAACCGTGTCTGCAATTAGCTCTATTTATAGAAATTCCCGTTTTAAAAACTTACAGTGGTCCGAAAAGTTATCGAATAACTTCGCTACAGCTTAGTAGTATGGAGAGCGATTGTGGCGATAGTGGTATGATGCCTTAGATAAACGATATTTCGCCACAGTTGATATAAAATCACACACATTTGTGACAGCTAGTCATTAAGCTGCTGCAAACTAACCGGGGGTCATCTGGGTGCATGGGTGTATACGTAAAATAACCTCGCTTTCCATTCGATGATTCTGCGTCAATAACTTGCATTGATTGGCCACTGCATTTTATGCTCATGATTCTCTCTTGTGTACTTGCCTCAGCATGCGGATTGTAAGGTAACAAACATGAATCAATGTGCGTACATACATTGCTTCAAACACATATAGCCATGCTTTTAATGATAAGGCTGCTTTTTGATTTTAATATTTGTACATTTGTGGCCTTATACGTATACGTCAGTGAACTTTAGTATGGGCGTTTATACATACCCTCATTCCTGAACCATTCCGATACCTTGCCGATACTTCGAAGGGACAAACCCATGTAATTTAATTAATTTTGGAATTCTAAAATGCTCTCAATAAGATTCGATATCAGCTGTTTAGCATGGTTTTAATGCTTACCGGCTTCTTAAAAGGTAGCAATCCGGCATGGTCAAGACAACTTCATTTGAGCGACATTAGGAAAACTATCCACAATAACAGACTGTAGTTATTCTGTGTGTATAAGTATTCTTGCCGATTGGTGCATCTCTACAGACTTACAGTGGATATTAAGCATTGCCAGAATCAACTCGCTTGGGAGTAATAGCCTTCACACTGTCAACTACTGTGATGTGCCTGGGATTGGGTTTAATTTTCCGGTCGTCGCATATGACAAATCTGTCTGTTATAGGATACTGTAAAGTCAGTCGCATCCAATTATACAAATAACGATGCCCGTTTACTGAGTGTCTTTTCACCAAAATTTAGGCGGGTTAACGTTCACAGTATAAGCAGCTGATCTAGCTTAAGAATAACTTAAGACCCATCATTGAACCTGTCTATCAGAGTATATAGATGGTCGACAGGGTGTGGGGCACGGGAGATCAGGAGGAGCCTTTATACTAATCCACGATTAAGGGTCAAAACGCTACACTGGTGGCATTATAATGATTTTGATGATTACGGAACGTTCTTATAAGAAAAGGGTAATGGACCATTCGGTGATGTAGCATAGTTATTTGTTACCGTAAACGGTAACCTCAAAGCAATTGGTTCCAGCGCTTATATATCTAAGACATGCCGTGTCCTCTCAAAACGACGCTAAGTATTGACATTCTGTTTGCAAGGAACAAAATCATAGATGCAGCTGAACTATTCAATGGCGGTAAACCCACAATTTGTAGTTAAGTCCGTTGATAGCAGAAGAGCTAAATGATAAATGGTGCAACACACCCATGGGACGTATCTGGTTTATATCGTCAGTCCACATTCCTCTTGATCCCGCATTTCTAATGCAACATTTGATCGAATGACCAGTTGACCATGCAATGTTTTATATAGCTGCTTTACACAAATGCCGTTTTATGACTTTGAAAGACTCGGGTATGGAAAACCAATGCCGACCGAACCGAATGATTAATTCAATGCCGAAATATCTCAAGTGTGTGACAATGTTTACAGTAGTCAGAAATTGCTTGGTGCATTACCATGGTACAATCTGGAATATCTTCAATGTAACAGACGTTTTAAGTATCATAGCACTAGCCACTTCCCCCATTAGTAAAACCAATGCTGCATTCCCATACGAACATATAAGTAGGAACTACTCCATTAATGCTCTAATGCTTTTGTTGAGTAGTGTTCAACCGAATGAATATCAGCTCAAACATCATACAATGTATTAAAGCCACCATGATGACTTTCAATTTTGAATAATCCTGAACTGCAAACATATTAATAATCTAATTGTAAACATCAACAACAACGCTTTCCACCACGAGCAGAAGTTAGCGATCAGGCATGAATAGCATGATTGACGCTGACACATGATTGACGCTGACATGTTGAAACAACATTTACCAGAATAATAACGACAGCAACATTAATCTTAATTATGACGACAACCACACCTTAATGCGGTAGCGAAATAAAGCTGTGTATGTTAAAACGGCGCGTAGTCTACAGCCACTGGAAACCCTACTCAGCGCTGCTTTATAATGAAGGTTGTCTTAGCGAATAATTATGGGTTCAAGACACGCCAATTATATTCCTTGCTTTAGAAACAGAATTTGTGCTTACATCACTTGCAACAACGTGCTTAATTACAAATATTAATGTCAAATATAGATGAACTGCGTGCTGCGGTTCGGAGTGCCTTTGCAGGAAGCACTCTGACTTATTTAATCACATTCCAACACAAGTTAATAACAGCGGAGGGTTCCCTTAGCTGACACCATTTGTCACGCTCGTGCAATTTCCGGTGGACAGAAACGTAAGTGAATGGACAAAGCGGAGGTTGTAAATAATTGGCGCACAGCAGAAGTATTCTTTGATCAACATATCTGGACGCCACGGCGTTATTTTATGCGACATACAATTAAGCTTATGCTAAACAATGGCTACACCATAAAACAAGCCTACATATGCATTCCCATGTAGCTAGTGAAAGCATCTGTGCCGCCAATTCTGTGATTCATATACACCTAACGTATCTATTGGGCTCTAACGACACCTAGAGTCTAATTATATATATATATATATATATATATATATATATATATATATATATATATATATATATATATATATATATAGATATATATATGTATATATATATATATGTATATATATATATATATATATATATATATTTATATATATACATATATATATATATTTATATATATATATATATTTATATATGTATATATTGGTATAGATATATGCATTTATAATAATATATATATATATATATGTGTATAGATATACATATATGTGTGTATACATGTATTTACACACACACACATATATATATATATATATGCATTATATATGTACATGTTTAAATATATATATATATCATTACATATGTATATATATATATACACAAACACGTATGTTTTTATATATCTGTCAGTGTGTATGTGTTTGTGTGTGTGTGATTTTGTTTGTGTATGATAGTGTGTGTTTGTGTGTTTGTGTGTGTGTTCAGGATGTTGTTCAGAGCAGTTGTCAGAAACTGAGCTGGTCGTATGAGTGGGGAATACTGAGCTGAGTGAAATAATAACCACATCCTTAATACATAGAGATTGGCATTATTTCCTTGATGTTGTGTTAGCGACGGGTTTTAAAATCGAAAGGGGCCCACCAAAATTATAATTCGGAATGTATTAATCATTCAATTTATTACAAAATGCAGTGGTCGAAGCTGCAAGGGAGAGTTATGCATTGGGCTGATGCGTTGGGCTGCTTGCAGGAATCATCCACATCTAAGGTTCAATATTTATCCGAATGTGCTACAGTAGAGTGTGGTATTGGCGGTAAAGTTGTTGCAGTCGGTTTTAATTACTCCCGTTTGTAGAATATAGGACGGTGTTCAACTGATAGTGACGATTAGTGACGAAATTTGTTTAGCATTTTATTTCTTTGTTCTCCATATCTATGCGCGCTAATTCAGCTGGTCATGTTCAACCGAAGCCAGCCATGACAGATATTAAGCCTTAGTATTTGTGTAAAAAAAGGTGATGAGGGCTACTATCGTACATCGGGAAGAGTGCAGTAATTATAAACGGACGGTGCAAATGCGAAATGAATAAATAGAAAGATTTCCCCCCTTATGCGCTTTAAATATCGTTATACTGATCTATTATTTGCCTTGCTGAAATGATGGCCGCTTGTATTGCTTACCTTCTGGTTAGGATATCGATGATTAAATGTCTACTGTTCTCTGAAGATTAGTCTGTCTCTATTGACGTACTTTCGAACGAAGGACCAATGCAGCTACAACCCTCTGTAGTAAGCTTCCTTTTAATACGCTGTTAGGTCTAGCTGTGCTTCGATAGGTGTTAGTCTTTTCCCTCCATAATGATCATAGCCAGTATTCAACTGTCATTTCAACTTGTTGTATTTTCTTAATGATGAATGTCCCGCCATACAGTGTGGTCATCTGGCTACAAAGACTCAGCAATCTGAAAAGTATGGTATATAAAAATGAACATGATCTAAATAAAGCTTTGGGGTTTTATGTCACCTTCAACAATGGGGTGATAAAGCAGCCGTGTTTGGAAGAGGATGACATTTTGACGGCCATTGCTTTGTTACCAGTGCTTAGCTGGCGAGAATCCAAAGCTAACATAACATGATAAATAACGGTCTCGCAGATGTAAGTCCATTGTGATATAACTAAGCCAAAAGGCGTGTTGGCGTTATGGAGTGGCCTAAAATGTTTATAACTATATTCATTGGTAGCAAATCCAATTGTGCAAAACGGGGAAGATATCGCGCAAATGCTGCGTCGTCTACATTTTATTGACTGTTAATTTTACCTGTGTTTAAGTGTATCTGCTGCGTTCGTCATCTGAACATCATCTGGAGTAGAATCGCCCATGTAGAATGAAAAATGTTTGTTTGGCCGACCTATTTGCAGTATTTTACAATTGATGGGGAATTGGTGAGGGAGGTTAAAAAGTCCTTGCCAATCATTTTCCAAAAATAAAGCATTATGTCAGATTTAAATTAAATGCCTGGTGTTTTTGTCCGCACTCTGGAGCATTAGGTCAACAGCGTTGTCTAGATAATTTACGTAGTTCAAGAAAACTACGCGTCCCATGACTGACCCTGGCGAGACACACCTAAGTACTCTCGTCCAATCTGATTTAATGCCATTTCGCACCACTTCCTGCCTTCAGTTCATGAGCCAAGCACTTATCCATGATAATAAATCACCGCTGATGCCGTAGTCCGTAAGTGTGCTGACTCACACCGTTGGTGGGGAATTTCATCAAACTCATTGAAGCGCATACACAAAAAACCATGTTGAGCTTTATTCCATAACTCATGATTTATTAAGTAAAAATTATTGTAACCCTAATTATGTCATCCTCGTCATTGTATGCATTATTTAGTTTAATTCAATTGCACTTTACTTATTCTCACTGTGTACACTTATCGGTTTATCAGGCTAAAATATCGAGTACATTAGGAGGCATGTATTTTTATTATGGTCAAATGATATTATTCTGCCGTAGGTAATGCATGACTATATTCTTAAAATCTAATATTCTGCTTATCTCTATTTGAGCAGTAGAAAATTATAATGGAGGAATGGGCAGAAATAAAGGAACAGAACATCGGCCAGATGAATCCCAATCCAGTTAAGATAACACGCTTTGAGCGGCACCTGTTAGACCCTAACAAGAGAGATGAGATACCCGTCACATCGATGCATATCTGCATAATGATTATTAATGCTGTGAACAAAAACAAACAAAAATACAAACGATATTCATCTAGCGCATTGCATGTAGATAATGCAGTATTCCATATCCACGTCCAGCATGGGTGTCTGTGCCACGTACATTGGAACATACATGCTGTTGATTATCTAATAGTAACGCATTAATTGTACAACAGTAAGCATCATTGACCTTTACTTCCTATATATGACCATAGCCATTTATCCTGGGCCCTGGGATAGCATTTTGGAATATAACTATTTATATAGTTGCTGCTTTTTGCCCTTCTCAGTCAAGTATCCATCTTTCTCGATACTCAGGCGTCGCTATAACCTCAAGATGGTCAGCCGTGCTGTCCATCGCGGGTGTCAGGCATCTTTCTGCCCCGGTATAATCTGTTGATTGGTTTTCTTTTGGCTTTCAAGTGGTCAGTGCACTTTTCTGATTCCTGGTGGTCAGCGGTCTTAATTGCTTTTCGTTAGCTGGCTCTTTTTCTGCCTCCCGATGGGCAGTGGTCGTTTCAGCTTCTAGCTAGCATGACGACTTTTACTAGCCATGGATGCTCTGTTGTCTGTTCGTTGTATCAAATCCAGATCTGTAGCGTGAATAGTCCAGACATTGTGCTTACTTATTCGGTAATTCCATCGTAATTACCAAACGGCTATTGAATAATTTCACTACAGGCTTCTGGAGGGTTGTAAGAATTGTTATACTTCTCGCTGCGTCGGATATATATTCATTATTCGTTGCCTTACTGTTAAATTGCTCTGGGTTTTGTGAATGTCGTGTGATTGCATCGTCTGATAGCTTCTTCCTTATGGTGACAGTCAGTTCTGGGTTACATCTCCAAATGCGTGTATCTGGTACAAAGAATGATTTGGCAAATGTAAATGTAAATTTTGATGTCGGTTAAAAAACATAGATCGGCACAATGAATGCCAGTTAGAAATAAGAAAACAGATTGGTTATGTTCCATAACCGATGGAGCGATAATCTAGTATACATGCTCTCACGCGCGCCCTCGAATAATGCCAAGAATTTACTTATATATATATATATATATATATATATATATATATATATATATATATATATATATATATATATATATATATATATATATATATATATATATATAGATATATATATATATATATATCTCTATATATATATATATATATATATATATATATATATATATATATATATATATCTCTATATATATATATATATATATATATATATATCATATTGAGGAATGTATCTACATAAAACTCATGTACCGATTTACATCAAAAACAAATTGTTAACAAGAACCGCTTCGCCTTTTGGCATGATATGGCCCGATAATGATCCCAAAGATGCAGGCTATTCACGTATAATACGATCCAGGTACTTTCTACACATTGTTCAATCAATCATACAACTGATATATATCTGCACCTTGGCAACGGAAAGGTGCAAACAACATGATCAAAGGGGATGCACTCAAATTACCGTTATGCTTTCAGTTATGATAGGTACCACCCACATTGACTGGTATTTTCTGAGTGATAATAATGACTCTGTCGTAAGTAAGGTTGACGAATTGTTCAATCTAAAAGGCACTTGCCGATATTAATGACCAAGACATTGATTTACGATGAAAGAATGCGTTTATTCACGCAGTTTGCTAGACTATGATTATATACGCCATGCGGATATCGATTGTTGCCACATTGTGCTATCTACTTCTGTGTTAGATAACACTATCGACACACATTATGCAGGCTTCAAGTAAAATGTCAGAGAATCGATAGCTACTCCATGATGTTGTAGCAGTTCTACAGAAGTACATTCCTCAGTTGCACTTACAAAGGACGAGAAGGTGGACAACGTGGAAGCCAATAACACAAACCTATACAAAGTACGAACAATCTAATCATAAGACATTACGTCAACATGCTCACACCATAGGATTCATAATCCATCAACTAACACTATGTTATATTGAAATCAAACATTGTACCTGAGATATTTCACACCGAGAAATAACTTTCTCGTAGCTGGTTAAATACAACCGCGTGACTACATTTCGCAATACAATGGCCAGTTTTAAGTAATTGTATTGCAACATCTCCAATAATACAGCTACATTCATATTTGTATGTATCCTAAGGTCTTGTACTAATGATTAATTCAGTCCTGCAATGTCTAAGGTTTGTGGCAAGACCCGTTTTTAATATTTACAGTAGTAAAGAGTTGCTAGGTGCATGGCTATGGTTCAATCTGTAATCAATGTAGCAGGCGTTTCTAGTATCGTAACACTAGCCACTATCTTAGTAGTAAAACCAATGCGGAATATCAACATGTGTAGGAACTATCCCATTCATGACAAGGATTGTGTATATCGATACATGCTCAGTTGTGTTTGTTGATTAGTGTTTATCCGTGTGAATATCAGCTCAAAACTCATACACATCTCATACAATGTATTGTAGCCGATGACTCTACTCTTTGATCGACTGACAATATTGAATAATGCTCAACTGCACACATATCAATAATGTAGCTGTTTACATTACCAAAAGCGCTTGCCATCACGTAAACAGAGGTTAGCGTTGTAGCATGGATATCACTTTGATTGACGCTGACATGTGCAAACTACATTTATCAGAATTATAACAATCGAATCCTATCACCAGGTTATTGCAGCGGAGGGTTCCCTAAGCTGACACAATTTGACACGCTTGTGCAATTTCGTGTTATTCGGAACATAAGTGAATGAATAAACCGAAGATTGAAAATAATTGGCGTGTTCCCAATGTATTCTTTGATTGACATTTATGGACGCAAGGCGTAATTTTATGTGACGAACAATTAGGCTTAAGCTACAAAATGGCTACAAATAAATATCAGGCTACGTATGCCGCCGCTTGTAGTCAATAGAAGCATCTGTACCGCAACATCTGTGATTTATATACAGCTAACCTATATATCGGATTTTAATAAAACCTAGTTAAGCGCGGTCCATATTGTAATGGTAATGGGTAATGATGATACGTGACACGATGCACTGCATAGCTTAGTCTTTAGCACCCTTGCTAAAGGAAGGAGGATCACGGGATATTAATCTTACTTTTGTTTGCGCATTCAATTTCCCTTTATGTGATCCTTTGGCGTACAAATTGACTTCATTTGGCATCAGGCAAAATCTACAGCGTGGCTGAAAGACAGTATGCACTTTTACTGATGTGTTTAGCCAACGGCATGGTTAGGCTCATAGAGCCTCTTACCACAGAAAAGCAGCCCTTCCCGACTGAGCTGATATTTATCTTTTCGACTAATTTGTTGAGGTTTTATTTATTTGAATAGCCCACGGCCTGCCACATGATCGAAACTAAATACATTTCCTCTATTTGTCACCATTTTACCTTGCGATGATCAAAAGTTTCATTAAACTAAAAGTGATTATATTGATAAGATGCAGCGTTCCTATAGTTAAAGCGGATATACACCTTATTAGATTTCACGCCGTCTACACCGTTCTGTGTTGATGATCGGTGCTGAACTACAGTTTGTAATACTGATACAATTGATCTCAAGAAAAGTATTATATTACCGCTTCATCAGGCTATTGTTTAACTGTCAAATGCATTTAGAACGTCAGGTAATCTGATCTCATGACAAAATATAATCGACCTCAACTTCAATAATGAAGTGAGCTTACCGGCGTCGATAGATAATAATGATTGTGATGCTCGTGCAAATCCATAAGAGCATCATAGCTTGTCAGCCAACTAATGGGGCTGATGCTCTTCGTGAAATCCTTCACTTGGTACGGAACGCACGCACTTATCATAACAAAATACGGCTGCGAAGTCGTTCGGTTTGCAGCATGACACAAAATGATAAAAACAGATAATAATACAAAAATCACACCTTCGTGAAACGGCCTAAATAGTGACAATAACAAAAAATTATAGTTAACTAGCCAATATCCGACAATCTCCTTCCCAATATATTATGTTCTCAACCACTTCCACAAAATATCACATACACAACTGGCGGCCAAAGTCATCTCGACATCTTCACATGCTTAGTATTTTAAATACGCAGTATGCTACATC
>CM067356.1:29027186-29044360 GCA_034190875.2 Urechis unicinctus
TTAATTTATAGCTTTGTTGTATAACGATATGCATGTAAACCGGTAGTAGCAATGTTACGTACAGAGTTCGAGTGGAGCGTGGAAAATCGTTCATAATTCAATTGAAGTGGATGGGGTAGTGGGTGTAAGAAGAACTGGAGTCACAAGTCAACTTCATAAGCGATTGCGGTAATTTATTGGCACTAAAGAGCTGCAAGCACGAAAGTATAGACAATTATATCAAATGAACTGCCGAACATGTTATTGTATACATTTGAGAAAAGTTACAGGGCACGCATTTCGGCTTTCTAGTCATAACCGCAAGAATTTATAGCTGCCAAAGATGCCCAATTCATAGCTGCCAGATGTTCACGTAATTGTTCTACTGGCCATGGCGCTCATGAGAACCGCCCGTTGTGTCAATCAATGAAGCCCATTCTACATATTCATGGCTCTTCATTCACTGCTTGAATTCACCAATCTTGTTATCTTTGGCAGGGTGGCATTCTGGCAGTACTCAATTTATACACACAGTCATGGACAGTGTAGTTACATTGCAGATTTGTTGGAGAGTGAACGTAAGGTGAAGTTTTTCCGTGAAGCAAGACACTTGATGTTATGCGTAATACGACATAAGTAACACTGATGCATAAATAGATAATATCATAATATGATGCTGTCATAAACATTGATGAATCGATTAATTTGAAAAATATGAGGATCTTGTTCTTCTTATGATCAGTAGCCGATACACAGCTACATTGTGACCATGCACGTTCTTTATGTGATAAGTCGCTATCGTACCTCAATCATTGCAATGGGGTGCGTGACCCCCATATCTGAATGTAACCTCTATATAGCGCAGAAGCATATGTTACGCTATGGTCTTCATTAATTCAATTACCCACAGCTATTAACTACGAGAAAGCATTAATGCGTGACCAATCATCGTAATCATGAGCGTCTGCGATAAGAGCAGATGATTGCGTTTGACCAGTGATCGATAAATGCCTATTGAAGAACGATTGCTTCCCGTGAACAGCACAACTCGTCATTTAATTTATAAAGCTGACCCATCCCTACATCAACTTCAAGCTTTGAAGCATTCCACGGCTATAGGCAAATAGTTAACGCTGGTGACGTCCACTCCCACAAACCACTGCAACCATTGATGCAACTCGTCGTCATTTTCTAATCATTATTCGACAGCCACTAATCATAGCCGACGTGCACAATCTGCCTATTCCTTGATGTTGATTGACGTATGCTAATAACTGCAATACAGAGGCTGCAATGTAACGAGATCGAACATGTCTGGCGAAGCTAAGGTGAGTTCAGAAGCTAAACTCAGACAATTGAGTGGTCGAGGGAGGACTTGAGTTATTCAAAAACTTTTTTGGTTAGACTGCGATGTTGTAATAACAGGCGAGGCGCCGTGTTTATGCGTTGGGTAATTGATAAATCGTTCCATTAGCTCAACACCGAATATATGATACAACATGGTGTGGCGCGATAAAAATGGCTACCACCCATAATGTCATCATCCCAAAATATAATATATGTCACTTTTGCACTGATTCAAAGCCAAAAGCAAAGAATGTCAAATGGTACATATTAACACAGCAATGTCGATTTCAATAAGTTGCCTATGGGTTTTGTCAGGCTGATCTTGATAAATATATGGGGTCAACGTTTGCCATCCTATCAGTTTGTATATGTTATTCCTATTGCCATTTTATTAGAAATGACACCACACTGTAGATAGTGCATGCTCACATAAAATGAAAACGATCACACGATAGGTGGTGGATACAGATGCCATATGTGTGCCATGATATTTATGGATACATTGTAATTGCACCTAGCGTAACCGCTACCATAAGTCAACATAAACGCAAAAATCCGTAATCCGAATAATGATATCAATCGAGTAGATGTTCTTCGTATCACATCTTGTTATATGTTTATTATATATATATATATATATATATATATATATATATATATATAGATATATATATATATATATATACCGCTATATATATATATATCATATATATATATAATATATATATATATATATATGATATATATATATATAGATATATTATATATCATCTTATATATATGTTTATAATGAACGTCATATATATGATGCAAAAAAAATGATGCAAAGAATAACTTAATTTGATTATTACGGATTGCAATATGTAGGTGCGCCGTAACATAGCGTAGGCTATGTGGTGACAACGAGCACCAGTCAGCTAAAGTTTGACAGCGGGGTATGTTTTATAGAATCTGAATTGTGAGAGTTGTGGACGCCGTCCACAAACTGATTTCGATATTAAACGCCTATAATGCTTTGTTACAGCTACTCGTCTGCCAACTGCGCACGTGGTTATGCACTGAACTTCTAACATTGAGCTTTGTCGTTTCATAAACATTAATGAAGCGTCAATTATTATTGGTGTACATTGCGCTTGTTATTCTAAACGTCAAACACGATCATGCATAAGATATATCGCATCATAATAAGCGATCCATCAATCTTTACACTATGGAGTTGATATTATTTTGGATAATTTCATCTTTCTTACTGTATGGCCAAATAAGGGCATACAAATAGGCAGTTTGAGACAGCTTTAGTTATCTACATAAAACAGGGTATTGATAATCATTACTGTTCATTGAAGGAGGTTATAAATGCAAAAGAGGGACTCCTAGTGTGTAACTAGAGCCCTGGTTTAATCAATGATGATGGCGATGATGTAACGAGATGTAACAGCTCTCTAAGCGGAATCTAGTTTTATGGCTGCCGTCTTGCGGTCAGTATAGGAGGGTGGTATCCTTGCCTGTCAGTGTAATATACCAGTCACAGAACGAAATGTCATTAAGTGCATGGTGTTATTTCGTTAATACTTCCACTATATTCAGCGGAATTCGATCAGGTACGTCACAAAATGCACATAATTTGAGATCCTGGTTATAAGTTAGCAAAATTGACATTCATCCCAAAAAAGTATGGCTTCGGAGATTGCTCCCATAATGAGAGCCGGCATATCGACTGTCAATGGTACAAAATTCCCAAAAGTATAATTAGCCGCTAAATTGTATCGAGCAACTTAATTATCGAAAGCCAATCGCTTTTACAATGGAATAATACTGAAATATAATGATGATAACCTGTGCATCAACTTGATTGACAAAATATTGAAATGTGTTGTAGCTCAATCATTGTGTGTGATGCTCAAAATATTGGCTAAGTTGTCTGCAGGCCAGACCAAATTTTCCACGAAAGACCTTAACGCTTGTGCTATTTAAACATATCCAGTGCTTAGAGAGTTTCAGACTAGTACATTTGCGCTGTGTATCAGACGTATGTACACCCCTGATAGGCACATGTAAATTAATAACGAATGCTGGTTATATGTAATAGTACCCAGAGTATCTTCACTGTTTCAATATACCACACTGATTAACCAAATTAGCCCTTCCCCCACCCCTAAAGCGAGTTAGGCTCCAAGGTAACAGGATCGATTTGTTCGTATGCAAATATGTTACCTGTATCTGCATTTGCAAATTGGTTCATGTATATGTTTGCAGCACCTTAAATACCATTTATATACCATTTATTAAGATTAAGAAGATATGTGGTCCCAGCACTTACTTTTGACGCAGCCAATTGCAAATATAATTCTGCTGTTGTAAAACCGGCCTTGCCGGCTTATTAGATTGATAAGGAGTGAGGAATATGAAGTCGCGAGATGTTTGGTAATCGACGTGACTAGCTGCTGTCTATACTATGTATAGGTTAATCTGAATTGCAGGTCGCTTGACTATTACATGGACAACACGAGGCAAGTCGGATCTTTTTGAAGATGCACCAGAACCTGGACGCGAAGGGAAGAGACATTGATCACATTAATCACAGTAAGGATTTCACTGAAGATAATCTTATCACTGCCAGGTTCCTCTCCAATATCAAATCATAATTCGACAGTTTCAAGGCGGAAATCAAACCATCCCATCTGGATGCCGTATTATCAGCAGATTTCTGGCTCGAAGGTGTTTGTGTGCGGAGGCATTTCAAGTCTGAGCAAGTTGGCAACGAAAACAAAAGTTTGTTCTAATGCTGTCAGCTATTATCAGTTCATATTGTGAATATTGTTATTCCTGCATAAATGGCTACCATTGGAAAATTAACGCCCATGTGTTATAATTGTAGCTAGTGATCGCATAACTTATATTCAGTCATTGCTGCGAAATTGCAATGATCTGTTACTTCAAGAACATTAGTGTTTACAGGAAAACCTTTGCATACTTAAAGATCAATTGGACGATGTAAATGTGATAGGCGCGTCAGGTGTTAATGAGGGACAATTATTGAGCGTGCGACCATATGGCGGGTATGCTATTTTTTATGAAAAGTTACTTGATTGTATAATGGCGCCACTGACGTCTGATTGTTATAACGCGAAAATGCTTCTTATCTCTGCATACATACCGTGCGACTCAAACTGTAAGAGTAATATAGAATTGTATCGAGATTTGTTAAGCTAGATACGGACGTTAAATGCACGTGTTGTCATTGGTGGAGATTTTAATACTGACCTAAGTAAAGATAACACAAGGGATACTAAACTGTTTAAAACATTCTTTGCGGACGAATGTCTGAAATGGTGTTTATTGAGTGCATGTTCCACTGTGGATTACACATATCAAAATTCATTTTCTTATGTTACGCCTTGTTAAGACCAAAACTTCCGCGCGTTCGTTAGCAACAGCGTCATGCAAGAGACCAGTTGTTGGCAACTACCAGAATTCGGAGTGAATTTCGCCGAAAAGTTAGAAATTAATCGAATATCAAGTGTTCACCCGAAGATTGGTTAAAAAGCCCATAGCAATTAAACTCACCTTTGGTAGCTGTACATTCTTCTCAGTACGTATTTTTAAAGGGATAAGTGGTGTCAAGTTAAGCATGTTTGTCCATCTACTGATAAAAGTGGGTTCTCCTGTTAGACCAACAAGATAGTACTCGATCGACTGTTGGTCTGTTGGCCTACTTGAACGTCATAACCTCTTCGACCATAGTCCCGTAATTTTAGAACATGACATTACAGTTGAATATTTGTCTTTCGATCCACAGGTTGAGGGTTCGATACCAAGGTGTGAAAGCCTAACTGGTTTTCCGTGACTCAGATGATCACGTTAAATGGCGGTCCTATCTCTCAAAGGGGATGAATCCGACCCGGTAGCTCATTAGTACAGTGCTGGACCTTCATTCTAGCTGCGTGAGTTTCGCAGCCCGGTCTGGGCAACAGATTTTCCAAGTCATCCTCATCCGTCACCATCGCGATATCACCTCGTTGTTGAAAGTGACGTTTAAACCCAATATTATCATAACCCTTGCCTGTTGAATATGTGCCGGTGCGGAGCAAAGTATTGCACACTATGCCTTCTTGGAAATGTGCTAATGCATCCAACATTGAGGCGTACATAGGTCAACTTAATTATTAACTGGCTTGTATGGAGGTGTAATACGAAGCTCTGCAATGTACTGACGCTAACTGTATTAAGCATAGGGTCGACATTGTTGATTATCATGAAGCTATCCTAAATACATGTATATAAGCCGCACAAAAGACAACCCCTGCTATATGACGAAAGTCAGAGACAGGATGAGAAAACCCTAGTCAATCCTTATAAGGAGCAGTCAATATTTTGGTATCGTTTTTGGGTCGACAAGTGTTGTTTGGGTGAAGGCGATAATGATAAAGACCAAAAGGATTTCGAGATGAGTTGTCAGGAATTGGGACAAGATGTCAGTAGAACGCATGGCGGAAGCTGTAACAACCGACAGAAGCCGCGATTTCTGGTCTGAGGTTAAGAAAAAAAGTAGTAAGTCAAGTGCTGTGCCAGCAGCTGTTGGTAATGTGAGAGGTGAGATTGGTATTTGTGAATTGTTCTCTACCAAATACAAAGAATACATAATAGTGTATCGTATAATGTGGATGATTATGAGCGCATAAAAGTGGATCTGAATGACCAAGTTATGCCAAGATGCAATGCAGGTAAATGCGAATCTCATCATTATGTTTCAGTTGAAGACGTACTGGCATATGTGGTGAAAAGGTAAGCTAATATGGCCGACGTTAATAAAAGAAGTTAACTCGGACCATATTACAAATGGCACTCGTGAATTGTTTATTCATTTATATTTGCTGTTTTATTCTCTGATTGTGCATTTATTTAACCCAGTTGAAATGACTAGGTAGTTGATTGTATTTCTTTGCACAAACTAATTGTTACTCTATCATTTTAATTGTCTTCTGTATAGAAACTTGTTAATTGTTTGTAAACTTCAATTTTCGGATAAATGCCCTACTACAAACATTCGAATTAAAAAAGCTTGGTTTGAACTATTAACCATTCTGCATCCTCTGTGGCTGCATGGAAGATGTTTAATCCTGTTGACAGTGTCGGTTTGACTCAAATCAACAGTTAGCAGCCTTTTCATGTACGTATTGATATTGTACCATGTATCTTCAAGTGAGTCAAAATAGGAAGCGACCCATATTGAACCACAATGTTAGTAACTGTTGTTTATTTTGTGAAGTAGTGGTCGCTGTTAATAATGATGGGTGCCATGCTGGAAAATCATTCAAGGTATAAAGTTCTACCGCAATCAATTGTCCGAAGAATAGGCTGTCGGCTTTGAGAAATTGTCAATTATCAAGTTTTCTATGTTGGTAGTTAACAGTTTTAATTAGATATAAATAATTATGCTAGATATTACGGGTCATGTTTCAATATGCACTCGTAGTTGATCGGCATAAATGTCAGCGATAAAATGTGAACCACAACGTAATAATACACTCAAAATGCAGTAAACAAATGGGGGGCTCGATATAGGCAACATGACCTGCAAATCATACCATCTTACTTCAGGTCGAGGCATACATATTTGTATTTATTCAATCGTGCATATATACATCTAGTTGCCTTTCGACATTTAATGTATAGGCGACACTAGCAATTGATATTGTCTTTTGTCTAGCTTTCACACCTCCGTACTTATGTATCTCCTAAATTACGTTTTCCTCGAGGATGATTCATAGTGATGCATACAATATTACTACGCGAACTACCGGGGCATTGCCTACAGTACATGAACGATATCAAATTGTTGTTGTTTACTCGGTTTCATTCGTGATGAATGATGAAACGTCAAGAAAAAGATGTGGTTTCGTCTTTATTCAAAAAGGCTGATTTCGTACCTTGATTGATGTTGTATACATAACCAGTATGGGGAGGCAATTATTAGAAAAAATTCTAACTGCAAATGAGGTTTTGAAATGTAGATGTAGTTTACCATTTCATTCCTCAGCAAAGTATATTTAAACAACGGCAAGTCAATAGGACAAAACTACTGAGTTCCGTTCCATAAATGCCACTTTTTTGATGGATTGTTGAAACTAATATTCCTGGGAGCTTTGACTGCAAAGGAATACAGACAAGTGCTGAGTTAAAACACCTAATTTATGGCTATAGGGTGCCATTCAGAGCAATGTGAGAAAGATTAACGGTCTGGGAAGAATAATTCATCATTGGGCGGAATGAGGATTTGGCAACTTAATCGGCTGGAGTGTGGTTGACTTAGCCGACATTGCCTTAGTGGAGGAATCAATGTGGCATAAACCTATTATCTATGTCATAACTCAGCTGTTGTAGAAATAATACAGCTTCCTACAGGGAAAAAACAAATTCAAGAACGTGAATTATTTCTCAAATCATTCAGTAATTTATGTTGGGTCGATTTTTGTGCCAAATATTGCGACTATGTTCATCTTTTATTTGTAAATGTACCCTAGATATATAAAAGCAGCAGGACGCTGAAGAGAGATAAATAATATATAGAAAATTACATCTCACAAAATATTGTGATGTATATCAGCGAAACCCTTTTGGCACTGTTATCTTTGGCAGAAAGTCCAGCTGATACCCAATAACGACTTGTTGCTATATTATATGAAGAACAAATACGCTTGGAAAAAAACAACAGTAGAATCTAAAAAAAACACCAGTAAATGGCAAAAAACGCTAGACATCGGCTGTTGCAGTTGCATTCATATTTTTGTGTACAACGCAAATGTACAATACGAAATTGACACGATCTCAGAGTCGTGAAGCTACTAGATGCTCTCATAGCCCATTCACATATAATGTACCAAATGTTTATGCTCATAAATGTAGAACACGATTTGTGTACTTGTTATCATCACCCAAAAGCTGATCAAACGGGTCAGTTTGTGAATAAATCATTGTTATCAGGCTCAAACGTGGGGTATTGGGTGAGATCATGGTGAGGCCATGTAAGGTTATTTGCGTCAGTTGGATGCAGTCTGGCCCTATTAAACGCTCCAATGAGGGCTTCATTTTACATGCGTGCTACCACCAACAAAGCCACTATGTCCCTTGATTTTGTGTGTGGAAACCTTAGCAGCTGACCATAGTCCGTGTGCGCCCAGAAGTCTACTATCCTTATTGGACATTTGCGCGACAATGCCGGTCACTACTGCATGGGATTCGAATCAAGTCCAACAAATCCATCTGCTGCAACAGGTTCAGCACTGAGCAGCACCGGTTTCCACGAAAGACTGCTACTGATGAAACCCAGGATGTGTTACCAACATGCTTGACTGACACCAATGGGTGCTACTACAACATCGACGGAAATTGCAGGAACAAATATAATGTTCTTCACAGAATGCGTTCTTTGTAGCAGAGGTTCCGTTGCATCATCTGCTCATTACGAGTTTTAAAGTCGCTCGGTACTCCTAGCTCTGCATATCAGACAGGTCAGCACCCATATAAACATTCAGCGTCACATTGAACAGTTTCCAAGCCAACCAGTACCTGAATCCTACCTCATATACCAAAAGTTAACTGTTCTTCTTGATCGTCTTGCAATAGTACAAAGGAAATACTTGATCAGTTCGTTACGAGGCACAGTAGAATTGACCAAACGTTCAAGAAAAAAGCTGCCGAAAATATATGCCATGAATATTTGCAAAATTGAATATGGAGCGAATGGCCGCGATGAGCGGAAACTGAATACAAGCCATTTGTATGAACAAATATCTCGGAATCATCTATCCCAGGATTTATTTACTTCACACGATTGACGAATAACCACAGGTCAAGTTTAACTCGTTTTTCTAAATGATCTGAATTATGTGGAATATAGAACCAGCAGATGATGAATTTAAAAGGTAAATCCGGTCCAATTTGATCAAATTAAGCGATGATGTACAAGTGTGTTACTTCTGATATCCCGTAGCATAGAGTTTATTAGTCAAAGAATACCGTTGGGTCCAAATAGCTTATAAATAATTCTCATACAATCCGGAAACATCGTTATTGACTATACGGAAACACATTTTCATTACTTGACCACAAGACAAATCTTGTCAGCAAGGAAGAAGGGAGGTGGGGGTTGACGTTCTCCTAACAGCTTTCTTAACAACTTTCCTAACAATATGAACCTTGTTTTCCCTGGTCTACTATGACGTACTCCGTATGCATTGGCTCACTTCATAAATATATCAACTACCAAATGAGCCAGCAAATGCCAAGACTATTAAGGTAGAAGCTATTGTGCCCCGCCAGACAGCCAAGCGAATAACGATGGAAGCACGTTTAATATAAAAGGGAATTAAGATGCAGTTCGGATGTATTGTGCACGTATAATCGGCCAATTCAGCTCATAAGGTCAATGTGTTGGGCCCGTATCAGGCGGGATATTGGACTATTAAATCATTCAGCAGAGGTAATTGTAGAGGTAAATTACATAACATGTCAGAGGGATATTGTTCCGTCGAATTGTCGAGCAGCAGTAGGAATAAAAAGCTGTGGTGCGGTTGTATGAAAATTTGACTCTGGGCATTTCCCCCGATAACATTTTCCACAAATGCAAAGTTGCGTGAATGTCTCGTTTATATTGTAGGATTTATGAAAGCTGTGAGTATGTCTACTATTTTTGAAAATGGATTGAGAACGGTGTTTAAGCGTGGTTGATATTCATCAGCATATGATGCAGCTTCAGCAGTGATGAAATATCCTGCATAAAGAAGGCTTTGTAATTATTGACATTGTGAATACACAAGAGTGTACCTGCCTCGTTTCCTGCATATAATTGCCAAAAGGGGTCACAAGGGGTAATGCAAATCGTCATCTGTCTGTACTAGGAAATATTTACAACTGGTTTAGTTTGTTCGACCGTGAGCGGGGAAGTTTCGCTTCTATTTGATGTCATTATCGCTGCTTCTACGAGTAGTAAAGAAATAATTTATTCACTTACACTAATTCAATAATCTGTAGAAAATTGGATGAATTTCAAACTACTTGTTTATAACCATTCTCCTTCGGGCAATAATTATAATCAGCTTCAGCCTGATCTCAGTCTTAAACCGCTGGTATGACCTCATTTTGTGACTAATTTTATTTCTCTAATAAGTGAACAATGAGACAAACCAACCTTAGACGTAATTACTAGTAGCAATTCGATCCTTATTATGTCGAATGCACCTAATTTATTACCTAAGCCAGCAAGGCATGGAATTACCTCACTTGTGATCTTGGCTGTATATCATTTACATTTCGGAGATGTTGTAGAAAGTGCATCAGTGAATAAAGGCTTTGCGTTGCTACGAACCTGAGTTGCCATTGTTAGCATGGTATTCTAAACATCGAGGTAGGATCCCGCTGCGTTCCTTTAATACTGACATAGACTTATTACCGTGGAAGTTCATTCAATATCAGCTGAACAAAAATCCTACAACGACGTCACACGAACTCAGCCCCACCCACCTATAACTTACTTGGAAAATACTGTTTTAAACGGTTTTAAATAAAATTCTGGTTGAGCCAGCACGCAGCAGAGAGAGCATATATATATATATAGATATATATATATATATATAGAGATATAGAGATATATATAGAGATATAGATATATATAGATATATATATATATATATATATATATATATATAGAGAGATATATATATATATATATAGAGATAGAGATATATAGATAGATATATATATAGGATATAGAGATATATATATATATATATCTATATCTCTATATATATATATATGAGATCTATCTCTCTATCTCTCTATAGATAGATATATCTAGAGAGATCTCTATATCTCTCTCTCTCTATATCTATAGATCTCTATATCTCTCTATCTAGATCTATCTCTCTATCTCTCTCTATAGAGATCTCTATCTCTATATATCTATCTCTCTATCTATATATCTCTCTATATATATATATAGATCTATATATATATCTATATATATCTCTATATCTATCTCTCTCTATATATATCTCTATCTATATCTATATATATATCTCTTATCTATATATTCAAAACAGTCTCAAACATGCTATCTCTTGACAAGCATATATAGAAAAGATATATCTCTCTATATATCTTCTTGCTATCTATACTATCTATATAACGACTATAGATATATATAAATATATATCATTTATATATTCAAAACAGTGACAAACATGCTGAACTTGACAAGCAATATAGAAAATAGCGGAGTCTTTTTTTGCTTCACTATGTAACGACTATAGATTCATCGGAAATCACAAACGAACGCAAGTATTCAATTGGGGTTTTAGGAGCAATTGCAGTCACCGATGTAAACATCGCTTGATATAGAGGCAGTAAGCAAAGGGGAAACAATATCGGAAACACTAAACAATTGTATTTGCCATAAAGCGTTATGTTGCTTGCGATTCCATATAGTCTATGGTATTGATTTGACGGTTTGCTGGTGATAACATGCATGGGGGGGGGGGGGGTGGGCATATACGGTGCGCAATCAGTAGCATCGGACTCGTTATGCTTTATTCATCATGTGTAGGAAAGCCATCATGCAAATTTATTTCTACTTAGTATACACGTAATGCTAACAATATTAATCTTTGGACAGATTCCACACTGATAATCCGCAGATTTCAGTGTAATGCTTGCCTTTGACTGTACAACAATGTACTGTCTTTGTCTTAATTACATGATGTAATTTGTTACACGGCAGAAATGCTAATTATAAACACACCATTAGCGAGGGAAATAGATCCAGATCTAGACTTAGCACCTGCACGGTGCGCAGCTAGTGAACACTGCGAGTATGTTTTCAAGTAATTAAGTAGCAATATATAACTATGGTGTCAGTAAAAGACACATGCACACTTGAGCTAGCTTTATAATTATCGGGTCAAGAAAATAAAACTATTTGATTGAAGCTCTATTGTTTTATAACTACAAGCAATATATATTTCACTTTGATTGTTAAAGTGGCATATTGAAGATATATGGTACATTCATACAGACGTAATGCCAGAACCACAGACCATACCTCGTTATTTCACGGTAAGTACTTCGTTTATCATATTGTTATATTCAACGATTCCAACCAAACGATTTACTAAATACCCATCGATGAATGCATACAATGGTCGCTATTGATGGCGGTGGGATATTAACAGGATTAGTAACCGGTGCATACAAGATTTGTGCTTTTACAACGCTGTCGAGAATCAACATTAAGGCTTGTCTACTAAGACATCTCTATTGCGACGGAACAATACCAATGACGCACTCTGAGTTGAAGTTGCTCCTTGAAAAGCAAACCCACAAGATTCACACATCTTATGACACGCGTTGGTGCATAATGCACGAAATAAGTCCAATTAAACAGTGATGATACAGCATTGCAAGTGGTAGTGTTTAAACTTCTGCCAATGCTGAATGCCTCCCATACATGCAGCTATTACTTTGCACCCATGCATGACGTCAATTCATTTCGTGAAAGCCTGAAATATCCCAGCAACTACAACCAATGTACACAGCCATTGGATGCACCGAGTATATATCTTCGTGGAATCACACCGCGTTGTAGGACAAAATTATGCCTCATGGGAAGATGATTTGTCTCTGGGAGTATGCTAGTTAAGTTCCCCTAGCCTGTTGGCTGCGGGCCATGTTTACATGTTAATGACATTCAATAGTCTCGCCAACAGTCTAAGATATTGTCTCGTCTTGAACTGGTGCAGCATCCCAAATTTGGGATGCTCCAATCACAAGCCATGTCTCTCGGTCATCTGCTCTAAAGTTGATGAACTGTGGTGCTTGCTATAGCAGCATCTAGTCAGAAATCAGGAACAAATGTCTGTTGAACGTCTAGCGAAAGCTTTAACAACCGATAGAAACCGTGATTTCTTGTCTGAGTTTGAGAAAAGAAGTAGCAGGTCAGGTGCTGTGGCAGCAGCTTTTGATAATGTGACAGGTGAGATTGGTATTCGAAATTTCTTTTTTTATCAAATACAAAGAATTGTATAATAGTGTGTCATCTAACGTTTATGATTATGAGCGCATAAAAGTTATGCAAAGATGCATTTCAGGCAAATGCGAATCTGGTCATTATGTTTCAGTAAGTGACGGCATGGCAGCTGGGTTGGCAATTAAGGCCCATAAGGCTGACATTAATGACAAAGTTGATTCAGACCATATCGTAAATGACACTCGGGAATTGCCTACTTATTTACCTTTGCAGTTTAATTCTATGATTGTGCATTCAATTGTCCCAGTTGAAATGACTAGATTTGTGATTGATCCGTTACTGAAAAACAAAAAGAAATCGGCAAGTGATATCAATTACTATCGATCGATAGCGCTTAGTAGTTTTATAGGCAAGGTTTTAGAAAAGTTATTTTGTTCTAATGTTCTGAGCACCAGTCATCACCAATTTGGTTTTAAACCGGACCATTCCACTCCTCGGTGTACTTATGTGGTTCAAGAAGTTATTGGATTTTATGTCAATCAAAAATCGCCATGTCACGTTGTGATGCTAGACGCATTAAATGCATGCGATAGGTTGAATTATGTTCAATTGTTTAAATTATTGATACCAAGAGGTTTGTGTCCTACTATTGTAAAGATGCTCCTATATATGTACTGTAACAAATCGTTGATAATTAAATGGGGATCGGGGGTGTCTGAGGTATTTTAATACTGTAATGGCATAAAGTATGGCGGGGTACTATCACGGATTCTTTTCTGTATTTATATGGCTTCTTAATCGTCTTGAACGTGGTAATGTTGGTTGTTAGGTCGGTCATCAGTTTATGGGTGCATTTGGGTATGCTGACGACTTAACACTCCCTGCTCCCTCAGTTACTGCTGCCCAGCTTATGATTTCAACATGTGAAGAATACGCACAAGTGTATAATGTAATGTTCAATAATGAAAAAAGAATGTTCCTGTGCTACAATATTCCACAATGAAATGCCGATCTCTAATTACAGCTGAATGGAGCCATTTAAAAATGGTACCCTATGGCTGTTCACATTGGAAGTTATATTGGTGATGAAAATAATGATGTGAATATCGAAAAGGCTGTAGGACGTTCGTACAAAGCTATTTGAAACCTTTGATTCAAGCTTTTATGGCAGTCCTTGATAGAAATTTGATTTAATGTCTCTTAAGATAAAAGTGCTGCTTGGCGAAAGTGAAAGGAGAGTTCTTAAGCTTGAAAAAAGAACGATGTCTCGTTATTTACCGCTACTTTTTGGATAAATACACAGTAACAACCCAAAAGTTCGGCTTGCCACTATGCTCGCGAATATTTTGTGAGCTCATCTGTTGTATCAGATAATGTATGAACATGTTTGTCTTTCCCTAAGTTGGACTACCACCCAATAAGTTTAATTATTCATGGTAACCTGAATCATGTACGTGAAACGTTCTTAAAGTTTAATGAAGTATATGATGAAGACAGGGCAACAATATGCGCATTGCAAGATCTGTGTCAGAAGCGCAAAGGCCGTAAGCAGACATCTCTAACCCTCACAGAGGCTTATGAGCTTCTTGTGTTTCTATGCATAAATTAATTGTAACTCATGCATTTTATATTCATTTTTTTGTAAACTTCTTATTGCGAACAAATACTATATATATATATATATGAATATATATATATATATATATATATATATATATATATATATATATATATATATATATATATATATATGTATATATATATATAGATATATATATTTATCTATGTATATATATACATATATATATATATATGCATGCATTTGCGAACAAATACTACATATATATATATAAATATATATATATATACATATATAAATACACACATATATATATATCTATATATATATATTTTTATATATATATAGATATATTATATATATATATACACACATATATATATATTTAAAATATATATATATTTAATATTTGTATATATATATATATATATATATATATATATATATATATATATATATATATATATATATCTATATATACATATATAAATATATGTATGTATCTTATTTTGAAATCATTCAAATATCCAAATATGCATACATATATTCAAAAGGATGGATAGAGCTGCATGGCAACTGTAAACAGACATCTGGAAATAACAAACAAATTGACTTTTACCGTCTGCAGATGAGCATAAACTGTCCTAGGTTCAGCTCATATGTGTTTGCGCAGTACAGTCAACTGTATGTACAAGTATATGGTTTCCAGTTGACATAGTACTGCCGATGACTGGATCATTTATTCCTGCGACAGTGTGATCCCGGTAGACATTTTGTAAATCACATTCATTATCGTCAACGAGACTGAGTATTTCAGCCGGTTTGGTTGGTCCTTATCATTTCAGGAAGCATAACCCCAATATGAGCTCATCCCCTTTGATCATTTAACAGTACATCTTTCTCGTTTCGAAAGTGTTATGCATCAGCTTATTATTAACTAATCCAGGTGTTGATAGTACTTTATATAAGTCCAAAGCCTTTGAATATCTGGAAAAATTGTTGGTACTGAAAAGCTGCACCTTCGACACGGAAATGGATTATGTATTGTTGATGAATGCAAGGACATGGCGTTTTTACAAACCTTGTTACTGTTACAACGACCCACTTACACAAACGTTTACCATGTGAGGTAACAGGAGCATTAATTGCCCCTATATTGCATTCGTGTATTGCCAATGTTGTTTTTTCGGTCATTTCGAACGGTATAAGAGAATAGTTCATATGAATTGCGAATTTTGTTACAATAATATACAGCTAAATATATAGATAAAACTACAGATTAAAGCTAATTCATAAAGCAGTGAGGCTTCTTCAGTGGAGTATATATCCTGTATTAAGATATGGATTTATTCATTACCGTTACACTTATGGGCATGCGTGATTACACAGGGGTGTATCTACGTGACCAGTTTCCTGTAAATTGGCTAGGTTGATGAATACGTGTCCGGGGCAACCTTGGCGAATGCAATAATCTTGCTGTCGGCCAATTAGTCCCGGATATATTTACGATTTCAGCTGGTATGACTATGAACGAGGAATGTTGTCATTGACTGGTCGATAATGATAGTATTAGTACGTATTGTCTTATGTACAATGACGCAATTATCCGCTGTAAATTACAAGTTGAAGAAACGATCATCAAAAACTGATTAGGTTCAGAACAACCAAGCTTCAAGCTCGTCCATAGCATTAATGCGTCATGAATCCCATGCTACCGGGTGCAAGATAGATAGTTTTTGTGTGAAGTGAATGGTTAAAAACAAGGGACGGAATTTCAAGTGCAAGGGCTTCAGCTCTGCCAATGACAAACGTTCTCCACAATTCATTGCTATTCAGCCGTCAAGTTACTGTTATCATTGCTGGTCACAGGTATTTAGCAGTGATGTAAGTCAGTCACAACGTCAATTTGCTTTGCTTTAGCCAGAAGTGTTATTATTCAACAAACCGTTTAAAATGACAGCATAACACAATAGAGCCTCCGCAATAAAGGTACGCAGCCTTGCAAAACAT
Source organism: Urechis unicinctus (assembly GCA_034190875.2). NCBI lineage: Eukaryota > Metazoa > Annelida > Polychaeta > Xenopneusta > Urechidae > Urechis > Urechis unicinctus. The sequence continues at coordinate 29,044,124 of CM067356.1, forward strand.
CTACATAGAATCACAGCTCGATACGGAATTTTATAGGTAAGAAATTTGTCTCTGGAGGATGGCCTTGTTAACCTCGTTACATGATCATGAAATGAGATACCACAATGTAGACAATAGATTATTAAAAGGCTTGCAGGAGCGATTAATGGGACCAAGAGTAATCAAATAATAACTTGCAATAATAGCTTAAAAGTATCATTAATGTTCTTAGCCTGTCAGAATCATCGACTGATGTCC
>CM067356.1:29044460-29152368 GCA_034190875.2 Urechis unicinctus
CTTGAGGAATGTTGGAGTCTCGCAACGCTTCGGCAAATCTTTCCCAACCCTGTGGTTCGAAGTGTTTACGTCGTCTCAATACATCGTTAACCAAATCCGCCACGTTAGTTCCACTAACGGCTTGTCCTTTAATCGTTAATTCCCCTCGTTCATTCCAACCCACGTCTGGGTTTTTTCGAAGGCGTTCTAATAACAAACGCCCTTTTTTCTGAAATTTATCAGGGATGGTTTCTACAACTTCCGCAATAGACACATCTTCTTGTTTGGGTGTGAGGGGCGGGGCCTTAGCTAAGGCTGTGTGAGGTGTCGGGGTTCTGTGCTGACGGTAATACTCGCGGTGTTTTGTTAAAATCTGGTTATAAGATTCTACTTTAGCCTCCTCCGATAAATCACTACGATTCAGGACATCCCTCATCTCCGCATCCAAGTTGGATAACACGTCGACAGTGGGAGCTTGATCGTAACGTGCACTTGACAGTACTCGGGGATCAACCAACATCATTTTCTTAGCCATAATTAGGTCCTAATAACGCCGGAAGAAAACCACCGGTTTGTAATACTCTTTTCTTTTTCTTGACGTTAGTTTTAGGTGAGATCAAAGCGTGCAGACCTTGTTTGTGTCGGGTTAATTTACGCTTCTGAACTGAAGTCAAGGATACGTTTCCTTTTAAAACATTGAGGGCACATTCACATAGACAATTCATCAATTCTTTGTCAGCCGTGTGAATCAAAGCCCTATTGACAGGGGGTTTGGCTTTAGCCATCACTCGTAATGTATCAGCGTGTTTTCTGAGACGCTCTGCCATGGTCTATGTCTAACGATAAGATTGGCGGTCGCCCGATGATCGACGGTATTTATTTCTGTAGGTATACAACTTGATTGGGTCGTAGTATGTCAGTTCGTAGCCGTAAGTGATCTGGCGTTGCTTGCTTCAAATCGATAAACAAATAACCGTGGGGTTGCAAAGTAGCATCCGAAAAGGCTTCTTGTACATACTTGATGTTTCGCGGGTACATTTGTTTGGCTAAATGCATGATTTGTGAAGCGTCCCGAGGGTTCTTAAATACCACTAAATAATGACCGTTCAAACTGATTGTTCGATGTTCTTTATTCTTTCCGAATAAATTTTGTACTAAATACAACACGCTAAGATTGCCATGGTGACTCCCTTTGGTGAATAGGCGAGTGACGCGTTCGTCAGTTTCTTCCATCAAATCATCGGTGATCAACAAGGTTCTTTGTTCGGGATCTGTCTCAAAATTCAATCCCTCTACAAATTCCACGTGCGGTAGTTGAGTGTACATGGTTTGCCACTCTCCGAAACACCACACGATTCGGTCGGGTGGTGGCTCAATGTGACTACCTTTGATTAACTCACTCACAAAGTAAGTTTTTCCACAGCCGCTCGGACCAGCTATCACGCAACTAAAGGGGTGTTTTAAGGCTCGATCCATTCTTATACTGAGTTATCATTCACAGTTCCCCACTCTTTTTATAGATAGGTGCTGTGTGTTATGCATTGGGTGTCATGATAAGTAGAACTCAAAAAGAAATTCAATTAAAGTATATCATCACTTTTTATTCAATCACGAATCATATATATTCATGCGTCTAATAATTTTATTATATTTACAGTCATAAGGTTCCCCCATTAAGACTTTAGACCAGTGTTCGGTGGTCACACAAAAACCTAACATGGTACGTCGATACTCTCTAGAGAGCCAAAGACACAGTTCAGTCGAATTGTGTTGCTCACACAACACGCGCCATAATAAAGTGACGTGATGTTCGTCCACCTTATCCAAGGCTCTTCCAACGCAATGTGAATACATCTTTTGTTGGTTCTCGGCTTGACATACGCCCGTTCCACACACGACGCATGGTTCTTGAGCTATGTCAGATAACAATGGCTTCATCAAACCACTGTAAAGGCTAATTATCATATCCCACCCATCAGGCGACGTTCCTTGGTCATCCATCTTTTGTGGGCGTGCTGATAGGTCTTGGTAAGCTTTTATGAGCAGCCACCAATTGAAACTATCAAAGCACATGGTCACGCTTTCACGGGTAATTTCAATATAGGGGACTGGGGCTTTCACTCGACCAATTACATCGTCACAAATGGTTTCTTCCGTATCAACGTCCGATTGGCCAGCTTCCGCGTCAATCAACGATAAGGTGAGTGATGTAAGAGCCGTCCCGCTTCTGAGAAAGGCATTTGAGGGTAATTTTATTTGATGTCCGCTCCATCGATCGCGAATGTGTAAATCATTGATCAAGTCATCTGGGTTACTACACCACTGTGAAATTTGAAAGCGACCACTACGACGACTGGTATACAACGGTCCGTCAATGTTATCACACTCCTCGCTGTTCTCCTCTGCCATCCTGAATGAAACAAAAAGCTGTCCGTGTTCGCTTATTTATCCCCTGATCGAGCTAATGTAAGGGGTTTTTCATGATCACGTGTCGACTTAATTAAGCTGATGTCAGCGCTTTTTTCATGATCACGTGACGAATTGATTTAGCTGTAGTCAGCGGTTTGTCATGATCACGTGACAAATTAATTTCAGATCCGGTAAATCACGCACACACACACACACACGCACACCGGGGTTGTGAGGTTCTTCGAACGTGGAAGTTTAGCTTTCCGATTACGTCACAACCTTCCTCTGCTTTGTTGTGCCTGTTGTTTTTCTTAAGTTTCGATTGTGAATGTAGAGTTTATAATTACAGTGATATTTCAAGTGTTGGGTCAAAAGCGCCTTGGTAACAAACCCACATTGACACAGAGGACATCGCCTTAACCTCAGGGGTCTGTGTTTACCCTGAGCAGGTGTCTTGGGTCTATATGGTTGTTGAGTCTCAGCGACTCTCTGACATTCGTCACATTCTACACAAGTATCCATGTCGTCGCTTTAAAGATTTAACCTTTACTGACAGTGAACTTGTTGTTAAACGATATTTATAATTACTTTAATCCACCTCATCTTCAGACACGAACGCAGTTAACTGACGATCCATTAAACACTCTCTAGCTTCGATCGCTTTACTAAGAGCCGTATCAAAATCGTAACCATGCTCCATCAAGCGCTGTTGATTTATACTAATTTGTCTATAGATCTTATTGTCTCTCAGTTCTTGAGTAAGTTGTGCATGCATCTGTAACTTGTCTTTTAAAACAGACCACCTGCTATACGCATCCGTCATGTTGATGTCACTCTCTGACTATCTTAGTCGTAAATGACCACCCAACAAATTTTAACTCTTTATAACATACTTTCCAAATAAAAAACACCGTCCTGTATTTTCATTCATTTATTACACAATCTGTAAATTACACGTATTTCAATATCTGATTTCACCGACTCTAACCAATATTTCCTATAGTCCACACACAACCATTTGCTACGTTCCATCCACGAGGGGCAGGGGTCAATTAAACCTACACTCAATTCCCATAATCTTGTCACATACAGTTCATCAACACTTTCGAGGGCGTCCCCCATACACAACCTAACTTGTTCTTCAGGTTCGGCCATCAAACAAAGATTATGCTGTCGCTGACTCGGGTGGTCTATTTGGCATCCATGACATTTTTCTGGTATTAGGGTTTCGATTAAATCGACAAGCGTGTCTGTGTACACCACCATCAGATATTCCTCCATTAATTTTGCCCTCACCACGTGGGTTCCGTAGAGCAGTTTCAACTCGTCCCACGCTTCTACAAACATATACCACGAGTAACTGTCCATTTGCATTGTCACCTGGCCCTTCTTTATCAGCACCATAGGGACCGGGTATCGAACACTCATCGTCACGTCTGCACCAATAGAGACCTCGACACGACTCTCCTCTCCCGCTTCTAACTGTTTCATTGTTTCTGTGACAGCAGCTATTTCGTAACCACAGTCCAATACACAGTTCATCCCCAACTCTATGTGGCATTTCTTGAAATTGTTTTTCAAAAACACTACATCTTTATTCCAAACCACTATCGAATACTGTGCAAAGTAACGCGTGTATAGTGGTTTCACTTCCTCCATTTCGATTTGCGCCACGGCTTTTAACAAGTCGACATCGCTCATCCGCTTCTCAGCCATGATTATAACTGAACTGAGACCCTCTCGCGTTTTTATATACTCCCCATGATATGAGGTATTACTTCACTTAGCTTAGATCAGCAAACACCAGCCCAAAATACACCTGTCGAAAATGATGTCATCCAAATATCACAATGTATTGACATGAGGTATTACTTCACTTACCCAAGGTCGATGATGAAATATCTGAGGGAATTTCATCAGCCGAAAACACCCAAAATAGAATGATGTCACCACCAAATACCGCGCACCGAATCCGCCAACGCTCCACCAACGAAACATATATTGCACAATCGACTTCGTCCACGTCGTCCAGTGTTCGATGTCAAAAACGAGGTGTGAAGGGGCACGTAAATATACTACTATAATATTCGTCCGTCAGTCAGAATGACATTTGGCGTACGCTCACCTTTCATTAACAGAATAACTGGGATCTGTCCATACTTACTTCATATACAGTAAAACCTCTTTAAGTCGACGGACGATGGGACTGCCGCTGATCGATCGACTTAGGGAGGTGGTCGGGTTACAGAATATCCATCCGATATTTTGCTCGTGGCGAAAAAAAAACAAACAGAAAAAGAGATGTTTTCACAATACAATGTAGGTTTTTGTTCATTTGGAAAATCATATATTCAAATATAAATGTACAAGTAATCACTTTTGCAGAAATTTCTTTATCGAAACTTGCTTGGCGGTTGCTTTAGCTGCGATTTGAGAGACAATAATATCCTCCCAGTCATCCTCCAGTTCCTCCGTGGTCGGCGCCTAATCGTCTAGAGCGACATACTCCTCAGTATCCGTGATGGGGTCAGTCATGTTCGCTCTTAAGTCCTTGAGTAATTGTGCAAGGGGGATATCGTGGGAGTGGTCGTCCTCCTGCAGGTCATTTGCTGTGCTCATGTTGAAACCACGCCAAATAGCCACGGATGAGGCTCGGCAGCTTGCTGGTCCAATCGTCCACGCTGCTTTGGGGCACTTCCCCATTCTCGCCATTGACAACGTGGTGCGTTATGTTATGACGAGAACGGAATTTCTCAAACCAGCCATTCGATGCTTTTAAACCTTTAATTTTCATCTTAGCGGCGAACGCAAGGGCTTTCTCTTGCAACATAGGCCCGCTGACAGGAACGTTGATGGAGCTGGCCTTCTGAAACAAAGTCCATATGGCACATTCTAACTCTTCGCTATCAACACGGGTCCGAATGCGCTTGCGACTTGGTTCTTCTCATTAGCCTCATATGCCATAATGTATTCAGCTTTACGTTTCAGTATGGTTTGAACTGTTGATTATCCGATACCAAAGATATTGATTGCTCTTGCCCTCGCGTACCTTCGTGCCGATAAGTTCTACTTTCCGTGAAAGTGTAAGCTCCTTCGCCTATTTCCGTGTTGCTGCCATGACGCTCAGTGAGATAATGATTCATAAGACCAATATCCACACCTTATATAGCCGCTACTTGTATCTTACGTGTGTGTTGTAACAAGTGGATGTTTTGTGATCAAGATCATCAAAGCTTCAGTGCATACTCTTACAACACATAACAAACCGCAAACATGTTTTACACATGTCAAGAGTGCTATCCAGTCCGCAGGCGTTATCGCCTGAGTGTGTGTGTTCTGCTAATTGCATTCAACCGGTGACTCTAATCCTTCCGCCAGCCGACATTCGATCGACTTAGGGAATATCAAATGGGGCGTTGGGACCATAATGATCGATTGACTAACAGAGTAGGGAGGTGATCGGGTTAGAAAATTCTATCACAATGCTAAAGTATAGGCCGACCAACGGGACTGGAAAAAATCGATAGAGTTAGGGAGGCGATCGGGTTAGGGAGGTGGTCGGGCAGGGAGGTTTTACAGCACCTTTTTGTAGCTGCTGACTTCGCTCACACGAATTGTATTTAAAACATTCATAACATGAATCGTTTGCCTGAATTTTCCGTGATCGAGCCGTCGATGACATAACTACTAAACGCAACATTTAAGTAACTCCTGAAACCAGCGCGAACATTCGTTCTGTAGACGTTTCTGATTATGTCTATTATGACATATACAGGTACAAAGAAATCACGTAGTTTTGCGTCTTCCCCAGAAATTTAATGTTGTTGTCGGATGGCAGCAAAACGAACACTGAGTTAACTGCCTTTCTTTACTGGTTTCGCGGGTAGAAAGATAAAAAATCGGGTCGCACGGCCATTACGCAGACGGTTCAAAAGAATGAGACCGATTAGGGGATGCGGCTCTGATGGGTTCAATTGTGTTCCGTATGCGTTAACCGCCTATTTTGTCAAATTTTCACGCTGAGCTAAACGTTCTTTCTATAGCTGTGGGCCGCACTGCCCAGTCTCGTAAACGACGTTTAATCATCTTCTAAGAGTCCTTGTCTGCCCTGGAGGCAACCAAAGGGAGTTATTTTCGTAATGTTTTTATTTTTTATTGTTATACTATTTGATTCTACTTAAATTGAACGGGGCAAGAATATTTCGCTTGTGTGGGCTCTGAGTCATGTCGGAATTCCTGGCAACGAGCAGGCAGACAGTGCACCACTCTTAGCCAAAGCCCATCAATATGTAGCCCATTATCATCGAATGATCATATTCTTGTTAAGAACCGCCATTTCCACGATCAAAGGTTTTTCCCCCCAATTCTGCCGAAACCCCTAAGGTTTGATATTGAACATTTCCCACATCGTGGTGAGGGTATTCCTCCCCGTTAACAACATCGCCATCATCCATTGTTCTCAATATAGCCATCCGACATTATCCTCCACATCGCCGCAATACACTAACCTAACCCTAACGCTGCCACCATACACTTTCAAAAGAATCACCACCCTACACCATCCTCAACATTGCCACCTTATACATTCCACAATATTGTCATCCTTTACTAACCTCAACATTGCCAACCAACTTATTCTTCAACATTGCTAAGTTAAAATATCCTCAACATTGTAAACCTGCACTATCCTCAACATCGTTAACCTGAGCTATGCTTAACATTGCCGCTCTATGACATCCTCAACAACGTCCCCCTGAATCATCCTCTACATTGCCATCACACGCTTCCATTACTTCGCCACCCTATACATACTACAAATGGCCCCTTCACTCTCCTTAATATCGACACCCAACACTTTGCTCGACATTGCCACCCTACATCATCCTCAACATTGCCACTTCATACAATCCACTATATTGCGACCCTAAATTCTCCTAAACATTGCCACCCTACAGCATCCTAAACATTGCAAACTAATACAATACACAACATGGCCACCCTACTCTATCCTCAACATTGCCATCATACACCCTTAACATAGCCACTGTATACTTTACTCAACACCGTCCCCCTGCACTATCTTTAACATTGCCATCCTATACAGTCCTACACAGCGCCGACCCAAAGCAATTCTCAACATTGCCATCCTACAAATTTCACATCTGCGCCCCCCAACACAATCCTAAACATCGCAAACTTTTCACTGTCCTGACCATCCCCAATCTTAACTATCCTTTATCTCCCCACCAAACTCTATAAACAACACTGCAGTTAATATCAACACCTCAACCCTCAAAAACATTAACACATAAATGTGAATAGTAAGGAATTAGAAATGCCCACAATTTAGCTAATACCTCTGAACTGAAGTCTTATATTGCATCATCCAACTTCGTGGCGAGTGTCTACATCCCTGTTAACTACTTCGCCGTTCTATATTTATCTCAATATCTTCACCATACACTACCCTTAACATCTCTACCCAACAAAACCCTCAACATTGCCTCCCCATTATTGCTAAACTACATTGACCTTAACATCGCCACATCACGCATTCCTGAATATTGCCAATATGCAGTATCCTCATAATTGCTACCACATATAACCCTACACGTCGTTATCTTACACTATCCTAAACATTGCCACCTTACAATATCCTAAACATTCCGAGCTTACACTGAACTCCATATTGCAACCTGCAATTTCGTCAACATAGCTGCCCTATCGCCATCCTTCTCCAACATCGCCATCCAACAGTATCCTCAACATCGCCACTGTGATATGCTCACTATATCAGGACCCTACCTTATCCCCTACAATGCCTTCCTAAGCTTTTTGAGAATTCTCACACTTGCGCTATCCTTAACATCGCTATCCTATATTATCCTTAAAAACTGCAACCTTCACTCTCCTTTACATCGCCACTAAACTATATTAACAACACGGCAGTTATTACTAACACCTCATCCACCCAAGCTTCCTCTAGATACTTTCTCGAGCATTTTCCGTTCTTCTCTAATTCCTTACCGAGAGAGAGGAGCTCACTGATGAGCGCCATCGGCCAGCTTCGTGCAAGGCCAACAGATTTCTGACCCGTCCGGACACCACCCGTTTTTATTTCCCTTCTCGAGACGTTTTGATCCCCCCGGGTGGGGCCCCTACATCGCTGCAGTCGGTTTGGCCGTCCCAATTAAGGGTAACCTGCTATGACGTACGTCTTCATCAATTCGGACTAGTCTTATTATACATTTGCATGTATTATTTGGTAACCTCATGGCTGCAATGTGGACTTAAGGAAACGAGGGACTTGCTAATCCTTTTTTCGCTCCCGGCGATTTTTCCCACCTCGTGCACTGCGCATCTAGTGCACTCCACCCTACGCTTGCTCGGGACACCCAGGAGTAAGCCCGGAAGTATATCGCCACCGGAGATTGTCTTGCGACCAAACTCTATAAACAACACTGCAGTTAATATCAACATCTCAACCCTCAAAAACCTCAACACATAGTTGAGAATAGTGAGGTATTAGAAAAACCCCACCCAATAATGTCCTCAACGTCGCCACTGTAATATGTCCATGATATCGCAACCATACCCTATCATCGACAATGCCATCCGGCACATTTTGCAAATTCCCATACTTGCGCTATCCTTAACATCACTATCCTATATTATCCTTGAAAACCGCAACCTTCACTCTCCTTTACATCGCCACTAAACTCTATTAACAATAACGGCCGTTATTACTAACACCTCAACCCGCAAAAAAACATCACATATGTGAGAAATGTAAGGCATTATAAATACCCCACAGTTATGCCGATACCCCTCAACTAAGGTCTTATATTGAAAACTCACATAGTGGCAAGTGTCTCCATCCTCGTTGACAGCATCCCCGTCCGATAATATCCTCAACATCTACATCGTTCATTACCCTCAATATCTCCACCATACACCATCCTTAATATTGCCAACACATACTACGCTCTGCATTGTCACTCTACACTATTAACTAAATCGTCACCCTGCATTCTCCTAATCTCTTATATTTTCACAAACTCGCGACCCTACAAAATCCTTCATTTGCTGACCTACACTATACTTAACATTAACGCTATACACTATCCTCAACACTGTCCTCTGCACTACCCTCAGCATTTCAACGTTATACTGTATTCAACTTTGACACCTTAAACTATTCTCAACGCTGCAACCCTACAGCATCCTACACATCGTCACTCAACACTATCCTGCGCATTGCCGACCTACAATATCCATACGTTGCCACCCCACCATATCCTTAATCATTACCAACTTCAAATACCCTTAACATTGCTAACATACACTATCCTCGACAGTTCCAACATACACTATCCTCAACAGTGACAACCTAAACTAGCCTCAACAGTGTCAACATACATTATCCTCAACATTGCAAAACTACACTATCCTCCCCAGTGCCAACCGACACTATCCTCAACACTGCCAACCTACAATATCTTTAGCATTGCAACCCTACGCTTTGCACAATATTAAAGCTCTGCAATATCTAAAACATCACAATCCCTGCACTATCCTGAACACTGGCACGCAAACAAATCCTCAGCATTTGATCCCTGTACTATACTCAACATCGCAAACCTATACTATCCTCACCGTTTCAAAGCTACAGTATTCTTAATATAGCCAAACTAATCTATTCCCAACATCACGATTCTCACATACAACGCTACCCTCATGGTCATTATCGCAGTAGTCAGAACGATAATGCACTGTAAAATCCCGCAATTCTTCCGATACCACACAACAAAGGTAAGATATTGAAAATTGCTCACATCATAGTAAGTGTCTCCACCCCTGTTAACAACACCGCCATCATCCATTGTTCTCAATATAGCCAGCCGACACTATCCGCCACGTTACCACAATGCACATGTATTTGTAAACACCAAGTCAAACGGTATCCACTGTGAAATAAGAATGAAATAATATAATGATACCCCTAGCATTGTGCGAAATTATTTAATTGCTACCACATAAAAATGCTATCGAGTTGCTATTGGTTTCTTGTACTTTCTGACATCCTAATAACTTTAGCACGCCTGTTATTTAGTAAAAATACAGGTCTTGCAAGTCAGAGAGGGACAGTTGATTATCAGTAGACGCCCACGTGAAGATGCCACAAAACAGTACAAGCCGCACTATGTCTTGCCATGCGAGTTTTTTTTTATGCATTTGTTGCTAAAGATTCTCTGTGGACACATATAGAGACTTGTCAGAGTAACCCGTGGCCAACTATTGTACAGAATGCGAGCACAATGTTGGATTAGATGAAATTTGTCGGCAAGATGGTCTCAACAACTGAAGAAGGAAATGGATAACATGAGGACAAAGGTGCGGACATTGGGAAGGGTACATCAGAATATGAACCAGTCCACGGACACACCGATACCTCTTATGGCATTTTTCACTGGTAAACACTTCAGAGCAGTGGTACAAAGCGTGAAAAGTGTATCCATGGAAACCGATTCACCACAATTGGCCCTCACGCTGGGTCATTACATTAAAAAAATGTTTTCTCGTCATATAACCTCTCAATAAAACCACATTACAAAATAGGTATTCCATGAAAACTCAAATGTACTGGGGACTGACAGATCGATATTAAGTGCTGTATTTGTGTATTGCACAGACACTGTTGTGATACGGGTGACGTCGAAGTAGATGCCCGAATAGAAGCAAGTGGTAAAAAGGATAGGGATTCAGGCAGACGTATATTGTTCTAGGGGCTTTGCGCACAAAAGCATCTTACAGTTTCTTGAGTTAATATGTTGAATGAATCGTACTAAAAACATATATCTTAGTTATCCCATATCTATACCCTCTACGCCTCGTTTAAGGACGTCATTATCAACAAACGGTCGGTAAAAGCCGAGGTCATCATGCAAGCTAAGGAGAAATTCCCATGCTCGCCCGACAGAACCGACGCTCAGATAAGAGCAAAAATTCACAATATTACTTCTCACAAAGAAAAGGTAAAATGAAGCTTTTACTAACGTCGTACGGTGTGTTGAATTTATTGTAAATGGTCGTATTCAAGTCAACAAGTATTTTTGGCAATAGTTGCTTATTGAATTGTTCTGACGCTGCAGTTCATTCAGCTAAGTGTAAATGTATCATTGAATATCTAGTTAAATCCCTACGTTTTGAATATAAAATAGAGCTACGCGTGGCCTTATTGGTATGATCATCCTTCCCATGTGAGTAAATCGGCAATTTGATTGTATATATCAAAGTTGTGTGTGACTTTTGACTGCGGTTCATATTTCAAACTGATTTTGCAATTGCCTATATTATTTTTAATGATCTGTAACTTTATTATCTATGTAATGTTGTAGCATAAAATAAATGGTCTTTCCAGTTTGTCTTTTGTTAAAGTAGCTCGGGACATATTATGAAATATTCATTTTAATAGTTATATTAAAATTAGAATTAACTATGCACGTCTTGTAAATCCATAGGTGTTTTCGAAAGTCGTCTTGAGCGTCTTTTAAGTACACCAAACCTGTTCTTGTAATACACAACGATGTAATCCTCCCATTACATCTTTATCTCTATGACCAGGATAACATGAGATTCATTAATATCATATTGGTGATTATGGCGCGGTATGACGGTGAATTATAGAAGTCACTAAGCATATTATCAGACGATTTTTTTTTATCGAATGATATAATGGTACACCAGCGAAGTGATGGGCAGGAGGTGATATTTAGAAACTAATGATAAACAAGCAACGTTTGTTTGAAGCAATTGTCGATATTCGCCGCCCAAGTTGGACCGGAACTCATTTAACACGCATTGAGGATCAATCAGCACCAACCTAGCCTGATTCCAAACGCGCCCTACCCCAATATTGCATTTCCAGATTTAAGGTTTTATCCCAAAACTGCCATCTATTTTTGACCCCCAATGGTGAAACGTGAGCACGCGCGTGCACCAAAGAGCTGTTTCGGTTGATTAAACAGAGGAATGACCCACACAATTTAGAAATCGGTCCTTTAATTAAAGGAAAATAGGTATTACGGAATCCGTGCAACAGAATGATAACTTTTCAAACAGGAAAGGCAGGCATGACATCCAAATAGATTGCATACCCGAAACAACCCGCAGACATGAAAAATTCCGTCCGACTCCACTATCAAAGATACCCGCACACCTACACAGCACATTAAACTCAAAGGATATAATAAAGTCATCACCATCGTCACCATTAATTGTTTATGTATTCGGACAATCAGTGCGTTGGTATATAACGCTCAATAACAGCTATCAGGTGATATGTTGGCTCAGATAACATACTGCTCAGGTTATATCGGGTCTTGCGTGACAGGTGAAACCAAGGTACAGAGTCAAAAGTGTGTAATGCGCAGTGCTTATCGTCTTACAATAGTCTTATAGTAGCCAAACATGCATTACAATTGTATACGCATCTCCGTTGTGGGCGATATATTTTGCGCTTGCTCTCTGTTATATACTAACATGCCCAATTTCTGGGGCATGTACATGTTATATAATTCACGTGCTGTGGAGTATTTACTGCGCTCGTTGTGGGGTATATATATTTTATATAAATACCCCACAATTTATATATACCTATATACCCCGCAGCTAGGTCTTATATATCTATATATATATGAATATATCTCTTCTATATAGATCTCTCTCTATCTATATATATATCTACTCTATATATATATATATATAGATTTCTATCTCTATATATATATATATATCTCTCTCTATATATCTATATCTATATCTATAGAGAGATATGGATATCTATACTCTCTATCTTTATCTCTATATTCTCTCCCTCTATATCTCCCTATATATCATATCTCTATATCTCATAGATATATCCATCTATATATATATATTTTATATATATATATATCTATATCTCTATTCAGCCCTATATATATTATATTTATATCTATATCATATATATTACATATCTGATGTTATATATATATATATATATATATATAAACATATATTATATATATATATCATAATATATATATATATATATATATTATATATTTATATATATAATTATAGATCATCATTATATATATATATAGATAGTCATATATATATATAGATATATATATCTATATATATATATATATATCTATATCCCTCTCATATCTAAATATATATATATAAAATATATATATATAACATATATCTTCCTCTCTATATCTATATATAGATATATATATATCTCTCTCTCTCTATCTAGATATATATATATAGATATATATTTACTGATATATCTCTATATCTATATATATATATACTCTATATATATATATAATATAGATATCTCTCGCTATTCTATATATATATCCTAAATATATATATAACTATATATATATATAGAGAAATATATATCTCTCTATATACATATATATATATAAGATAGATCTATATCTATATCTATATATAGATATTATGTAGAGATCTCTCTCTCTCTCTATCTCTCTCTCTATCTCTCTGTCTCCCTCTTTCTCATATTTCTCTCTATAATCTCTCTCATCTCTCTATAGATATATGTACTCTCTATACAATATCCTATATATATATCTCTCTATATATCTATACATATATTTATATATATATCTAGATATATTTATATATATGTTCACATATATATATATATAACATATGTATATATATGTTTGTATATATATATGCTATATATATTTATATATATACATATATATATATATATATATAATATATATATATTCATATATAAATATATGTGTATCTTATTTTGAAATCATTCTAACAAATCCAAATACATATATTCAAAAGGATGGATAGAGCTGCATGACAACTGTAAACAGACATCTGCAACAAACAAATTGACTTTTAGCGTCTGCAGATGAGTATAAATAGTCCTAGGTTCAGCTCACATGTGTTTGCGCAGTACAGTCAACTGTATGTACAAATATATGGTTTCCTGCTGACACAGTGTTTCCAATGACTGGATCATTTATTCCTGCGATCATTCATCCCCTTGGATCATTTTACAGTACATCTTTATCGTTTCAAAGTGTTATGCATTAGCTTATTATTAACTAATCCAGGTGTTAATAGTACTTCATGTAAGTCCAAAGCCTTTGAATATCTGGTCAAATTGTTGGTACCGAAAAGCTGCACCTTCGACACAGAAAGGGATTATGTATTGTTGATGAATGCAAGGAGATGGCGTTTATACAAACCTTGTTACTGTTACAACGACCCACTTACACAAACGTTTACCATGTGAAGTAACAGGCGCATTAATTGCCCCTATATTGCATCCGTGTATTGCAAATGTTGTTTTTTCGGTCATTTCGAACGGTATAAGAGAATAGTTCATATGAATTGCGAATTTTGTTACAATAATATACAGCTAAATATATAGATAAAACTACAGATTAATGCTAATTCATGAAGAAGTGAGGCTTCTTCAGTGGAGTAGTGATCCAGTATCCTGTATTAAGATATGGATTTATTCATTACCGTTACACTTATGGGCATGTGTGATTACACAGGGGTGTATCTACCTGACAAGTTTCCTGTAAATTGGCTAGGTTGATGAATACGTGTCTGGGGCAACCTTGGCGAATGCAATAATCTTGCTGTCGGCCAATTAGTCTCGGAGATATGTACGATTTCAGCTGGTTTGACTATGAACGAGCAATGTTGTCATTGACTGGTCGATAATGATAGTATTAGTACGCAGTCATTGACGATAGAATCGCTTCGTTTTTAGAAGGTTTTGAAGTGGTGATGATGATGATGATAAGAGTTATTTGTCTTACGTACACTGACGCAATTATCCGCTGTAAATTATAAAAACTGATTAGGTTCAGAACAACCAAGCTTCAAGCTCGTCCATAGCATTAATGCGTCATGAATCCCACGCTACCGAGTGCAAGATATATAGTTTTTGTGTGAAGTGAATGGTTAAAAACAAGGGACGGCATGACAAGTGCAAGGGCTTGTCCACAGTCCATCAGCAAATTGATTTGACCGAGTGCTGTGCCTTCTGCGCACGGATATTAATTGTCGAGATTCGACTCACTAGAAGTCAAATGTAGGGGCGAACCATATCAAGCAGATACAGTTTCCAGTTAAAGCAGCGCAATCATTGCCATACTCATTTACCTCGGCAATGTACGCTTGGATGTGTTAGTAATAACATAAAATAGGAATTTGGTGGACATTGTTGCTGAACGTCTAAATTAGGAAGTGTTATCGGAATTATGTACATGCGAAATAAAATGCTTGCTAGCCGTTCCGTATCAACCTAGTCGTTTTGACGCAGAACGTGCAGTTTTATATCTCTGTGCGGACATATCATTTTAGTATAACGTTATCGTACACATAGACGCTAGTAATTGCTGTCTAATGGGTGTCAACTAAGGTTTCCTTTGATCCATCAGTAATCTTTGGGATGAAAAGTATTATGGTCATCGACTGATTTAAAGGCGTTAGGGTTCCTACCAAAAGACGACGCTTGGAACATGACCACCCCTATTGGCGCGACAACACGGGGAGCTGTCTTGCAGTCGGTGACTAGCATGCTAACGTATTTGTACGAAATCGATAAGATACTATGATGAAATCTTCCCAAGAGCACAGCGCGCGGGTCTTAGTAGGTTGTCTAGGCAAAGTAAGACAGCATCCACTTTCGAATCCCCAGCTTCGATTAGCTGCGGTAGCGTTGGTCAACAGTAAATACTATGCCCGCTTATGACGGTACAGACAGTATATAAAGTGGTTTGGTACAAGGTAGCAGGGTCATTATTCAGCAAACCGTTCGACTGGAGAATGGCAGGTTCAACAACGAACTAGGATCATGCAGACAATAGCACAGTGTAGGCTTCTACAGGAGCCTTTGCCTTTTAGCTTAACATAATACCCGCCAGGTATACATGTGGCATGAATGTTCTGACGGGTACAACGCATATCGTTTTTATTCGTGTATCTTGAACGAGCCGAAATTACCACAAAACAATTATCCGTAGCCAAATGCGTTATTCGTTCTGTCGTAAATTATAAGGTTCCAAAGAATTTAGGAATTAATCAAGCATTAAGGAAAGACACATTCAAATCCCAGCCTGCACTTCAAACATCAATACAGTATGCCATCCGGATTTCATGGTGCAAAAATAATTTGCTTTGTTTATTCAATACAACAATCACCATAGCAAGTACATGTCAGCTGTAGAAAAACAGCGGTTGCAGCTTTGAATCTAAATGTAAACGTCATAATCATCAGCTAAGACTGTTGACACACGAAGCCGCACACCAGTGATTTATTATTGCAATCTGCTCGATTGGTCTAGCGGGTTCTTCCTGAATAGGTTTTAGTACGTTAGTGTTGCATTACCCACCACCAGCCAATCAATTGCACGAATATACATGTGCAATGCCGATATGTCACCCGGATTTCAGAGCACAGACAAGGCTGCGTGGTTACCGGAATAAGTAGTCTATGTCTATCAGGGACACCTGTCGGACTTGGATGTGTATCAACCGAGCAATGACGCACGAACAGAGAAATTATCCTCCTGCACAAATGTCGCTATATCACATTGCTGCTACGAGTAACTTAAAACCCCAGTGTTTCGTATCGTAATGTCTAAATAATGCATTTATGGCTTCTGATAAAATTTATCGCTAGATGAATATATGAACTTAAACAATATCCCCCGCACAGAATACATAACTAAATGCAATGACATCTTTATCGAGGCTATAACCCATTGAGCAGAACGCATGTGCATAATAGAAGGAATCTGCCTGGTAATTTGAAATGATGTCTACATGCCCTGAACAGTATATAAAAACCCATTATCTGATGTAATCTAATTGCAGCCAAGTGCAGGGTAACGCGAAATGTGTATTACCTGCTGTGAAGGATAATTGTGCCAAATGGTGGGAAATGCGATAAAGATGCTTAGATAGCCTTAACCGATTATCAGCGAAAAGGGACGTATAACCGAGAGAAAGCTTCGGTGACAGCCTTGCATATTGTGAACTGTTAAACGGTCCGAGACCATGGAACAATTTATCATTTACCAGTAATAGCCTTTAAACAGGACACAATGACTCCTTTTGGAACAACTTTCATGTCGACTTGATCTTAACATTGATAACACGGTTTTAGGGTCAATAAATATTGTTCATATATGATTAAGTTAGTGTACAGATCATTGGTACTGATTCGCTTATAGCGCGGAAGTAGTGATTGCTGGGAAGGCAATGGGATTTTATGGATATTGTCAAATATCTTTATATTCCCATTATTGCAAATATTGCAAGTCGTGAATAAAAATACTTGGTATATTGCGATTGCATCAGATATCATGTGACATGAAATGCGAGGCTGATAAAGCTCTGACAATATGCCCGGAGTGCCGTGAGTGAAAGTCGGTCTTTGATAACGTATTCCACTGTCGCAGCATTATTATTGCGTTTCCCGCTGCTACGGCATATTATCATATTTGCTTCTATATATCATCCACAGCATGCGGCGAAGTAGGCTTTTATCTCGAAGATCGACGTAAGTGCTTTGATAGATTGGATATTCTGTATAAAACATGTATCGTATCTCTGTTACTATAATTCGTCTCCATCAACGTCTGCGATATTCCACATCATTAACACAAGCAGCCCACATTCCATCCATGTATGGATAACATTGTAGTTTATAGACGTTTAGTGTGCGAAAGGTGTTATGAATCGGAAGCATATATATTATTAATTAACAGTATCTCAAATATACTCAGTGAGCACTACCATTATCAAGTTGAGTGACTGTAGTGGAGCTTGATGCAGTGATGCATTCTACTGTATAAAGTGATTAGTGCAATAATTGGCAAGGATTATTATACAGATATATTATGATAAGCTTCGGCATAATAATCGCCAGGTCGATAAATACATCTCAGGGATAAGCATGAAATATATAAGAGTCAACTGATTAGTCTTGGAAATAATAATTTTTTTTCTCGGATTGTTTGCTCGTGAGCGCGTAGTTTAGGCCTCCAATAGATGATGTTGAATAAAATGTAGTCAGTAGGGATCGTGATTTTAGCAACTATATCGTTGTCCCCTAGGGTCAGTCCTGGGGCCTATTTACTTCTCATTGTACATGAATTATTGAAAAAGGGTTGTTCATATAGTGAAAAATTAATTTTCAGATGACACTTAACTTTACTCATGAGTGAGGATGAAAACCAGGCTCACAACTAACATTCAAGCTTCCGTGAGCAATAGATTGATTGAATAATTGGCTAACGTTTTTATTCATGAACACAATTGCTTAAAAGACTTGCAGCTAAACATTTTGAACACTGATGGGCGCTGCTACTGTAGGCAATTTGCGGAAGGAAGGAAATTGGGGTTTCATAATTGTTCAGTCATTACAATCAAGTAAACCACGCAGCGTAGAAGTTAAAAATGCAAGCAGGAAGTAATATTGTGTCGTTTTCTATGTTAAAGAATCATCAAAAACAAGAACTGAGTTATTGCTATGAGCAGCTATGAAGTCTATGATAAATGAGCACAATATCAGTATTATGTCACGGAAATAGAAGCGTTCATTTAGTACTTCCGCATATTAATCGTTTCGATTATAATGGTATGAGCCATCGATTAAGCATGCATCACCGATCTGAGGCCGATTTATATCGATTGTCCATAGGCAATGACTTCGATGTTTATGCAGCGTGCAAAAAGGAAGAAGAAGCATTAGATCTACAGATTGTGACAGTTTGAGGCAACGAAATTCATTGTACTGCCGTAACACTCCAGAGCTGTCAAACTTAAACAGAGCTTAGCACTATGATTGAGTCACCCCAAACAGCCCAACGAACTCATGTAGCAGACTTTTGTGGTGCCTGCATAAGCGCAGTTCAAACAATGGCTGGATCACGTCAGAGACCGTGTTCGCGCTTGTCATCAGTCGATGACTATTTGGCCTTTATTGGTCACGTCAGTGCTGCTATCACGCGTACGCTCCCTCTTGGTTCTCGACGTGCGCATTACCTAGGTAGAACATTGTATGATAAAACCTTACCTTCACGATGTCGACTTTATTTAACAAGTCAGTTTAAAAAGCAATCAGTATTATGCATCGAGTTTGATTCTCAGGGATCGTGACAACTTGATAATATGAATAATTGCCTAAAATGTGCGAGGCGATTCACTTTTCCGACTTTATTCCAATATGGCGGCGAGATTGCACAACATAAGCCGGTTAGAACATAGGCAAGACCGACCGTAATTCCGCGCCACGTGAACCCTATTTAAAGACAATTGCGACAGTTCTTGATTCGTTCATAGATTTTCATGATTTGTTGCAGAGAGTAAGCTCGTATATAAAGCTTACGAAATATAAAATGAAAAAAGTATGGGTCACTGGTGTAAATTTCTGAGTAAGGCGGATTTAAGATCCACATGTTAAGCCAATGGGAATTATGCGTTTTTGATAATATTTTTTGGTTCTACAGAAAAGTTCATGCAGCGAATTACATTATATTTGACATACAGACAGAACAATATCTGCTTTACAAAAAAAAATCAAGCCATGTATGAATTTATTGTAAATTTTTCTTCAGAATGACGTCAAACCTCCATAAAAAAAATTTGACCACTGAGTTTTGAACTAAACTTGGTAGTATAGTGCAGTGATATTATCCAAGTGATATATGTACTATGAACAGAAATTAACAAATCATAGGTCCGTGTAGTCGATGGGAAGCCACAACGGGTTTTTGGTTGTATTCCCTGGGTGTGGTGTATTATTACAATATTCAAACCTCCATAAAAAAAAATTGACCGATGAGTTTTGAACAAAACTGGGTAATATGATGCAGTGATATATGTATTATGAACAGATATTTTAAAAAATCATAGACAAACTCCTTTAGATTTCTGTTTTTCTGACAGCGACATCAGCAATTTGTGTTTGAAAATGGGAACTGGTTCCCAGCAGTTGTTGGGTGCCCCTGGGTGCTGCTCAATTTGTGATTAATCCTCCGGTGACTACTTCACACGGCTCTTTTCAGAGCCACCCCCTCCTTTTGGAAGATGCTTATGTTGCTTTGCGATTCTGTTTTTTTTTTGCTCCAATAATTCCATCAATGGCATATATGAACAACCATACAGACCTCAAAATCTATTTACCGACCCCCAATATCTTAAAACATACCCACCTTGCAATTCGTTGAAGCCATACCATGCATGGGTAGTACCTAATGAGTTGGTATATGTTGAGTGTACCCATGCAGAAATCCGCAGTGAACTTATGAACACGTGTAACCATCAACATATTTGTCCAATTTCATGTTTGAAGTAAGTTATTGCCTTTTAACTACCTAATTTGCAGAAAATGCATAGGCCATAACATGACATTATTGAGGGACACTACTAGCTAGTAGCCACTATTGTACATCTACAGCATTGACAGGCCATATAGTTTTTGCCTCAAATCAAAGGCTTGGTAGGAACATAAGTATAGACAATAATAGACACAAATAAAACAGTGCAACAAGCAACATAAGCATCTTCCAAAAGGACGGGGGGCTGGCTATGAAAAGAGCCGTTTGAAGAGGTGCCGCTGCGTGAGTCAATGCTGTACAAGGTTGTAGCAAAGAGCCACTAGAGGTTCAGATGGCTAAAAACACTAGGAGCTCTCAAAAGCTTCCAGTTTGCCGGTAATTGTCCATCTGAATGCTCAGCTCTTTCAGCCGTTCTCCAAGATGCACAGGATCTCGAAGTTTTCCAGTTCCCCTTGCAAAGTTGGGAAAGGCGGAATGGCTGCGTGGTGGGCAGTAATCAAACAGGCCATCACTGGTGTACTCTCGCAGAAAGCTGGCAATATCCTCACGGTACTTGGGGCCGCCTTTCCTGTGCTGTGCTTCACCCGGACACACCTGGAAAAGCCTCTCTAGCTCACGTTTAAAGGGTCCGATCATTTGGCTGCATCTTTGTACCTGAACGGGGGTGTAGCGGCCATGACAATGCTTGATCATCCCTGCACATTGACCAAGAGTATAATGATCAGATAATGTGGGATTGAGTCTATTATCCCATTGCATTAATTTGCTTTGTTGTTATTAATGGAAATTAATTCATACTGTTGTATCGGTGCTTTTCTTGAGTACTTACCTTTGAATTCGTTGTTCAAAAATTCATTCATCTGATCCAGTCCAATGTTTCCAGAGTCCCTACCACTGCTGTTAACTGTGCGGTTCCAGGTGATCTCGTGTGCCACAGCAGGAGACAGAAATCCGCCTGTATCTGCATTATCAACACCTTTAATTGACTGCCTACTTCTTTAAGGACACCAACAAGATTGATACTCATAAACAAAATAGTCTACACTAACAGGCCAGGAGTGTGTGGCTTATCCGCAGGTATCGTGGGTGGTTTGACTCCCAGAACTGGAGCATGTCTAGTCGCCAGTACGTCAGCATCCGCTCCCCATCTCCTTCTCGCACTGCACTGCGACGTACAGCGAGGTTTAGTCCTGACCAGAGTAATGCCAGGTTGTGTTGCAAAACACCATCATCTTCCTGCTCAGCCAGGCTGCATTGGTCACTGCAGAACCAATTTTCTGTAACATGTCAACCATTCAAGCTGTCAGTGGTGCGACCCATAATCCTATTTGTAATTGTCTTATTCCCATTACAGAAACTTTAAAAATTAGTTACACTCACCAGGAAACACATCCACTCCGTCTTTGCCCAGGCAAGAAGGGTGGTACCACTCATAGCGGTGGCAGCCTTCCTTCAAGGCACATTGCACCATACCAAAGTCAAGAGACAGCCGACTCTGACAGGTGCAGTAGATGTAACCGTCGGCACTCTCGCAAGCCTCACTGCAATACCAGTCCTCGTCCTGTGGCGGGGCACTGACAAGTGGGGGCTCAAGACATGACAAGTGCAACCATACAAATGGGCACGTTGAGTTGCAGCACTGAACGAGGGTCTCTTCCTTTTCTGTAGCAGATGGAATTACATAAATACCAATGCTTCATGAGCAGTAGAGAAGCATTTATCAATTGTATTGTAGTCCCTCAAGTCTCACCAGTATGACATCGGCAGAAAAGGTAAGCAGCAGATGAGTCTCTGTTGGAGCGATGCGCCCGGTAGCTCTCCCTTGCCCGGTGAATATCCTCAGGCGATGTTTCTTGCCAAACCCGGTCCACTATATCGGCTGCCAGATGTTCGATGTACGTGTCAAGTTGACACAAATCATCTGGAAGGTCATCAGGTATGTCGTCTGGATCTGCTATGCCCATAAACTTCATGGCCAGCAGCACCGTCATACCCTCAGTGGCAAACTGCCACAATACAAATAATAGTATGATCAGCACAGCGTTTACGCCAAAAGCCAAATATTATTAGTAGTTCAGTCAAGCATGCATATTCTAGGGCAATAGCAGCACGGGTGGAGCATCTTACCATGAGGAGATCCCAGACATGCTGAAAGTTGCTCATCACTTGGCTGCGAGCTGACTTGTGCTGGTATAGGTCCTTTAGTGAAGAACCTGTCCATGACATCCTGCAAACAGTAATGGCTGAGAATGTATGTTGTTGGCAGTAGAAACTGGTAAATAGTAACACCCGGTTGTATTGACGAACAGGCATTTGTTGAAAGAATGATTGAGCTAAATATGATATTCTCACCTGCATTAGCAGTCCCTCTTTGTGGAACTCCTGAGGAACCTCCTTGAGTGGGCGGAACAAATGGCTCCGGGCGCAAGATAGCACCCTTCCCCGCTTCGCCTTGATCACACTTTCAACTGTCCCACCGTCCCCATGCAAGGAACGGGCATGGCCCGATTGCCAACTACTGGGACGTAGGCCATTAGATTGTCAAGCACGTCGATGGTATCTGGGGTTGCGGCTGGGTTGCCCTGGATGACACCTAAACTAACTACCTCTGACTTGGTCTTCATGACCTCAGTGTAAGCATGGGGAGTCGTGCGAGCGATCCGATTCTTACACCGAGTGAACGCAGCAAGGTGAAGAACCAGGATCCTTTTCACCGCAGCGCCCAGATCAGCACGCTGGAGCTTAAAATCCGGGTCAGCCGGGAGAAAGACAGACGTGTCCAAATCCGCAGCAAGGGAAGGAGACCATTGGGCCGAGACAAGTGACGGGGACGCACGCACTCTGTGGCTCGTAGCAAAAGCTAAGGAGCTGATGATAAACTCAGAGGTGGCGTCCTTTTCGTTGGTGCTTCCGATGTGATTGAAACTGTACGTTGTCGAAGCAGACGCTGTATCCAGCTGGTGGAGGTGCAGGTTCTGGACCGTAAGGAGGCGCCGTCGCGTCTGTTGTCCATAACTGGCCTTGATTAACACAGACACAGCACAAAGTTGATAACCTGTGTCTTCGGAACAGCAGCTATAAATCTATGCAGACAAATACTCAAATATTGTGTCCTACTCTATGGAGCAAAGGGCCTCAGGATTTTTTTTTACAACTAGCAAAATTGTGGTATCAGTATCAGTATACACCCCTCTGCCTCTAGCCTCCAAGACACTACTTTCTGGTCATAGCCAGCCCTGATGTTGTCAACATGGTTGCGTGCTGCATCCACACCCTGTGACACTCCCAGAAAATTGAGGCTGCGGACAGTTGTTGCATGGGATGCGCCTTGCAACCAGAGGTCAACACTCATCATGGCCTGTATGAAACTATACCGCCGAGGATTGCGGCTGTAAAATATGATGCCCAACATCATAGAAAGCCGAGCGTTCCTCTTTTGGAGCGCCTCCTCCTCGGTTAGAAATCTACACAGTCAAAGAAGGAGCAGACTTTGTTTATATTCACAGCAGCACCATGATCGGTCAGGTTTAAATCCGATGTAAGTGTAAGACAGGAATAGATAGGAACGGAAACAATCAAGTTCATTCAATGATGAACAGAAGACTAAGTAGCAAAGAGAGACAGTACTTGCCTTCTTTCGGTGCGCGGTCCTCTGGTAAAATGCCGAGCCATAACTTTGGTGGATGGCATTGCTACCTCCAGCACTTTGACCAGCAAAGGAAGTGTGCTACTTGCTTCCTCGTGGATGGCATGCCACGAGAAAACATCTAGCCTTTCCTTTGAGACAGGAGACTGCAGGGATGAGAGGGGACTGGCTCCATTGAACCTGGCCTGTACCATCTCCCTTCGTACCTCCTGGGCCGCCAAAGTGTGGAGAGCAGCCTTGGCAGCCGATGAATTTGAAATAAGCGTTCGAAAGGCCTTGATGTATTGACTGCCATCAATATATGATTTTGCCCGATCCTTGAAGGATGACACGGGTGTCGTTGGTGTTGGTGTAGCTGTTGGAGCTTCGGAATGGTCTGATGGCTCAGCACTGGCTCCTGATGATGAGCGCTTGGAAGGTGGTGCCTTTGTTGGGGTGCTGTCTGGGACCAACCTCTTGGGCCGCTTCGGGGTGTGCGTGGGCCATGTCCTCTTTCTTGTGGAACGCTTGAAGACGGTACGGAGGGTCAAGTCATTGCGACAAGAGCGCAAATCTTCTGCTTTGGTTGGGCTGCTCATACCAGGGAAGGCTTTCCGTGCAGTATATGGGGAGGCAACAGTGAGCACCCTATACTTCTGATGGCTCCCCTCCAGCCAGTCTTCACCACAATTGGCACAGCGCGACATCTGTTACCGTAAAATAAACAAATTCATAAATTAATGTAGAAAATCGTACCCGTCGTATCGAACATCCTGACGTACTATCCTGACGCAGTTATCGTGGAGAAAAAATGCCAGGGTACTTTGAGCACACAATCTATAAATAAACTAGAATAATACTATAAACCATCAATATTTGAAATCAAATTGCGTTATTATTAATAAATAAATACCAATACTCTTCTATCTGACGATAAGGAATGTACAAAACCCCAAAATTGGCAAATATTTACCCAAATTGAAAAGAAACACGATCATAAAATTTTTGCCTATGTCCTCGCCAGCATTTTCCATCTGTATTATCGCTCTTTGGTTCGAAACAGACTTATTATGCAGCTGAATAAAGGAGAGGAAAGGGCAACTGGGTGGGAAAGTTGTAAGGTATGCATCTAGTATAAATTGACTCACCTGTGAAAAGTATAATCAGACAGATGATGACAATAATGGTACGATTACAACAAATTCCACGCGGTCGTTAACGACAACGAATTGCAGGAGACTGTTTGTTGGCACCGGAAGTTCTAGGGAATTCTTCCCACCAGAATTCGGAGTGGAATTTCGCCGAAAAGTTAGAAAATTATCGATTATCAAGTGTTCTCCCGGATATTGGTAATAAAAAATAACCCACATGGATTAAATTCAGTCAATACTCTCACTGTTGGTGGCTTTAAATTCTTCTCAGTAAGTATTTTTAACGTGATAAGTTAAGCACGTTTGTCAATCTACCGATAAACGGAGGGTTGTCCTGTTAGACCAAGAAGGGAGTACCCGATCGACTCTTGGTCTGTTGGGCTAATGGAGCAGAACCGCATGCTATTCTTCACATTCGCGAGAGGTATAACTAACATCATTGCAAGTCGAGGATTAATTGGCGAAGGGAAGCGGTAGATTGTCAAATACGTTGCACTGATTGATAAGCAAGATGGTTTATTCTGGCATTACGAATGGAACGTTATTTCTCATGCGCGTATGGTAAATCTTCATGTTGCAGCTAACTGCACAACGAGGATTATGCCAGTGTGGAAAGAGTTGATATAGTCGTTAATACGAACTTTCACTCCAAATAATATCATCACTGCCAAACAAAACTATTAAAGCACCGAATTCCCCAGTCCGTTGAATATCATAGTTTGTTTTAACAGGAATCGACGGATATGTGAAACTAATATTCCTGAGGAAATTGCCTGCGAACGGCAGTTGATGAGTTTAATGTTACTAGCAATAGGATGAAAATAATTGATGTGAAGGGAATTATACTACATAGTAGAGCAAATTGTAGCTTTAACAAAAATATCCTCTGGCTCTTGGTTGAATTACACCATGATCGTTATCACCAATAGCTGGTGTGCACTCGTTAGGCATTGCTATATGTGGTAGCATTGACGATGGTGATGAAGATTCACTAATTGCATGTATCTCGGACAAAATGTCTGACAGTTTTACTTACTACTAACAAATGCAATTTCAGTAATGCTTCATGGGAAACACACGAAATAGATGGTTACTTGCTAGGGAACAAATATAGATGAAGATAACGTGGAATAAAGCAGTTGGCAAAAATTATGGTCAACCATTTATATGAAAGTAGTCACTGAATAAACGTTTCAATGATTTCAGTCGCTAAACAATCATCACGCCATTGGATTCAGATACCTCGAGTAAGAGAGTAATTATACTGCACGGAACCCATAAATCTTAGCCATCGGTGCTCAAAGCTGTGCAAAATGGGGTTACGCTATGGTCGATGATGATAAGCGTCAACCATAACGTCTCAAGAATTTGTAATCTACCCTGATGACGTCTCAGTCACACCCTCTGGTCAATTATAACCTATACTGGTTGACTCTGGTTAAAGGACTGTGCTTATTGTGCGAGGGTAAAGCCCAAATAACTGCCTTGTATTGCCATAGTGTCAAGACATCTTGTATAAGTTATTCTTGTAAAACATTATGAAGATTTCTATGTGGCTTTTTGTTGCATCAAACCAAGTCTAATCATCTGTTTTACAGAATATCGTTATTGGTAAGGGCGTTTTGATAGCCAGAAGTGCAGCTAAAGTTTTTGTTACTTCCATTGCGCAATCCGTTTGTGTTTTGAAAACTACATGAACTAGTAATTAGACGAACGTTCAGATTGACCTGTTTAGCCATGGTCAGTCATTGACGAACCATCGTGCCTATCCAGTATGCTCAACTTAAAGTGATGAAAACAGGGTGCAGAACACGTCCAACGTGAACATTTATTGAGACACAGTTAACATGTTTTTTGTTAGCTTTGAGGACGAAATCCTCGCAGTAGCAGACTCGGTTTATCCATATTGGGAAGGATATTAGACAATTCAGTTGTTCACCAGAGAGTATAATGACAATACGTATTACATTGCTATATTACACAATATCGTTTTGTAGATATTTGAGCTGCAGGTAGATTTACAATTTGCTTTACGTTGCTTTAGCTAGCTAACAACGATTTACGTTCACCGCTTTTCAGTTGTCAAAGGCAAAGCTGCCGAAGAACAAATTCATTTGATAGGTAAAATTTAATGCGAGCATAGATTGTTAAATGAGCTAGCTGACGCAAAAGTGCATAGGATGTAACAATGGCACAAGCAGCAACATAATAAAACATTTACAAATAGGAATCTTATTCACCATGGCATTATACTCGTCTTATAGCATGCTGCAAATTTCAAAATCGTGCCAAATCCTCAAGCCAATACATCAGCTTCCAATGCTTTTCGATCAGTCCGAACCACGGCATCGTGCACTTGGATAACTGTATTTATTGCCCTGAATCATGGGGGATTTCTATAATTTGGTTAAAACTCTACATTCTATAGGGGCTTGAAGCTAATTATATGTGAGACCCTTTTGGTAACAGTAAGCAAGATTCGGCACCATTTGGTGCCGTCAATTTACTCAGAAAACCGCCATCTACAAGGACGCACATTTGTTGTCACATTGATGGTGATGCTTCCAAATATTGAACAACACCAAATTTCAGCATCCTTCCTTATATATGGTTCCTATATGAGTATAACATTCGAGAGAAAAGATGGAGCTGCAGAGCAATAGTACAACTATTCAGTTTGAGGGGCAAGGTTCTTATCCCTATTGACAAATGTTTCATTTTCATCTACGTCTCATGCATGTATCACCGTCCAGAGACAGTCACACGAGGTGACTTGCTGAAAGTGTAACGACAATTTGAATACATCCCCTTTGATCATGCTATCCCTCCAAGACGGAAGTTTTCATCAGCTAAAGATTGATTAATCCAGGAATTCAACGTAGTTTAGGGGTGGGGAATTATATTTGCCATCAGTACAGGTAATACCAACCCTGAAGCACATTTCGATTCAACAGGCTCCATACTAATTTAGTGTTACCACAGGGCAAATGACTGTACAGGAATGATTCCATTAAGCATCTATAGCAGTTTGTGCCATAGGTAGTAAGTAAATATATATTTTTTGCAATTGGTTAGCTGTCAATCAAGATGATATGTTCTTGGCTAGGGAAGAAGATGACCAGCAGTCGTTGAACTTTATTAACTTGACGTTTGAAATATTGCACGTTTATCTATGTTTACTTTAATTTCTAACTGCTATCAAATGTAAGTAATTTTCTTTACAAACTTGACAAATCAATCTGCGTACTGACTTCACCCTTGACATCTACCCTAGACCTATTACAGCAGCTATGAGAGGCTGCAATGATACATCACGTCATAGATACACAGCTGATGTGTGCTTCTAGAATGCGTCTGTACATTACACTGCATCGTTGATAAATACTTGGAACATGTCTGGTTAATATCGACAGTCATAAATCATCTTGACCATGCTACAGCAATGTTGCAGCATATCCAATGGCCTATTGTCATCTTGCAATATCTCATTGAGATGCGTCACACAAATGCTATTTGTATGACTAAAAGGTCTGTGGTATTACATATTCTCTGCCGCGAGGAACTAGGTGCATAAATCTTTAGATTTGTTGTAAAAACTAGGAGCATATATGTTAGGTCCTAAATATAGCTGACAGATGCCGACCGAACTTGAATATGAATGGAAAGCTTATGCTGCTGTGTGACTGCGAGGTGTTTCTTTCACTGTAACAGAAGTTTGCATTACAACATTATGCGCCACCAACCTATTAGTAGTACCAGTGCTAGGTTGACATTTGTATATATTCGCTACAACTATAACGTTCATGACAAGGGCATGACGACAAATGCTGAATGTTAACACTCTATTCTCATCAAATCGGATGCAGGTAATGTTTGCCAGAAATATCAAATTGTATCAATTAATAGATCTTTCCCTCGACATATATGACTATTGGATAATGTATAAATACATATATAAGCACTTAGTAGATTGGCAATTAGCATTTGTTGACTGAATATAATAGAAAACGCACACCATAACGCATAGACAATAGCAACAAATGGGCAGCATTTTCAACCATTTACATCTATTTTATTTACCAGCATGACTCAGAATGATAGTGTGTATAAAAAAATAGGAGCGATAATCAAAGGAAGTAGGGGTAGTGAATACAGGGAATAGCCTAGAGTAACAATTGTTTATTTACTGCATTAATGCAGGAAACTGCTATTACATCCTTCCAACGCAGTCGAACTTAATGGAAGACAAAAATATTTGTAACATCAGTCGTGCTATTTCGACTTTTTTTACTCTTGCAACAGACTTATGTAGTACCTGCATGATATGGGAAGGTGGAATGCACAACCGACAACATTCCACGCTTAACACGCACTGATGATGCTTTCCAATATTAATAGGTATTTATTGATCAGGTCAATGCCTACTATCATCGCATCGAAGATTACAAAATAAAAAATGTATTGCCGACGAACGTGATTATTTAATCTAATAATTCACGGTGTCAATGGCATGCAAATATGTTGTGTTATACCTGCATGTGTTTTGAAGTGAACAACCGAAGAGAAAAGCAATTTGTTTCTCAGAAGTGATGGCTTGCAGACCCTTTAGCATGGAACAGGTCTGAATGGTCTCCGTCATATCTACGAGAGGCAGCCCTCATATCATTGCAAGCCATTGATTAACTGTCCTAGGAGAACGAGTCGAATGTCAAAGGCTCTCTATTGACTGTGTAACAAGGCGTTGATTTTTGGTGAACATGATCTCGTAGACTGTGATTATGGTGCTTTGTGGAGGATATATGCTTATAGTACATGAGTTTGAACAGTGCCCAAAACTTGTCAAAGCAGTAACTGAGTCAGCCAGCGTGTAACTGCGAATATATACGGCTGTGCCATCAAGATATTTTATTGGTGCTACCGTCAATCGAAATGAAGGTCAAGGATGATTGTTATTCAATTATTTAATTTGTGATAACTAATCAGTAGCGTATATGCTGTTATCAACATGGCCCCATTAATAACACCACACCGTTTGTTTCATGGACATAGGTGACCATTTAAATAGAGCTAACTTAGCCGCTTAAGTACAACTTTCTGCATATATTTTGGAAGCTAAATTGCTTATTTGATTGCCTCGGCAAAACTAGTTCCATCTGGCAATCCGTGAATAGTGGTGATATATGACTGCTATCTGCTCTTGTATGTAAACACTAAAGGCACTTAAATAGGCGACAACAAGCGACTAATTGTAGTGTTAAAACGTATGAAAAGCCGCGCAACAGCTAAAAAGTGATATTAAGTATCGTAAAGCCAAATTGATTCTTAATAGACGTTAAGCGCATGCAGCAAGTGAGCATATCTCAGTAGATTGTAGCTGTATGCAACTATTGCAGCTCGTGTACAAACAACACATCTTGAATTTAGTGATTACAATCTTTTCATGGCTTTCGCCTACGGTTTGACGTGCAAGCTCTACAGAGCCCAGCGCAGCACTATCAGGATCTTTGTTTTCCCATTGTGCTGTTGTTTAACCACACAATTAACCGGTCTAAGTGTTACAAGTCATGTGGAAGCAGTCAATGTTTTCACTCCTTGGTATCGAACTCAGAGCAGTAAGTCGAAAGGCGATATATATATATATATATATATATATATATATATATATATATATATAATATATATATACATATATATATAAATATATATATATATATATATATGGTTATATATATATATATATATATATATATATATATATATATATATATATATATATATATATATATATATATATATATATATATATATATATATATATATATATATATATACACACATAAACTTCTCTACTGAGAATGTACATGTGTAAAGCAGCGAAACAATAGTTTGATAGCCACATTAAATGTTTTCTTCATTCCAATCGCACAATTATCCCCGGCCGTAGAAGCAAATTCAATATCATGAGTATTTCTCTATGCAGGCGCTAAACATTGTCAGAAAGACAGACAAACAATATGCGGGTTGGATCTCTCAATTGCTAAGGCGTAGGCATCTATGGGTCTTTGATTGGTTGAACCATATGTTGAACGTAGATCAAGCGTGTATGGCTAGGATTGCTTGCATACAGGCAAATCAGTTCTGGTAAACAGCTGCGCACATGGTTTGTTTAGGAAAGCCACTGGGACGTTAAATAGCATGTTACCAATAATCTAGTTCATGAATGTTTGTATCAAAAGAAATGTGTATGGTACTGAAAGTTTGAACGTTCAAATAAGAAAGCATAGTTGCAACAGCTATACATGTTAGCAAATGCTTAACATTGCTCGACTGTTGAGAGTGAAAGCAGGGATGCTAGATTAGTGTTAGGGATGACAAACGGTAATGGAACCTAACAATTCACCACCTTCATTCCACCGGCGATACAGACAACCGACCAACTAGGGACGATAAAGACAGATAATGATCTCGGAGGGATAAAGACAACCAATGATCTTGGGGCAATAAAAGCTACCGACCATCTATATATGACCATATAGACCATCGCTACCGACCATCTATATAAAGACATCTAACGATTTAGGTGTGATAACGAAAACCGACCATCTATAGGCGATAAAGTCAACCGACCATCTAGGGACGATAAAGACAACTAATGATCTTGGAGGATAACGACAACCGACATTTTAGGGGTGATGACGACAACCGATCTTTTAGAGATAATAACGGCAGCCGACCTTTTATGGGCGATAACGACAACCGACCTTTGAGGGACAATAAAAACAGCCGACCACCTAGGGACGGTAGAGACAACCGACTATTTAGGGGCAATAACGACAACCAATGATCTTGGAGTGATAATGTTGACCGACTATCTAGTGGTGATAAAGCCAACCAACCAACTAGGGACGATAAAGACAGCCAACCATCTAGGGACGATAAAGCCAACCAACCAACTAGGGAAGATAAAGCCAACCAACCATCTAGGGACGATAAAGCCAACCAACCAACTATGGACGATAAAGCCAACCAACCATCTAGGGGCGATAAAGCCAACCAACCATCTAAGGGCGATAAAGCCAACCAACTAACTAGGGGCGATAAAGCTAACCAACCAACTATAGACGATAATGCCAACCAAACCAACTATGGACGATAAAGGTAACCAACCAACTAGGGGCGGCATCTGTCATGAGTGAAGTAGTACGGCAATAGCAGGTATCATTGACCTTCATTTTCCTTATAGTAACATCATTACCATATATCACTGGCCCTGTAATTCTCTCGCACACAAAAGATTTGTTTTACATAGCAGTCGACTTTAACTCCCATGAACGATCAGCATAAACGTTTAACTGCGCATCGAACCTAAGAGGTTGACCTAAGAGTCAATAAAGATCCTTGTACATTCCACCATCCTAGCAACATCTGTATGCGTCTAACAAGTGCCTCAATCTGAGCTGGATGGGGATACATTTGGCTGACGCGCTGTCCTTTAGCCTTTGCATAGCCTCAACTGTACAAAATAATCGACAACACAGTGAACATTGGTGAACGCTGATGGTAAATATTGTAACGACATAGTAGGATATAGCACGAAAATACGAAGAGAGCAACTTATAATTAATACAGCAACGTGGGATATTACATGATACCGTTATGTGCCATAGACATATCCACAACTAAGAGTGCATTCCTGGACGCTACTGGTTAATCTTCTAATGACATAGTAACATATAGCTGGCAAATACGAAAAGAGCAACTTAATAATGTAAGTCATGTGGGCTTTGCAGGAACTCATGCCGTCTGCTCCCTATTTGTTCTCATTCCACACATCTTTTAGTTACCGCTTGTCTACATCTGTTTTACAAATTGGGTTTGTTCGTCTCGGGGTGGGAGGTACGCATCGCTTTCGGCAATAAAACGTCAAAATAAAAAGATAGTCCCTATCTTTGGAGGCTTGATGGCCAATATGAAACATCCCAATCATGTGGCTTACAATAGGCGTTCGTCTGAGTGCCTGTAAATGTGGACATAAAGTCGACATTACACTTGAGTCAAATGAGTCATGGCACATAAACATCAGTCGTCTTAGCATTCAAATAACTCCATCCATCATCGTCGATGTAACCCCAATGATTCCTTATGTTATTACCATACTATTGGTAATTTTCGATTTCATATTGCTGATGGGCTCATTGTTGCCAGATAAACACATAACCTGTATCAACATTCACGCTACTGGAAGTACAAAGTAAAGAAATCAAAATGTGGAGGTCATGACCGGGTTAGCAGAACAAATATCCCTAGAGAAGAAATAGACTCATTGGAAGATGATTAGAATAATGATGTCTGACTCTAATGATCACTAAAATACAGCAAGGTACATATATGAGCTTCAATGGTGTTATTTCTACCACCTGGATGCTTTGTCGCACAGTGGCCTGTCGGGGTAATTTTTGAGTTTATATACTATAAGTAACCGATGCAACTTACTCTCGGGTATCATGGCTCTATAACCACATTAGACCACACGAACACAATAAGCATGATCCTTATGAATTCTAGAAACGGATATGATACGATATGAAGGCAGCGTTAAAATATTTAGTCTTTCATCATGTATGGATAATGTTCAACGTGATTTGTGATTATTTAAAGGTCTTTGAATTCAGTAATGAATTAGTCGATGCAGTATAATAGCTCGTCTGAACATACTTTGTGGTGTGCCATCCTGGTCGTAATCACATTGTAATCTTAGTCCGCATGGTGTATTTCATTCGTGGCTAATTAATTGGGTAAGCTGCCGTATAATTTTACAACCATAGCATACTCAGTCATCACGCCAATATCTTATTATATAGGCTCAAACGAGGAGACAGTACTTTTCCTTCTTGAAGAATAACAAATTGTTTGCAACGATATCATCACACTTATCTCAGATCCTACCATGGCGTGAGGTGCTATTGACGATATTGATGATGATGCTGTTGATGATAAAGATAAGAAATAATAACACTGATGATTATGGTTTAGCTGGCTGCTGGGATGAATGGTACTAAGGCTGCAGACGTCGCCATAGCAATCCTCTACGATGAAAATTCTACTCTAAATTGCTCCTTGGTCATAACGGTTTTGTGCTCTTTCACCTGAATCTAACAGTATCTGAATTATTGGAACAAGTGCTTTCATATCGATTTTGTTTACATAAACATCCATCATTGCCTGGTATTTACTGCTAGCATGTGATATGCATGAGCCTGGAATTGCGTTCATTGGTTGTATACGCACACTGGATAAGCCGAATATAACATCCACTCGACTCAACAAAACCAGTTGTCTTTAGCATATTGATGGGTCTACAATCTAATATCATTCAAGTACTTCCACCACAACAATCCTATATACTATTGAGCTGGTGACCCGTTCGATAAGCCTTATTGTAGTACACAAGCTGCAAAAAAGGACAAACATCTGTATCCAGTTGCAGATCTAATCATACGCATGCTGCCCTCTGGAGGTCGGGATTGCAGTTATTAATAGAGTCAAGTACCATCTTCCAAAGTAAGCTGTTAGTCGTATTGAAGCAAGCAACCACAATTGTTGTTCTTGTTCCATAGAAAGTATGCGTTTTTTAGCCGATCTGTGTCAGTTAATGCCCCTGACACTGTGATAGACAGCGTTCATGTATATTATTGCAACTGTTGTTGATTATTGCAGCCGTTTATCCTGTCTCATACTGCGCCAAACATTATATTCATTGTTGGTTGCACTGTGTATATTATGTAACTGGTTTTCCTGATTGCACAACCTCCTCTGACTTGCTAAATGGTCCGAGCATTATGAGTATCACATCATCCGAAAAAAGGCGATGCGCAATAAACGCCAGCACAACAGCAAGCAATGTCTGGCATTTTATCGCACGGTCACGCATTTTATTGGATGCAATGCTGATTAAGCAGAGAGTAGTGCTTTTATATCACTCGTTCGGCTCGATCGCATTATTCCTGCAGACATATCCAAAGCCAAACGTGTTCTGCTACATCGCTGCAGATTTGGAGTGCGTAACGCATTCCTAAGCCTAACCGATGCCGAGACATAAGAACAAGCAAAACAAAGTTCAGAGAGGACCACTCCTCATCCATGTAATCATGTCCGCGTGGCATGCGCGCGTGTAGTTATTTCCACACATATTCTCTTTGCACACTTGCGAGTCATGTGCTATCAATCATCAGCATAAGGATCTCATCATGGAGTTGTTTGGTCGTGTGCAATGTGCCAAAAATATGATTTAGCAAAAGCAATAGCAGCGGTTAACGTACATCACAAGTTTTGTATGTTATGCATAGGGAATGAAAGACGATAATAGTTGTGGATAAAAGCAACAAGTAACACCAGTTACCTAAGACACTTGCAAAAATTCCAGGGAGTTTATTCATGTATTCTTTGCCCGCGTGTTTACGACTATGTAATTGAACAACAGCTGACATGTATCCGACCATCATGGTGGAGGATTCTGCGGCTTAATTACTGACAATAATAGGATTGATGTGTAATACAAGAGGGCATAGTCATTAAATTGGAAATTTGTATTCCTCAGCTGCTTAACTTATGCGAACGCTAGTCGCGCAGCATATAATGTTGAGAGAGAAAGAACGCCGAATGGTAGCTTTCTCAATTACTGAACCGATTGTCTGCCGAAACGTCGATATGGCACAGCCCTGAACTACGTTCATTGTATCAGCGAGAGTCAGCGGTTACATAATTTCAAGCCATGG
Organism: Urechis unicinctus; assembly: GCA_034190875.2. NCBI lineage: Eukaryota > Metazoa > Annelida > Polychaeta > Xenopneusta > Urechidae > Urechis > Urechis unicinctus. The sequence goes on from CM067356.1 coordinate 29,080,813, forward strand.
ATTATCAGCCCAAGAAGAGCGGTTGAATGACCAAGGGTTTTCCTTCACTATTAGGCCAGACGGGGCTTTATGCTGATAAGAAGCTCGTAAACAGAGCTCATGGCACAATAAGGGATATTAATGCTGATTGTACATGGGTGCAAAACATCGACCGCTATGAAGACAAACTGTTTTTGTAGAAGAGAACACAACCTACAGTGCCAAGGATATATGATATGACGTCACGATTCAGGAAATGGGGACCAATGATGCTTATTATTGTCCAATAACCGCAAGCTGGATAATCAACAGTGAGTCAGCTCAAATACACGTGGCTCTAAAACTCTGTGCGGATGTACAACATATTAACATGTTATTTAACGCATTATATTGATGTGTTTATACAGATTTTTTCACAACAGTTATAATGATAACGTAGATATTATTTGATGTTGTTGCTGCAATCCGATATTTAATTTTGTGACGGCCATATCATTCGCAATTTCATCTCAGATTGCCGGGAGGTTCATCTAGTAACAGATGGACACATTACCAAACATTCGTTGGACAGAAGACACAGCTACACAGAATCAAGGGTAACAAACCATGACCGGTCGAGCAGAATGGTGATACCCAAAGTCAAAATGTACTTATAACATATTGTATCGATGAATAATGCCATACCATGATGGTCTCTAAAAGAAAGCAAATTCAAGAAATTGGTTTCTCCATTATTATTTTTGCCACTGAGACACGATGTAACAAAGTGGTCAACAGAGATTTCTCCATGCCACTGTTATTCGATGAATCTCGCCTTCAGGTACGTTAGCTTTGCAACCAACTAAGCATTTATTCGATTCTTTGAGAGCATAAGAGGCCACAATCATGATTTTAACATATAACAAAAAGTATCTAAATAATATACATCTGCCATCAATCATGCATCGGTAGATTCATTTGACAGTAAAGTATGATTTATTTGCAAATCCTGTTATATCAGACCGCTGCTATCATTGATAAGACCGTTCTGTGGCTAACATATAATCAAAAGTGATTTGTAGCAGATCTATTCACACACAACCGAGCAATCCACTTTTTAGACTTTCGGAAATAGGAATAAGTTGCTTTGCTTTATATTGGCATATGTTTGATACGCACTTTAGTGAGCAAATGTATTCATTTGTGGCTCTGCCCCTTGTTGAGCTACGATAACGGTTACATACGCTAGCACTCATATAGCATACCGGGAATAGAACTCAGCACAGGTTCACAAAGTGATACATAGCTTCAGACAATTGATGCAGCGTAGTTGCTGTTACTGACTTTTGTTTTAAAATGTGCCGTATAACGGCAAAGACGATAACTCTCTGCCATCGGATACTCATGCTAACCCATTATTATCTCTAGCTAAGGTACAGCGTGACAAGCTAATGTTTTAACAATTTGAGCACACTAAACAGTAAATACTATTAGTTGCTAATGTATTTGCCCATGGTTTGTACCGGAAATGAAGTCCAGCTTGATTGAACATTTATTAATGTAAAGCAAAATCAGCGTTCTCTCCGTTGCAATATCGGGTGGCGCTGGAGACTCATTGACTCAACATTGATCATGCATCAGACAATGTGTGGGTGTAAGACAATCAACAATGTAAGTTTGGTTATATAACACAACTTGTGTGAAAGCACTGCAACATACTTGCAGCGCGAGTAACTGGTATCAACACGCGAGGAGGACCAATCTCTCATAACAACATTGCTGGCAACAATCCAGTCGAACATCAGACTGAGCTCCACTGTTGACCATCTGCGTCATGTATTTGTTTGCCATTATATTCCCTTTGATTGATAACCTCAAGTGATCGACTTTGAACATGCTAAACATAAAACGTCATTATTATGTTATTGAATTCTGCAATGAATTAGTCATTGTAGTATAAAAGCTCGCATATAAATGCTTTATCGTTTACAGCCCTGGTTACTCATCGTATTCTTAGTCTACATGACACATATCGTTCATTACTAACTAGACTATTTAGCTTCCATATACTTTAGCAAACAGAACTCATCACAATATATCGTTATGAATGTTTTGTAGGGAGAAAAGAACTTTACCGTCGTGAAAAAGACTAACGGGAAGAAAGAAAGCGGAGCGCAAACTATTTCATATTGTGACATTATCGCGTCGCAGGTCATGCAATGCCGTGAAGTGATGGTGAATATACTGGTGATGGTTATGATGATGATCCTAAAAAAATATGGGATGATAATGATGATGATGATGATGACAAAAGTAGTGATATTAATGATGATGATGATGACGTTAAATATAACGATGTTAATGACGACGGTGATAATTACGGTGATGAAGATTATGATGACGATGACGATGATGAAAATCACGATGACAATAATGATGCATATCTTGTTGATGATTATAAAAATGATGATGATGACGATGCTACTGTTAATGATGACGATGACGTGATAATGATGAATATGAGGATGATGATAACGATGATAATGATAATGGAAATGGCAATGATGATGATGATAATGATGATATGCTTGAGCATTGAATTATGCACACATATTGTTGGCAGAACATATCATCTGATCAACTCCATATATTCCAGTCGTTCGTAGAGTCCTTTACGACCGAATTTCATTTGGCAACTTGGTTCACAGCAATATTCTATATAATTGGTCGGGTAACCCGGTAGGATATCCTCAGTATGCGTTTATGGCAAACATGGACAGTCACCGGGCATCCAGGTGCCTCCAGGTGCAGATTCAGTGACATGCATTGGTCCTCTATCGTTCGGTTATAAATTGCTGTATATTTAAGTATGCTGTTTGTTATGCATGCTCGAGCAACCACAATCGTTGCTCCTCTTTCAAAGGTGTTTTGAACTAAACCAGTTTTTGTACTGAAACTGGAAACAGATCAGTCGTGTACAGTTGTGGAGGCGCTTCTGGGTCTTATTGTAGCCATCGATCCTGGTGGTTTTTAGTGGTATTAAAATGCTCGTTTACAGGCCAGTAATAATGTTCGCGGATATTCAAGTAATCATATGCTATACTAAGTGCATTACGATATGAACATTTAACATATTTTGTTATAAATGCACCGCATACTCTGACTTGCTATGTGGGCCCGGAGCGATATGGATTGGGGCGTCAATCTAGTCACGCATGCTCTCAATTACATTACTGATTTAACAGATAGTCTTGCATAAATCCGTAAACATCTATAAGTATGGTATGTCAGAAGTTCGCATAAATCTTATAATTGTATATGCATACCTAACCTGTGTTCGGCTACATCGCTGTTGATCTGTATCACATAACGCATTCCTAAAGGCGCAACTCGTAATTATATGAAAAATTATAAAAGCAGGATTGCCGCTCTTCATACCCTTCGCGTGTAAATTCCTCAGTTCAACCAGCATCAGTACATATATTCAGTGCAAATGAGTTTCATTGCTACTCCTGATTTATGCAGTTAGATAGTAGGTAATGTAACTTTGTCATTTAGAAAGATTATTCCAGTGTCATTTCGATGAAAGTCAATGAAAGCAAATATCCGTCAAATGGCGAAATGATTCACCGCGAAATGACATAATGTTATGTTTATATATATTGAAGGCATTATTTACCGTCCATATACATAAAATGACATTTACTTGCTTTAGTGGAAACAGTGGGAGAGGTGTCGGTTGTCGTTCAACAAATTCATTTACTCCATCCTGATATATATATCGCGAGATTTACTTCCCGCAACAAATAAAAGCCACAAAGTTGCATGCTGGAGTTATGCGTCGGTGTTACATAGGTGCTGGCATCTTGCTACGTTGCCAATTCATCCTCATTATGTACCAGTCATGGCCTTGAGAGGTCAGACGATCTTGAAATTGACTTAAAACAGCGCACATGATCTGTTCATCGTACAAGGGTGCATAGTGAACTAAGGCAAAAGATGTCTGACCTTCTCTCTTCAACGCAGGTTTGTGTGTGAATGATGACAGGATAGTACTGGGCTTATACAGAGGAATAGTACTTCATCGATTACTTAAGTAGGCTAGGTTAGGTTTGAAAACGATTAGACAATTTCAGGGTGCAATAAGATAAAGTGAAATAAGTAAACTAGTACAACTGGCTAAGTGTGCCTAATGATATATTTGTTATGAGCGTTTATGTCTATTTATGGTCGCTTGCAACACGAATGCGAATCGCGAGGGAAGTTATTGCGCATATATAGCCTTATAAGCAAACACCATAACCCAAAATAACGGAACAAAATATATGCTACCATTTTCATAATTAATTAAAGCCGGCCAGAATTGGCGCAATATAAAACCTCGTTCTGTCAGCTAAGCTATGTATAGATGTTATAAAACAATTCAAGTAATTTGCGCTCAACGAACAATATATAACAGCAAACCATACTCTTTACATACTGCGTACTGTTATACATTTCATCTAGAACGTTGTATCGCTTGGATACCGACCAGATCTGCTATTGTCGAAGAAAACATGAATATATGTTGTATGTTTATTGAACATTCTGAAATGTGAGCCATTAAGGAGTTCCTTTATTTTGGGAACTGCTTGTGTAAGAATCCATCTAATATAGCAAAACTTGTCTTTATAGCCTTGACAGGATCTGGCACTTGATTAAGGCTGATTAACATTTGGATTTACTTTGTCCACTTACCAAAGAAGATTTCATAATATAGTGAAATGTTGTACACTTGCTAGTTGAAAATTAAGCTTCCCTTTTTGATGAATTGCAGCCCTCATATAGTAATACATCCTATAACAATTACCAACAACTTGATGAGTGAATATGAACATACGCTAGGGATACGCTCGTACACACAGTCAGGGATTCATCAAGCTCAATTTCATCAGCTTTGACATCGTCATTTATAAAACACTTAGTTAGCTCTCTCTGTGTGATAGCTTAATCAAACTTATTATTCCTGATACCTGACTTTATGACATTAGAATATCATGTGATGCACATCACTACTGAAGCACTTGTGTTATATTTCAGGTGATCGGCGTGATTGACTGTGTGGTAGGATCAGTCGTCGGCCAAGCACCGACACCGGCTATCATATGTGCTGAGTCTAGAACGCTATCCAGTATCCTACAATGCATCGAGAGATAATGATAACCGGAACTACCAATCAAACCGGTTCAGGCTACTTGATCATGACAGGTGTCAAATGAAAAAGAGAGCTTACAAGTCCTGGTGTCAGTCACATATTGCCCTTTGGTTACCTCTTTGATTGTCAGCATGAGGTTTTTTAAGTGCAGGTATCTAAGCGGAAGGCACCTATTACATAGCTTCACCAACTGCGACATTACGATAGAAACGAACAGTGATTAGGCTCATTCGCGTATTCATCCAATCCTAATTTCATAACTTACTCCCACTAGCGAACGAGTGGCTGTAATTTACTGTGCGATCATTCTTAGTCTTGATTCAACAGTACTGACAATGGGATGATAAACACGTACCTTGCAATAGATATCGCAGACGCGGCAGTATAAATATATATACATATATATATATATATATATATATATATATATATATATATATATATATATATATATATATATATATATATATATATATATATATATATATATATATATATATATATATATATATATATATATATATATATATATATATATATATATATATATATATATATATATATATATATATATATATATATATATATATATATATATATATATATATATATTCCCGTACAGAACATGGATTACGTAATGGACAAACACGGAGGCAACACGGAGAAGACGTGGGTGTGTATGCTGCCAAGATGGAGCTGATAAGGATGTCTCGGTGGCATGCGGTACATCCCGGAGTAGGCCCCCGGAAAACGCTGACAACATCATGGAGGACCCGGTTAAAACACAGAGGACCCCGGGAAAACACGAAGACACCAAAGACGCTCGAAACAACACGACGGAGGACGCCGGCAGCAAAACGGCATTAACGCAGAACGGGCTGGCAGCATAAAGGGTATGGTTTTACCAGAACTGGGATCGAAAAAGGTATAAAAGGCGGTTCAAACCATTCAATTGCACATCCCCAGTATATGAACGATTGATCCTGCACCACCTCTACAAGGAGAAGTCGGCCTGCTATTGGACACTAAGAACTCACCTTGGTCTGTGCTAAAGCTGTTGCTGCTCTAGTGACAGAAACCGAAGTCACTGAAAGAAAGAGAAAAAAGACTGATGCTGATGATGCTGGAGGACAAAGGAAAAGAGGTCGGAGTGTGTGGGTGAAACCTTGGCTGTTGAGAAGACCACAATATGGGCAGTGTGAAAAACTGATCGCAGAACTGATAGAACAAGATGGTAGAAGCTGCAAGAATTTCATGCGTATGGATCCTGACACATTCCAATCTGCCCCGATTGTGTGCCTGGAGGCCCCGCCGCCACATGGTCACGTGCCATTGCATGAGTGTGTGGATTGTTTTGGGTTGAGTACGTCGGTGGAGCGGGGTAGAAGAGATGGTCTTGTCTGTCGTGAATTCGCGATTACTACCCATTCACCACATATTTAGCTGCTCCTTCCGGGTGAACTACGGTGGCATTATGCGTAAATATTTAGCTGTACTGACAAGGCAGTATAATAGTCATTGATGTTGGAACATTCGGGTGATATTTTGTGCTCTTGCACCGATACTATTGCATGAGTGTGTGGATTGTTTTGGGTTGAGTACGTCGGTGGGGCGGGGTAGAGGAGATGGTGTTGTCTGGCGTCAATTCGCGATTGCTACCCATTCACCATCCTACTCAAACTTACGGACTTTAGCGTAAATATTTAGCTACCCAGTGTTTTCTTCGTTATTGAACCTTTGTAGCCTGTCAATCGCCACATTACGTGGTTCGCAGGCAGCATGCCTTCCTTCATTGCCTCGCCCCCAGCGTAATGGGTGTGTGTTTTCCTGGACCCTATGTCAGATATACAAGGTGGTTGTTGTGTGCAACATTGGCTATATGGTTGGTGGGTGGTTCATCACTGGCAGTAGGTTTGTTTGCTAGTTTGTGTCGACTGGACAGTGTAATACTAATCCTAAAACGCAGACAAGAAATTGTTTATTGATAGTGACACATTAAATAGATTGCCATTGGTGATGGTTTGCAAATCCATTAAAATGGCTAGGCTGTCCTTTATTTCTGTCACCGCATCTATGCACTACTTACACGGTTGCAAAGCAATATAATCTGACCCAAGAAAAAAAGGTTAGATGGTGTTTTATTCTGATAACAAGCGCGTAGACGCCGCTTATGCCACAACAAGCAATAGTTTTGCTAATTGTACCGTGGTGTAATCATCCACAGCCATGCTCGAAAACTGTTAACGATAAAAGAGGGCCCAGAGTAAATGGAAATGGTGATATATAGGAAGTGATGGTGCTTACTGTTATACAAACACTGCATTAATAACAGATAATTAGACATGCTCCCATGTTCGTGGTACAAATACCCAAGCTGGACATGGATATGGAAAACCGCATTACTAACATGCAATGCGGTGCATAAATATTGATGTGTTTATATATGTTTGTTATTGTACAAAACAGTAATAACCATTATGCATATGATGATGGTGTGAACCATAGTGGTATAGAGCAAGAGAAGAGGATTGCGGTCTCATCCCTCCTATCCTATCTTGCTCGGTTCTTACAATTTATCTGAGCTGGATGGGTATTCATCTGGCTGACGCAATGTCCCTTTGTTTCTGCTCAAGACTCCATTTAAATTCCTACTGCATAAAGGTATAACAAACAGAAATAAGCAGAAGAATAAATCAAACGAAAGCATTTCCAACGCCCGAATAATATCATCTGCTCCATTAGTGCAATTGGATTAAACTAACAAATGTATACAATGCCGAGGATACGCAAACATGCAAATGATCGTATATTTCGTAGGTTACATACAAAATAAAGTTCCAAACCCTCATTAGGGTTGTAATAATTGTTACTTACATAAGAACATCGTTTACGCTTACAATGCAAGTGATGTTACTGCCTGTCCTGGCATCAAACTCAAATGGACAGTACAACATATAGGTCTGCCAAATTCAAATGTTTCTGGGCTCGTAGCCGGTATGTCTGATTTAGGTTGCGACAACATGCAGGGATGAAATACAGGTATACTTAATGTTCCATGGATTAGATAATATGAACGTTGATTTGTTTGTTTTTCAGGTTTGCAGGGCGTAAAACTCAACACTTCAACAATATTCATACAACTTGACAAAACCAATGCTTGTGACATAATTAAAGAGAACTAGCGTTGTGAATCCATGGAATAAGTCACCAGCCAAGAGAGTTCCATCTATTCTTTTAAAAACCAACTTGATACGTAATTTAACGACTAAGGTTTAAATAAATGTCTTAACACTAATTTATAACTATTGTTGATGGTTACTGGCAGGGAACATAGCGGTTTTTTGTCCTCGCCAACCTTCATCATACGTTATTATTGTCAATCGTTGTATATCATATATTGTCTATATATAGTATGTATAAACAATCTCTGGGTTCATCCTGTGCTGATATAGTAACTCATAGCACGCAGTTATCAAGAGAGGAAGAGCTCAATAATGTAGTCATGTGGGTTGTGCAGGCAATCATGTCGTCTACTGCCTATTTGTTCTCATTGCATACACCACATGCAGTTCCAGAAGCCACCGCTTGTTTTCATAAGGCTTCCAAACTCCGTTTATTGGCCACAAGCTTTGATGAATGCAGCGCTATCTGCAATAAAATGTTATGCTTTGCCGAGTGTATCTCGAGGAGCTGTCGCCATATACCCGTTGTTGTGTGCTGCGACAATGACGATGATTACTTTGACAATGGCTACATTACATTTGCATTTAGTTCAGGCCACTAACAAAGCTATGCCGCCATCATCAAATGACATTATGGGCTCTACAGACCGCCCATTATGTGATACCTAGACCCAAGTATCAAAATACTATAATAGGTTTTCGTCTGAGTGCTCGGGATTCTAAATATAAAGGTGGCATTGTACTAAAGCCAGATGAACAATTGGACGTAATCATCTAAATGACTCTATCCATCATCGGCGCTGTATCACCGTGTTTCTTATAACCGAAATAACGCCGCAATGTGTCATTTTTTACGGCCATTTATTATATTATTCCTCTCTCACTACTGATAGTCTTTTCGTGGCTGGATTAACACATGGCCTGTATCAACCGAACATTGCACGGAAAAGCATCAACCGGCATTGATATACCGTGGACCGCCAAATTAATCATATTGACATCTCCATATCACGCACAGCAGATCACCTTAACACCAGGTGCGATAGCTTAACATGCTAGTGAGCGGTTATTTTCTTTTCTTGGGAGAGCAGTTGGGAAAAAAGGGAAAAATAATGATATTAACCTAATCCGGAATGCTCGTTGTTGTAATAAATCTCATACTTCAAAAGATAAAACCGTCAGAAATCAAGCAGTCGCTTATCAAGCAGCTGTAATATTCTCTACAGATAACAATGACGACATTGGAAACAATATCATGTCAGTCTGATTGTAAGATTGATACGATCGTGTAGTGGCGAACGTATGCCAAGTGTACATGATAGAATGGCGGAGGGATTTACACCGAGCTGATAGACCTGGTAAGTAGATAGTAGCTGCAACAATGGGCAATAGACTCAATCGATGTTTCTCTACTTGATTAATGGGTTTATAACAACATATCTTATCTCTGAAAATGCTACTTTTTCAAGAAAACTGGTACTCCGCCCATTAAATTCTCAACAATGTCAACGCAGGACAGCAGTCAATTAAATGTGGACGACGCAGTATTTGCGCGATATCCACCCTATTTTGCACTGATTTGCCCCCACTGAATGTAGTTATGAGCAATCCAAGCCGATCGCTGACACCAAGACCCCTTGGCTCAATAATATCACATTGGATTGGCATCTGAGAGACCGAGATTCATAATGTAATGTCAGCTTTGGATTTGTGCCAACTGAGCAATGGTGCATTTAACATAGCCGTCAAAATTAAATACCTTTGCTTTATTATCTCATTGTTGGAAGTGTCATAAACCCAATGATTTATTCTGTTATGTCTATTTCATATACCATACCATTTCAGACAGAGCCTTTGTGGCCAGATGACTACATTGAATGGAGCGACATTCATCAAAAAGAAAATATAACAAGTAAGAAAGACAGCTGAATAGAGGCTATTATCCTTTGAACAGGGCACAGATAATCATGGAAGGAAGAGATTTACAAGGTGTAACCCCTAGCGGAGCCCAGCTAGTCTTACACGCGTAATAAAGGGTATTACAGAGGATTGCTGCTGTTGAGGTCTTTGTGACCGCAGTTCATATTGTATTACAATACGTCAATATGAACAAATAAATCTGCAGAGAACAGTCGACCCATTAATTCACGATGTCCTAATCAGAAGGTAAGCAATACAAGCGGCCATCACTCCGGCTCGGCACAGCAAATCGATGTTTAAAATGCAAGAGGGGAAAATCTTCGTACTTAATACAAACCGGCTTGGACATATGATGCAATAATACAAAGGCAAAACGTTGGTAGATGGATACATGATGCGAAACTTTGCATATACCGGTACACGCATGTTTTTGAAGATGCGGACATGACATCCAGAAAAAAAAACATAGCTGCGCTATGTGTGTCACAACTAGAGCAAAACTAGCGCAACCAGTGAAACATGAATTCTTGCAGCTCTAACCCCTCGTGTAAAACAAATGCAGTTCGACATTGCATTGTTACCTGGACTTCCATTTCATATTTGCTCCGTCCAATTATAATTATTGCACTCTTCCCCGTACATTAGCAGCCCTGGTCACTTTCTACATTAATACGGAAGTTGAATCACTGTCATGGCTGGTTTCGGTTTAACATGACAAGCTATATCAGTTTGACAATTAGGGACGTGCGAAGATATGAAGACCAAAATAATGAAAAACTTATCGAATTTCGTAAATAATCGTGAACAAGTACACCACTGACAGTTGATTATCTTCTTAGATTCAACAAAACTAGCTGAAACCGCCTGCAACAACATCAAAACCTATACCACGTTCAACTCTAGCTATAAACTTCTGGATGAATCTTGAGCCGCAGACGGTCTTTCTTCGTTGTTGATTATTCCTACACGTAGCCTAACGCATCAGCCCAATAATAACACTCTCTTGCAGATTCGACCACGGCATATTGTAATCAATTGAACAAGGAATGGAACTGCATTCCGGAATTATAATCTTGATGGGCCCCTTTCGATTATAAAATCCATACGCTGGCTGAACTGTGGATTTCGCCTATATTCAACATCTGTATTGCTCTATTCGTTTGGTTCCAGAACTGTCGTCATGTCTATGTAATGTCTACGAGTGGGTGTCTGTGTGTGTTTATTTGTGAAGGTGTGTGCGTGTATGCACTTGTGCGTGAACGTCTGCGTGCGAGTATGTGTGCGTGCGTGTGCGCCATGTGCGTGCCGGCGTGCCAGGCTAGGTTACGTGTTAATGTGCGTATTTGTTCAGACATATGTTTATTTGCGTGTGTGCGTGCAGGTCTGTGTGTCAGTGTTTGTAGCAATATCTAGACCAATGATGGAGTTTCAATAATGTACGGTGTGTACCATTACATTAGAATTCCTCTGAACGGGTATTGTATTTTGCTGGTCAATAACCAAATTCATTCGACCAGGGGTTTACCTTACGTCAGCAAGTCCTCGTCAGCAACGTCGCCTGCAGCGTCGTCGTCATCATGTCCTCGTCAGCGCATGAAGTGCTAGAATTCCGCATCGTCCGTAGCGTGGTCGTACTCACCGTCGTTGTCATCATATCGTCGTCCTCGCCGTCGTCGTCCACATCGTCGTCCTTATCGTCGTCCACATCGTCGTCCTCATCGTCGTCCTCATCGTCGTCCATATCGTCGTCCACTTCTCCGTCCTTGCATGATGTGCAACAAAAAAGCCACCACACCGGTCCAAGGGCAACGTCGCCGCATCAACTGGGTGTTATTTACCCGTTCACCCAGAACACAATCGACTCCCATCCCCGCCCAACGCGTGGTCCGTCTATATGGGTGTAACGTTTGATAAATCACACTAGATGGTTTCACATGGAATACATTGCTCTAATGGTATGACGGTTAATAAATCGCTCTATATGGTATGACGACTTACAAATTGCACAATATGGTATAATGGATAATTAATCGCATTATAGGTTTTATTGGATAATAAATCACACTATATGGCATGATGGATTATAAACAGCACTATATGGTATAATGGATGATAAATCGCTCTATATAGCGGGATGGTTAAGGGATTGCACTAAATGGTATGACGGTAAATAAATCGCAATTTATAGTATGATGGTTGTGATAAATCGCTCTATGTGGTATACTTGATTATAAATCGCACTATATGGTATGACGGCTTATGAATCGCACTATATGGTATGACGGCTTATGGATCGCACTATGTGATGCAACGGTTAATAAATCGCACTATACGTACTTGAGCCGTGATTTCTCTGCGCTATGGTACAAATGTACAAACCATCATTGAGAGCTATGCATCACAAAATACTAGCATGGACTTCGGCGATAGAGAAACATGATGCACGCTACAATGTTTCAAGATGGACCAGCGATGTTGAGGGATCGACCCTTCTATTTTGGAATTACATGAAAGTTGTTCCCAGTGGTGACATCATTGGACATAATACGGGCAGGAGTAAGGAATAATTATAATGCCGAGACAGTTCATGCGTTTACAATATGCTCGGACTCCATCAAAGAGTGGTCATGAATGACGAGTGCGGGTAGGTTCCCTTTGATATATGTCATCTATTCCAAGTGATCAGGTGATTCTTTATAGCGTTAAACAAGCATCCATTGGCACTACACCCTCGGGAAATTGGGTGCGTTGTAAGGTTATTCCTGCTAAACTAAATACATCTGTAAAGATTACTTGGTCGATCTACTATGGTGCAGATGCTTTATATCAACCCAAACCCCACAATGTGAACTTCATAGTCAATAGATTTGGCAGAAAGCCGCCCTTTTTATCATTTCCATTTCTGTGCAGCATAACCAGGGGCGGAATCAATAATCACTGAGTAGCCTGTCGATGAAGACATTGAATTCAGCACTTTGCACCCCTGTGATCAATATACTTCATTGTCTTATTGGTAGTCGTATTAATTTACCTTCAGAGGATCGACAAATTTATATATAGCATAATAGTGGCGCGTGTTATTTCAAATGCTCGGGAGCTTGCATGGTGATAGCTAGATATAGCCCCTCTTCAGTGTGTAAAACGGCACAAATATTACAGCCATTTCCATTTCACTATTCGAAAAAAAAAGACCCATGCACAATGACCCATGCCTGTGTCACCAGAAGAACAAATAGTGTGAGTTAATCGATACGAAACGAGATAAGCTTGCTTATCACCATGTATTTGTTAGATTAAACTAATCAATGTAACGTCTCTGTTGCATTACAGGTTATTTAAAACATAACTTTAATGTCACGATATTTTAGATAGATAATTAATTGTATAATAAGTATGAACGCTTATTGAATTTTTACATGAATAATATTACAATGCGATTGTGTTCGACTTACTGCACGAATACCATATATATAGTTGGTAATAACCTCAGCTTTCTAGGTTACATTAGCCATTCTCTGGGTTTGTGGCGTGTTTAGTTATATAACGACTCCAGTATATTTCTTGCATTGTAAGCATATATCTTAGAACTGCGTATAGAGTGTTGACTAGTTAGAGAGTGCATTGAATTACATGGATTTGACGAGTTTATTGTGCGTCATATTCTCAACTGAGTGGGATGTTAATGTAGGAGAAATGTAGAAAGTACTAAGAAATGGTGTTACATGCCTAAAATCAACTTCTGTATTTGCTGGTTAGGATACTGAGAGGATGGTTTGTATACTGAGAGGATGGCTTGTATACTGACAGGATGGTTTGTATACTGACAGGATGGTTTGTATACTGACAGGATGGTTTGTATACTGACAGGATGGTTTGTATACTGACATGATGATTTGTATACTGACAGGATGGTTTGTATACTGACATGATGATTTGTATACTGACAGGATGGTTTGTATACTGACAGGATGGTTTGGATACTGACAGGATGGTTTGTATACTGACAGGATGGTTTGGATACTATGGTTTGTATACTGCCAGGATGATTTGTATACTGACAGGATGGTTTGTATACTGACAGGATGGTTTGTATAGTGAAAGGGTGAGTTGTATACTGACAGGATGATTTGAATACTGACCGGATGGTTTGTATACTGACAGGGTGGTTTGCACTCATGTTTTGTGAAGAGATATCAGAGAATGTATCTGATATAGTGCTTCAATTTCTGTACCATCGACATTCAAAAGTTTTGCGGGCATTCTTTGATGTTATACAGTCTGCCTACAATTGCGTTTAGCTTTTTCCAGGTATCGAGTACATCGCCTGTATATGTTTGTATTTTGGCGAATATTATGCTGTCTTTGGCCGTGTAATGTTTGTTTGGTGCGTGGGATGTGATTTCACTTTATCCAGAGACTCTCGGTAAAAGGCTGCTACTTTGCTTGTGGATTTCTGCACAAATGGAGAAGCTCGTGAGAGATCATTCTCGTTTTGATAATCCTAAAAATATCCACCAAGCCCTGTGACACTGGTATAAAATTACGCCATGCGTACGTTTTGATCTGTCTCCTTGTGTCAAATGAGGTAATGTGCCAGGCTACTAGATAGATAAGCTTACATATTAAGTCACCACTATTTTATTATTCCCGGAAAGTTGTATCTTCATGGAAGGGGTATTCTTTAAAGTCATCACAGTTTTACTGTGATCGTCTTTGTGTGCAATGGTCCAAAGAGTGTTTCTGTCGAAACATTTTGCGCTGTAGCCATTCAGCGACCGACAGGAATTTCAGTAGGTCCTTAATGATGAAACCACACAAGGCGCCGGGATAAAGTCGTTTTCTACGAAGCAATGGATAGCAGAATTGGTTAGCATACCTCGCCATGCCTTGTCTAAATTAGACGGCTGTTGTCAACCACTAGAAATTAATTACCTGATCATCCAACAAGTTCAATTCAAGTGATATGGATATCAATCACCTCTTAATGGCACATATGCTTTTCAATCGCCTCTCGATTAGCCACGCGCTAATCGATAGCCTCTCGATGAGCCACGCGCTATTCGATAACAGTCATGAGCTCATTTCTTGCATACGGATTATGAATGTGAACAACACAACGCTATTAGTGATGAAAGGTCCTTCAGATACAGATTGAGAGTTGAGATCCAGGATAAGATACCTCGAGGATCAGGTGTGATGGCAATTGTTGTTCTAACTGGAAACAAATTATGCTATTAGCGGTAGAGGGAAAATAGCCTAACGCCATTGCTGCCATGGTGTGCCGTAAAGCCCAATACTCTTGTCATTACATATTCAGGCATTGTTGTATGTTTGTTCCAGTCTCCTGATGCTGAGGCAACCAAGTGAGGCTAAATCAGTCGAGTAGGCGCTTTGAAATTAAATGGATCTGTTACGACATCAATATCGTAGTGAGACGAGGCTAGGCAAGCGCTAAATCAGTCGACTCGTCTGTTACATTCGTATAGCGTTTAGCGTTTGTCGGCATATTTAACTGAATAACCAATATATTAAGTCGGGTTAGATGACACTAGTCCGAAGAAACATAACAATCCTAATGGTCAGCTTTACACAATGCATATAAATGAGTCACCAGCAGTTTGAATATCCATGAATTGATGGAGTACTTGCAGGTGAGCGTGCTAACAGTGAGATGGTGGCATTAGCTGGGCACTCTCATCACATTATAAATCATTTCCCTCCATTATGTCGCGGGGCAATTGATCCAATGTTGACCTGTACGGGATCCTCATCCATTATACAGTGATCACAAAGCTTGGTTATCACCATAATACACTTAGTATCACAGGTGGAATTGTGTTTGACAAAGTTATTCATAGATATACACATCTTCTTAATTATGATTGGCATGAGCGAATAATTGAGTGCTTTGTTTATCAGCGAGTAAGGAAGATTCCCCCAGTCAAAACAACGGTTATGTATAATGCATACTAATGATGGCACAAATGCATTCGATCTATACAGTGTGATGGAGAGGGTTACTGTTACAGATGTTTATTATAGCATTGGCTACAAACAATCGTAATAATGTTTATTGTCCAATTGTATCAATACATTTATATCTAAGTAAACATATGGAATTACATATACATATATACAGAGGCAAAAAGGGGCATAAACTACTCGTCATATTAGTTTTAAAAATATATGAGGAGTTTTAAAAATCAAAGTGTACACAGCATACATTAAGGCAAAGTCAATTTCCCTTGATCAAATGACGAAATAACAATATGATTAGAATTACAAAAAAATCAGCAATGGTGTTAAATAAACAAGCGAACATATGTTCTACACAATGGTTGCTTTGAAATATACATCTTCATATTGAAAAGGCATGAGAATCATTATATTTAGGGAACAGGTCAGCATGTATATATGGAGGCAGTCTTCGGTAAAATCTGTACATACAAATTGAAATGCAATATATGTGGAGATTGTAAATGCATAAAACATTTAGTTTGTGAAATAAGAAATAAGTACTTTCTGTTATAGCTACTCGACTGATTATTCTAATGATGCTTTTCTTTAACATAAACCGCTTATTTAAATAAATTTTGTCCTTATTCCCTCATGTAATATTACTGAAATATAAATATGGATAAATGAATAAACACAACGGGAAGGAATATTGTTCACTGACATTATATTTGATCTTGTTGATTAGTTCTATTCCTTTAGCAATATTGGACAAAAGATATTCGATGTGGCTTTTCCATTGTAATTTTCTGTCGATCACAACACCTAAGGTCATGTCATTTCAAGTGCACAACGTTCTTTATAAAAGGGCTAACATCACCACCCAGATAAATGATATTCATCAAGTTCATAAATTCCAATGGTGCTATCATTATGCTAGGTTTAACATAGACCAATAATAGTAAAATCAACATTCAAACAATCGAAATACTTCTGTAAATCATCGCAATTGGTAGGTAAATCCTGATATTCGTGTGAGGAAGTCAAAATTATTTGTTAAATGCTATTTGCTACACAGGAGATCGTTTAATGAATATCTACATTAATTGTTGTGAGATATATTGGTGCGATAATTATCAGGGTCTATCTGTCATGTGACTAGCAGTCTTCAACATTTTTCTGCAGGCCTTAGATTGTGAGGGAATTTCTCCAGGAATATTGTTCCAGTCGGTCAGCCTTTTATTCAAGTAGACAAATATACCTTTTCACCAAATATACCACACTAGGCCTTGGCGACGATATAGCACAGTAAGTTTCTTAGGATAGAGTCAATTTATATATGACAACATTTATGTAAAAACCAGCATCTGAGGATTCATTTAATGATATCATACAGTGTAGTTAAATGTGTGAGTCAAGAAGCATACGTTCAGCCAATGACGAGATGGTCGATGTTCAAGTCAAATGAAGATAATAGGGTGATATGGATAAATACCGTTTCTATGTAGTGTAAATTTATTCCTAGCAAGATCAGGTTTAAAACTATCAGCATGATATTCCTGGTTGGAATCCAAAGTGAAGACTGCTGTTGTCCAACATCATTCTCAGGCGCCGGTGGTACCGGTTGGAGACGATTATGCAGCGATCTGGTAGAGAATGCTACATTGGTAGATACAAAATAGTTATTTAATTCAGCAAGCACCAGTGACGTATAAACGCGCTAATGACCATGGCATGAACGCAGCGGCTCAAGTGATGGATACCTGCATACAATGTAGTCATTAATTTGCGTGTACGCCAATAATAACACGGTCATGTGCCCGAGAATACTCTTCAAAGGACTTGGGCAGTTGTTTGCTTGTTAGGCAATTAAATTATATTTGAGAAAATTTAATTTAATGCCGGTTTGAAATAAGCGCATCGATTAGTTTTTGGACGCATTCATAAGTCGCAATTCATACATTTTACGTCTTTTGGGCCAAAGTTGTAAAAATTGTACATGAGACACATTGGTGTTTAATGAAGCATGTTATTGGGAAATTGTGAAAATATTTTCATGGATTTCACGGCAAATTGTTGTATATTGCTTACGATAAATGCTTGTATGAAATCGTAAATGTGAAATGCCAAGGTGTTTTAAGTACACTTATTTACGACTGTGATATGGGAATTGGATCAATGTTCTATACTGGTTATTCACCGTTGCATTTTGGAATACGTAGAATACTTGCTAATTGGAGGTTATAGATACGATGCTTAATGATAACAAAATGCACCGTAAGATATTCGTGCCCTGTGCGTGTTTCAACGTATTAATGCTAGTTGGAGCTGTCAACACTGGCCATATGACTGCTATGAATCCTCCAACATGACAACAACGAATTATGGCTGGTCGGACTGGCTTTTGCTTGACATGTCGTTAATGCAAACTTTGTACTAATACTATTAAGATTAGGTATGCCGCACTCTCAAGAACTGTCAATCACAAGACTTGAATGACGGGCTTCCTAATCTAGCAACAATGCTATCCACGGTAATGTTGTGCTTATTTGAAGTAATGCCTCATCGAATTGTCCGCATTACGAGTGTCTGATACGTACGTGCATGGGATTTGTGTGTCACAATGCATCTGCGAACACAAACCTACATTATTGTACAAGTTATTAGAGAATCACTAAACATATCGAGAATCAATCTCTGGAATATTTTAGATAACGGCGCACACTTGGGAATTAATTTATGCCCTGATGTTTCGCATTATATTTTTTTCTCCGCTGTTTATAAATCACATCAACAGATAGGAACCCACATGTGTTCACACATCATAAATGGAATCCTGCTGGCAAGCAATTATTGCTTTTGTCTACACGGATGCATCAAATAATAGATTGCATACCTTGAGCAGCCTTGATAACATTATTATCCAGGTAGAACTATATAAGCGCTCAGCAACTATTCATGCTTTCAAACGAAGTAGCCTTTACAAACAAGGCATGCGGAAGCCAATCATGGGCAACGCGTAATTAGCCACGAATTGTCGATGATGAAGAAATGTGTCTCACGGTTAAGTCCGCATTTGATTATTACATCCTCTAATCTCTGTCGTGACCCATCAAAATCCATTTGTAAACCCGCCATGACCTCACCTGAATACCCTACCAGACCCCACTGAATCGCTGATGTGGACCCGTCAAAACATCCGCTGGATTCTAACTCTCATTCCTGTAACGACAAAAATATTACTGTTACTACGTTTATAGCAGTCTGGTGTGTAATGCAAGATGACCAAATATTACAGATTTTGAAGCCTTGGAGGCATTTGTAAACAGCAGATGAACACCCGGATAAACACACAAACTTACTCACAAACACACACACACACACACACACACACACACACACACACAACACACACACAATACACACATACAGAGACAAACACAAAACACACACAAAACCCTCATAAACGCACACAAATTGTCACAGTTCTATTTTAGATATCCCTTGCGAACAACTTGAAATGCCTAAGAGTGATCGATACGTCACTTGGGAATTTTTGGTGGCATCAAATATTACCAGACTCAGGACTAATGAGCTATGCGCCAGCTGTGCATCCGTTGGATTCGGGTCAAATTGCAATGGTCCGAGGTTGTCAAATATTTGGCGAGTAATAAATAATAAACTGTCCTATGATGAAAACTTTCATACACTGTGGGAATATATTCACACATGCATCACATGATCATTGTATGTTGTTACGTATTCTCAATGGCCCATTCAAGGTTGAAGTATGACCATGTATGACGATTCTGTGCCTGACAGTAGACTACATTTGGAAGAAATCGAATATGGAAGATGCTGCGATTATAAGCATGAGCGATACTGCTTCGCTTCGGAGCCTAACTTAGTGTCATCACTGTTGTTCAAAATGGATTGCACTTTGTTTTGGGAATTTCAAAGACAGCCATATAAATGGTTGGATGATGGTGCTGCTTGCCGAACATAGCATGCTTTATTTCAGCCATATAAATTGTGGGACGATGCGCGTCTACGGCTTTGTTGACCTTTCATTTGCACGATGGCTAAATACAGTCTTAGTGTGATGGATTTATTATCATTTGCATAATCACTTTGCAACCATTCCGCAAATATGTTGCTGTTGAGCCGTATCTAAATCCATTTTTTTTCTCGGTAGCCCACTAACGTCAATACCCCTAATCTTAGATTGGCCACACTTCACAGGGATGAATGCTAAACACCAATACCTGGGTTATGTACGTGCTAACATTATCAAGCCTCAACATCTGATGGAAGAAATAGCATTTGTGGTTTTACTCACAATCAAGTAAGGTACACCATGGCAGCTGGGCTATTTTTGCAACACCAAAAATAGCATAAATTGCTTCCAGTCGGAAAACAATTGCCACAACACCTGGTCCTCTTGTTTTAGTCACCTGTATATTTACTCTCAATCTGTGCAGCAAGACTACTCATCTCGCAAAACATTGTCTCGATTTGGGATAACATGAAAGCTGATATGATATCCAGTTTTAATAGTGCCCGTCACCATGGTTTAATTGTTAATAATGATATAAAGCAGATGATTTTGATGATCATGCTAATCGGAAGGTTATAGGATGATGATGGCGGCAATGAGACTGATGATGATTCTGCCGTTGATGGTAGTTGTTATTTCGATAATGATGATAATGATGATCATTGTGGTGGTGGGGAGAATGGTGATGATTATGCCGTTGATGAGGATGATGATAAAGATGGTGATGATATGATAATAATGATGATGATGGTGGTGGTGTTGTTGTTGGAGTTTAGTTGCAGAAGTACAAGAGATGCATGAAACGTTAAAACCGAAGATGAATCACTTTCCGTTCCTGTATATGATGTGTTTGTTGCCGCTCATAGTCCGAAAATAATCTGCGTGCATTAGAACATTCTGCTTCATCCGCAGAAAAGAAGTATATATGTTGAATAGAACTCTCAAAATGAAACTGCAAACAAGTTATATTGTTTTCGTTTTCATGTTCAATAGTTTTACACTTGCCAATCACGCTATCACGCATCGTTTCAACGTAGCTCATTCAATGACGATTGGCTCATTGAGAGGCGATAGATATCGATGTAACATGCTTTGAACGAGTGAGATCATCAGTGAACTTATGTCCAGTTTCTGACAACAGCCGTATAATTCAAACATCCTATGGGGTGGTGAGCAACTCAGCACGACTGGCAGATGAACACGTGTACATCCTTATAGACGTGTCAATGAAATCATTCCTACGCGGTGGGAGGTTTCAAAGCGTTGTGTAACTTGTGTCATATATTTGACTGTCTGAACTAAAAGAAACACACTCGGTTACAGCAAAGATAAAAAGAGAAGTTCCATTAATATCACATACTTTAATTGACAATAATCATGTTGGGGGGGCTGAGAGATTGATACTGATTGGGTTATTAGAGATGACTGATTAATTGTAGCAAGAAATTATTCAAGTGTGACTACAGACATCTGTGATCAAATCGAAGATGTCGCTCTCGTAATTGAACATCGTACATACATCGATAAGTTCCATCCTCATTTACCGCTGACACGTAGGCCATCTCCAGTGATTTCGTACTTACATTCTAAGCCGAGTGTGGCAAGATTCGTGCAGTCTCATTATTAGTTAAGCATTGGGTGAGATGGGCTACTTGCTTGTAACCGATAGATGGCGGTGTACTGTGAAAACCACAAACCGTTTTAGATAGACATTCTGATATGATTTGTGTCCAACTGATTTCATTTGTGTGCGACTGAACAGGAAATCGTGAAAGGTAGCATTTATCAGAGTGCGCACAAGATAACGACCTCTTCGGTCTTGGTGGTTCACATGGCAGCCAAAAAAAGCGAGCAACTCTATGTGGATGGTTCATATCTCATCGCTTGATAGGTATCTACTTATATGACGCCTTTGGGATGTCGAAGCAGCAAGCCTGTCATCAAATTATTATAAATCGTAAACTCGCCCACATGTCACCGGTAAATTGACATGTTTGTGTTATGTGCGTGGCGGCGTTTTCTTATTCATCATATGAGAAGCGGTGGGATTGATTAGTCGTTATCTCATATCAAACACAACCGACATATTTGTTACTAACCATTAGTATCTCAGTGGCTAACTGTTCTCGCTCGTGTGTGTTCCTCTTTGGAAAACAGTCATTGAAGGGCGTGCCTGAAGAGATTTTGTCGACATATGATTTTACTTCACGCATCAGATAAATTAAAAGTGAGTTAAACTTGTCCAATCTTGTGACAAATTATTCCCCTGAGAGAATCGGGCAATTAGCGAACAAAAGTTCATTTCTTACGATTAAACACGATCTATCACACCAGGGTTGAGGCATGCTGCTCACCAAATAACCTTGCGTTGAGTTACCACAGCGGTATACCCCGTCAACAGGTGACACCCATCACGAGCCCTCCCACGAAGATAAACGTGGGAACACGAGCATACAGGAACAGGTCGGAGGTGTAAGATACGACCAATGGCTTTATGATGAAGGCTTCCGTTCAATTACAATAATGTGAAAACATATATGGACAACACTCCAGTGGCATGTTGACTAATTCCTATCCCGATCAGGCGTAGATCACCTCTCTGCTTGTTATCTAAATTGAAGACAACTATTGTCCAAGATCTCTCTTAGCCATGATATGCAGGAAACAGGTCAAAGTCACCGGTGAAAGATAGCTAGAAACGGATTACGCTGCGATCTTGTACAGAATGCTTCAAGTTATTCCAATTTCAACTGAAACAAAAGGTTTAAGATAAATACCTGGACTTTGGTCTCAACTAATGAACGATTGATATCACACATGTGACAACTAGTGGGGACCAGCCTTGTCTGTACACGTACACGTGGCATATTGGCCTTGAGATCGATGATCTAAATATATATTGATTTTAAAATGCAACAATATGAAGTCGGAGTTAGGATAAAGATAATTGCCAGCATTTGTCAGAATTATAAAGAATATATCACATATCAATGCGCATGAAATGACAAAAGGTTTGAAATATACCAATACATAGCCACACTGACCTAAAAGGATTTGTATCATCGTACCTACTAGTGTTGTTACCACTAGATACATTGCTGCCGTGAGTCCTCCAACGTATGAATGAAAAGATATGAAGGGATGGACTGGCTATTGTAGGTCAAGCAGATTATATCAACATCATAATAATCGAACTGGGATTAGATGTGGGTAATCGTCTGCACTTTTCAATCGGATTAGGTGAACTTATTACGCGCATATGGAAATAAACATTGACACTCCCCTGAATGAACGAAATCGGATCTGATAAATCGTTTTCAACACGCGTTTGGGTAATGAAGTAATATCACTTTGAGTTGCCCATGTTATGGGTGTATGTAATTGGTATGTATCAGATTTGAGGTGTTACTTAGTCTTTTTGTAATATCTGCATTATTTCACATGTTCGAAGACAGATCTATCGGTTAAGAATATAGCACAGACTTCAGGTGATGACCCCCCAGCATCGTGTTAGATATTTTCTCCAGCTGTTTATTAATCACACAACGTCCAATTCATTATCTGAAAGGACATACATGCAGTTATAACAGCTGTCAAACGTATATGCACATGTCGATCACTCAATATATCGCATGTATTGAACAACCATAATTACATAAGCATTGAGATATAACTTACGGATAGGTGCGCAACATTTGTTCATGTTATGAAATCTATTATCTTTGCAAACAAGGTAGATGAAGAGCTGTTGTGGGAAACGCAGCATTTTTGTACTGTTATGCTAGCGGTTGTCCTGCATTACCCAGGCTGACAATAAATGCATCGGACATATTGTTAGTGGAGATTTATTCAACACTGTAGATGATTGGGACAATCTTTCATCTCCTTTCCTCATTTCACATGACCCTAGCCGATTCCCCGTCATGACCTGACCTAATTTACGCTTTGATTTCACCCTAATCTCCACCGTGTCTCTTCTTAAGTTCCTCAGCAAACACAAATATACGAACCCCGCCCCCTCAGAAACACAAATATACGCAAACGAGCTGTCTCAAAAATAAATATTCGATATCCCTTGTAAACAAGTTGTCATGGCTTATAATGATTGATTCATTTGGAAATTTTCGGTTTGCGTAATATCCCCAGACTCAGAACTAATGCACTTCGTGCCACCGGTGCAACCGTTATGTGCGGGTTGAATTACCGTCGTCTGAGGTGATCAAATATTTGGCTGTTACCAAACAATAACTCCATGATGAAATCCATCATAAACTCTATTCTGTTGAAAAATATATACACATGCAGTATAGTGTCACATTGTATTGTATTATAGTTGTTGCTATGTATGGCCTATTTATTACCAGATGTGACATCGGTTTGTGACAGAAATTTGAGCCTCAGTCACATATGAAAATACATGAAAGATTGCCTCATTGACGTTAGTGCCAGATAATTAGTGCCTCATCTTTGAGGGTGACCGCAATCAGCTGAAAATAATAAGATATACTAGCACCCTAGATCCACGATGACCGACGTGTCGTCTGCCACACCCCGCGTTTCCCGTTCATCCTGTAACCTACCGGCCACATACCAACTTAGCCAAGGCAAGAACCTAATCACTTGACCCAGGCCACTACCCTATAAGAGATTGGATGTAATAAACTGCGCAGACGATAGGTACTAAATCTACCGACAGACGTTCATAAGCAAATTCGTAGGCGATGTTGGCCCTGTGGATGTAGTTCAAAATCTTTCTTATTATGAAATGAATTATTTGCTGGCATTACTGATTTTGGAACGTTTTAAGTGTTGGCGTCATCAAAAGTTTGATAACAGACTTCAAACTTTGTTTATAATAACATGCAACGAGAGGCTAAGGCTTCGATTAATTGCGATCCACAGTTTTCACTATTCTCTGCTATTGCTCAAAGGAAAGTGCCTGTTGTTATCTTCGGATGTCAAATAGCATAGGCCATCGCCGATCTTTTCTTCTTAAAATGATATGCGGAACGTAAGAAAAGATTTGACATTACTGATAAAATTTTTCCCAGTTGTTTTCACAGTCGAGCTGTGATGAAATGCACCTCTGATATGAAAGTAACTGGGAGCCTTCATGTTCAATTTGATATTGCATTGTGATCTGGTTGTCTCAAATAAACATGTTAGTATCATCCCTGGGATACAGCTGCCGCCATTAAAGTCAACAAGGATCAATTGGCCGGGAATGTATTTGCTTTGCATCGAGAGCTTCGATGGATGGGCAGGGATCAAGTTGGATGTGCCTGTGACAATGTCGTACCAATCTGGCTGCGGTGAGGAGATTTACAAACCAGGCACAACTATGACTAAAATCTGCGATAATCATCCAAACATGCACAGTTATCTCGACGCTTTGCTTCTATGATGTCGTTAAGTACCAGAAGATCCTCCCAGGTACTCAAATTGGCGCAATGCGTTACGTACACGTGCCACTGTATCTTGCAAAACCACCGTTGTTGAGAATATTGTAAATAACAGCTTGCCATTCATATGCATCATTATCGTTTGTGATATCATTTTTCCTGCTGCACAGACAATATTAAACCAGCAGTGTGGAAGGAAGTGCATGACAGGAATCCACATTCATCAATCTGTCTGCTGTAGCCAATATCCCATCCCATAGGATCATCATCTACATATGATAACCTGGTCAGCTGTAATTCAACAACAGCAGCGTCCTGAGTTTTGTTCCTGTGAAAAGCAATATTCGATTAAAAGATTATACACACTTACACACCCATATCTCTTGCATCCCTCCGACGTAAGATTCTGCGACCCGTCATAATCATATCGGGTACAATTCTTGCGGGAAAAATCTAGCTTGAACATCAGTGATCGGCTTTTTGGGGAAAAACACTATTGCAGGATACAGTATCTTAGTTTATAGAGTGCTGGCCATTGGCCGTTCAACAAAAAACCATAATGATGTGTGAGCCAAGCGGTGGGCGACGTTTATGGAGTCGAAAGTCTCCTCTCCCCAGTGAATGATCCTGCTTCCTATTGTTTCGCCTTGAAACCATTTTCACCCAGTCTAACATTCCCTGCAATGATTACACGAATATGCTTAGTATTAAAACGCTGTTTGCTTTCGGTAGTTGGAACAAACATTGGTGTTATATGCTCCCGTTTCAATGCTTCTTGATATCAATAGATGTAATAAACACTAGATCAAAAGAGAGAAAACTTACGTTACAAATAATGCAAAGTAAAGTGCAGCGGGAGAATAAAACGCCCACAATATCACATTTTACAGAAAGTTGTGACCCTGAAGAACGGCTGTTCACGCCATTGTTGTTGTAACAACATAAGTGCATAAAATTAGAATCAGCGTTATGTCAAAAACCCGATGGATGTCCATATGTTTTTTAACTGATACGGCAGTTTGCACGCATATTGAAAAAATGACAGAAGCAGCATTTGATGCTTTTAAATGAGTAACGATAGATACCTAACGTGAATGTCCTTTCTATATGTCCCTGTAGATAGTCCTCTGTGTATTAGACGTCACACTTAAGAAAGATTAGGTGAACCACAAATGAATTACCCGTAGTATTGAGCTCTTCTAGATTCAATTGTCCCAGGACTAATAACATTTGCGCCCTTGTTTCAGCCTTAGTGATTATCCTGCCAACCGAAAACATACTTGGTAATGCAATAGTACGCTTCAGTAAAATTGCCCAACAGAGAGTTTCTTGTGTTAATTATGATATGTGTTAATGTGATGATATAGATTAATAATCTTGTCATCTCGCTTCCAGGTGGAAAACTTACGTCTATTATCGCAGTCGTTACCACGAATTGAGACACTTTGCATGTTATAACTGAGGTTAAACATCCAGAGCGTCCCCTAAGTCTACAGTCTCAAGTCCAGTTGAATGCATACATCG
The DNA here is from genome assembly GCA_034190875.2 of Urechis unicinctus. NCBI lineage: Eukaryota > Metazoa > Annelida > Polychaeta > Xenopneusta > Urechidae > Urechis > Urechis unicinctus. Next base: position 29,108,005 of record CM067356.1, read on the forward strand.
ATGCAATCCGTCATTATTGTCGAATCAATTGGGAAAAGTAATAACCGTATAACCGACTTGCGCAACCACTCAACGTCAATCAAATGAACGGCAATTACAGAAGTTATAACAGAGGCTGCCATATATCTATATCTCACATCAGGAATAACAGTGGGTATAAAGGTTTACTCTTCAGGTCTATAACACTGTACATAGGAAATGGCGTCCTAGCTAATGGTTGCATCTTGTACCTCCACTTATGTCATCAATTGTCTCCAATTACGCGATGCATGAATGAATAATATACCTAATCAGTCTTCGGTGATATCATTGGCATTGTTTTTTGTACTGATGCTTTTGATATGTTATGAGTCAATGATGGCCGACGCATGGCTAAGTTTATGTCGGTTTATTCAAAAAGCACCATAGTCAAAACATCAATCGATATATTCGCCCTTTATTATATCAGAAATGTCAAAACGCTATGGAAAGGCTGTTGGAACGTTGCTGCTCGTGATGAAAAAAGATTGGGATTACAAGACAAATGGAACGGTGATCTTGGAGAAAGATACTGCACGTATACTCTGATTGTAGGGAATAAAATATCGCTAATTTTTGCTCCACCATTGCTACCATGCGTCACCTTCAATGTTAAGCACTATGGCCACAGGAATACTGATACAACTTTTCTCATCCTGTTCATGACTGACAAAGACAATCGATTATATTGGATTTGATTGACATGCATCGGGTAAATGAGTGTTGTGCATTTATGCTCAATTACGGAATTTGTGGCACCCGTTCCTTATTTTCACGATGTCCCCTTCTTTGTTCTTGCTTCAGCAACGACTTCTGGGACACAGAATGATGATGTACACTCTGGAGACCAAGGCTTTTTCCCTTAGCGAATCCTTTATAAAGGTATGAATAAGAAGAACGAGAAATTGCACTAAAATGTTATGTTAAAGCTGCACTGTGGGTTATAACGAATAAAACAACTTTTGATGAACTTATTAGAGCATTGCTCTCACAACTCTTCCTCTCAGCACTAAGCATCTTTAGTATTATTACCAGCGAGGAAATATACATTCCAGTGGGCGATCGTGATAGTATTCCTGCCTGAGACTTACAAGGATTCGGTTGGGGTTGCTCCGTTAAGGAGGACTCGGTAGTCTTTACCAGGCAGGTTGCATATTATCTCAATAGTGACCATATCAATTATTGCGTTCATCTGATTTTAGCTGTTGTGCCTGTTGAACAAGTGATCATAACCAATCAATTGGAGGAAAACGCAAGTGTGATGCATTATGAAAAGTGAGAATTGTGACCGTGACAATATTAAGGAACGGAAAATATGTATCGATATCATCGTGTGCATTTCACAACAATACCACAAAGAAGTTCACAATGATGTGCTACAAGCCAGTCTTCGTTTAAAGAAAAATACCATACACATAGAATTGTAATTGCGTACTACACAATCACAGTACTGTTCTTTCCTCTGCGGACAACATGTTGATTGACTAGCCTTCAGGAACTAAGCAGCCATAAACCACCGTCAGCATCTCAGATCAATCGCCAAAAAGTTGAATTTTTTGGTGTTTGCTTCTGACAAATTCGTCTCCCGGGGCAATGCAAACAACCAACCAGATTCAAAGATATGATCGACAGCACTAGACATCGTGCGTCTCTTTGTTTTGTTTTTAACCAGGGCGACGCCCTGACTCATAGCACGCGAGTTGCTTAGTTAAGTTACCATATATCTGCTAAGTCTTTATCAATGAATGCACTGGGTACAGCTAGGAAAGTTTAGTTTATAGTTTTGTTGTATAACGATATGCATACAAACCGGTAGTAGCATTGTTACGCATAGAGTTCGGGCGGAGCTTGTAAAATCATTCATAATTCAATTGAACATCGGTTATGGCAATCATGGCTCAATAATTCTCGTCGACATGGCATGGTGGTGAAGGGAAGAGGGGGGGGGGGGGGTAGTGGTGTAGGCATAATGGGATGGGGTAGTGGGTGTAAGAAGAAGTGGAGTCACAAGTCAACTTCATAAGCGATTGCTGTAATTTATTGGCACTAAAGAGCTGCAAGCACGAAAGTATAGACAATTATATCAAATGATCTGCTGAACATGCTATTGTATACCTTTGAGATAAGCTACACGGCACGCATTTCGGCTTTCTAGTCATTGAAGGTAATCGGGGTTTTTTCCACAGAGGACAATGCTCAGCACTTAGCAATGACTCACTGTGATTTTGCGATGAGCAGATGAATATATCGGGCACGATGGGAATGCTTAATCCTCTATGTGCGTCATTCGATTTTATCTCACTCTTACGTCACCAACACTGAATGAAATCTAATTTTGACTTTCTCATCTCGTACCCAGACAACCTAGACAATCAGATACTGCGGGTAGTATAGATCTCAAACCAGTCCATCGCTACTATAGACACACACCTCAGCCACAGACGTCGAAGCTGTCAGAGCAGTTGTTTTTTGTTCCAGGACAGTAGGCTCAGATAGACCTACATATCCATGATAATTCACATGTCCAACAAGATGTGACGTTTACATTAAATACCTCAGAACTATGCAAGATACGAAGCTTACATTAAGATGTAAGGGTCACGCACCCCAGTGGAATGATTGAGTTACTGTATATCGACTACTGATCCTAAGAAGAACAAGATCCTCAAATTTTTCAAATTAATCTATTCATCAATGTTTAAACAGGATCATATAATGATACTATCCATTTATGCATCAGTGTTACTTATGTCGTATTACGCATAACATCAAATGACTTGCTGCAAAACCCACGTCGCTGAGACGATGGTCCAGCACTATACCATTGAACCCACCGCTCGGATGCATCTCATGTCATGGAGATACCGCCATTTAGCGGGACCATCCAAGTCACGAGCAACCAGCCAGATTCTCACAGCCTGTGGTTCGAAATGAGACATAGCTAAACACTACGCCACGGGACATGCTGTTTGTTGATGCTGAAGCCTATGTTACGCTATGGTCTTCATTAATTCAATTATCCACAGCTATTAACTCCGAGAAAGCATTAAGGCGTGACCAATCATCGTAATCATGAGCGTCTGCGCAGATGATTGCGTTTAACCAGTGGTCGATAAATGCCTATTGAAGAACGATTGCTTCCCGTGAACAGCACAACTCGTCATTTAATTTATAAAGCTGATCCATCCCTACATCAACTCTAAGCCTTGAAGCATTCCACGGCTATAGGCAAATAGTTAACGCTGGAGAAGTCCACTCCCACAAACAACTGTTTGAAACTGTTTAGAACAAGTGAGATAACGCCAACCCTTCATTTAAGGAAACCTACGTCGTGTTTGAATGCTTCAACGATATACTTCTCCCACCAGTATTGGGTAAGTGCATTGCACAGACGGCTTATTGAGTATCTGAATATATGAAATCTTTGCATAGTATTCCATATGTATATATATATATGTGCTTGGTACTGCAGTTTGAGCTTGCAGCAATAGGTCATGCGAAGAAGGGGCGGCCGATGAGCCATCGTTAATCTCGTGTGCTGCGTCCATTGATGCAACTCGTCGTTATTCTCTAATCATTATTCGACAGCCACTAAGGCATAGCCGACAATTTGCCTATGTTGATTGACGTATGCTAATAACTGCAATACAGAGGCTGCAATGTCACGATTTCTTACATGTCGGGCCAAGCTAAGGTGAGTTCAGCAGCTTTACTCAGACATCTGAGAGTTCGAGGGAGGACTTTAGTTATTCAAAAACCCTTTTGGTTAGACTGCGAAGTTGTAATAACAGGCGAGGCGCCGTCTTCATGCGTTCGGTAATTGATAAATCGTTCCATTATCACAACATCGAAAATATGATACAACATGGTTTGGCACGATTAAAAATGGATACCACTTATAATGTCATATATATATATATATATATATATATATATATATATATATAGATATATATATATATATATATATATATATATATATATATATATATAGATATATATATATATATCTATATATATATATATATATATATATATATATATATATATATATATATATATATATATATATATATATATATATATATATATATATATGTACATTTTGTATTGAACTGAATATGCCGTACCATTTGAGGGGGTAGTGCAAGGAGCTCGTAAACATTAGACAAACTTTGGCATCTTCCCGCAGCCCCAAAATTCGGCAATTGTCAATTCTTATATATATAAATACAACCATGAACTTCATTTCTGATGCACAAGAAATACTTAATTTTATTATTACGTATTGCAATATGTAGGTATGCCGTTACATAGCGTTGGCTATGTGGTGACAACGAGCACCTGCCAGCTCAAGTTTGACAGTGGGGTATGTTGTACATAATCTGAATTGTGAGTGTTGTGGACGCCGTCCAAAAATGAATGTCGATATTAAACGCCTATAATGCTCTGTTACAGCAAAACGTCTGCCAATTGCCGTACGTGGTTATGCACTGAACATCTAACAACGAGCTTTGTTGTTTAATAATCATTAATGAAGCGTCAATCAATGTCGAAAGCATTCCATTATTATTGGTCTATATTGCGCTTGTTATCCTAAACGTCAAACACAATCGCATATATCGTAAATAAGATATATCTGTTCATAATAAGCGATCCATCAATCGTTTCACTATGGAACTGATATTTTTTTGGATAATTTCATCTTTCTTACCGTATGGACAAATAAGGGCATACAAATAGGCAGTTTGAGACAGCTTCAGTTATCTACAAAAAACAGGGTTTTGATAATCACTACTATTCATTGAAGGATGTTGTTAATGCAAAAGAGGGACTCCTAGTCTGGGTAACTAGAGCCCTGGTTTAATCAATGATGATGGCGATGATATAACAAGATGTAACAGCTCCCTATGCGGAATCTAGTTTTATGGCTGCCGTCTTGCGATCAGTATACGAGGGTGATATCCTTGCCTGTCAGTGTAATATATCAGTCGCAGAACGAAATGTCATTAAGTGCATGGTGTTATTAAGTTAATACCGCCAATGAATGCAGCGGAATTCGATTAGGTACGTCGCAAAATGCATATAATTTGAGATCCTGGATATAAGTAAGTTAGGACATTCATCCAAAATAGTATGGCTTCGGAGATTGGTCTCATAATGAGAGCCGGCATATTGACAGTCAATGGTACAAAATTCCCAAAAGTATAATTTGTCGCTAAATTGTATCCAGCAACTTAATTATCGAAAGCCAATCGCTTTTACAATGGAATAATACTGAAATAAAATGATGATAATCTGTGCATCAACTTGATTGACAAAATATTGAATTGCGTTGTAGCTCGATCATCGAGTGTGATGCTCAAAAGTTTGGCTAAGTTATCTTCTGGCCAGACCAAATTTTCCACAATAGACCTTAACGCTTGTGCTATTTAACCACATACAGTGGTTAGAGAGTGTCAGACTCGTACATTTACGCTGTATATCAGACGTATGTACACCTCTGATTGGCATTTGTCAACTAATAACTAATGCTGGTTATTTGTAATGATACCCAGAGTAGCTTTACTGTTTCAACATACCATACTGATTAACCAAATTAGCCCTCCCCCCACCCCAAAAGCGAGTTATGCTCCAAGGTAACAGTATTGTACACTATGCCTTCTTAGAAATGTGCTAATGCATCTAACATTGAGGCGTACAAAGGTCAACTTAATGAAGGAGATAATGATAAACACCAAACGGATTTCGAGATGAGTTGTCAGGAATCGGGACAAGATGTCAGTAGAACGCATGGCGGATGTTTTAATAGCCAATAGAAATCGTTATTTCTTGTTGGAGGATACAAAAAAAGTAGTAAGTCGAGTACTGGACCAGCAGCCATTGATAATGTGGGAGATGAGTGGTATAGTGTGTGGTATTATGTTGATGTTGGTAGTAGATCAAATTATGCCAAGATGGAATGCAGATAGATATCTGATCATAATGTATAAGTTGAAGACGTACTGGCATATGTGGTGAAAAGTTAAACTAATAAGGCTGACGTTAATAAAAAAAAGTTAACTGGGACCATATTATAAATGGCACTCTTGAATTGTTTATGCATTTATTTTTGCTGTTTAATTCTCTGATTGTGCATTCATTTACCCCAGTTGAAATTACTAGAAAGGCGATTGTTCTATTACTGAAAAAAAAAAGAAATCGGCAAGTGACAGCCATAACTATCGATCAATTGCGCTGAGTAGTGTTTTAGGCAAAGTTTTAGATAGACCTATAAAAGTATTCATATCTCCTGAGCACCAGTCATCTCCAGTGGTTGAAAACCAGACCATTCAACTACTAAGTTTACTTATGTTCACGAAATTATTGATTTTATGTCAATCAAAATCGCCATGTTATCATGTGTTGCAATACGCACCAAAGGCATCCAATAAGGTAAATTATGTTGAATTGTATAAACTATTGATATGTAGAGGTATGTGTCCTACTATAGTTAAGTTGCTCCTATAAATGTATTCTAACCTAGTGTTAGTAGTTAAACGGGGCTTGGGTGTGTCTTGGGCATTCTGGTATTCAAGAACATGAGGTAATGTCCGAAGAATAGGTTGTCGGCTTTGAGAAATTGCCAATTATCAAGTTTTCTATGTTGGTAGTTACAAGTTTTAATTAGATATAAATATTCATGCTAGAAATGACGGGTAATCGTTTAATATGCACTCGTGGTTGATCGGCATGAAAGTTACCGACAAAATGTGAACCGTAACGTTATATTACACTCAAAATGCAGTAAACAAATGGGGGGGCTCGATATAGACAACAATACCTGCAAATATTACCATCTTACTTCAGGTCGAGGCATACATATCGGTATTCATTCAATCGTGCATATATACATATAGTTGCATTTCGACATTCAATGTATAGGCGACTTGATTATTCATAGTGATACATACAGTATCACTACGCGAACTACCTAGGCATTGCCTACAGTACATGAACGATATCAAATGGTTGTTGTTTACTCGGTTTCATTGATGATGAGTAATGAAGGACAAGAAAAAAAGATGTGGTTTCATCGATTTTTAAAAAGGCTGATTTCGTACCTTGATTGATATAAGTTAGATAATTGATGTCGCATACATAACCAGTATGAGGAGACAATTATTAGAGGAAAACTCCAGCTGCAAATAAGATTATGCAAATGTATATTTAAACAACGGCATGTCAATAGGACAAAACTACTTAGCTCCATTCCATAAGTGCCACATTTTTGATGGATTGTTGAAACTAATATTCCTGAGAGTTTGGACTGCAAAGGAATGCAGACAAGTGCTGACGTTAAAACACCCAATTTATAGCTATAGTGTGCCATTCAGAGCAATATGAGAAAGATTAACGCTCAGGGAGAAGTAATTCATCATTGGGCGGAATGAGGATTTGAAAACTTAATCGGCTGGAGTGTGGTTGACTTGGCCGACATTGCCTTAGTGGAGGAATCAATGTGGCATAAACCTATCATCTATGTCATAACTCAGCTGTTGTAGCAGTAATAAAACGTCCAACAGGGGAAAAAACAAATTCAAGAGCGTGAATTATTTCTCAAATCATTCAGTAATTTATGTTGTTGCCTTTAGTGGGAATGGGTCGGTTTAGTGCCAAATATTGCGACTTTGTTCATTTTTTACTTATAACTGTGCCATAAATATAAAAAAGCAGCAGGAGCTGTAACCAGATATGACACTGGAGAAGGCATTATATGAGTTTCCAATCACTCTACTTTGCTCTCGTTACAGCATCGCCATCTGCCACCATCGATCTACTACTCAAGTATGAGACTATGATTAAATGGTTTTTATTTTCATCAAAATCTACTGATAGAATATATAACTGTTAAGCTAGCTATAAAGCTATTCCGAGGCAACATTATTTTATGCTCATTAATGTAAATCACGATTTGTGCACTTGTTATCATCACCCAAAACCTGATCAAACGGGTTCAGTTTTCAATAAATCATTGTTATCAGGCTCAAACGTGGGATATTGGTTGAGAACATTCTGAGGCCATGTAAGGTTATTTGCGCCAGTGGAGTGCAGTCCGGCCCTATTAAACAGCTGAGGGCCTCATTTTCGATATGAGGGCCTCATTTGCGATATTTTACATGCGTGCTATCACCACCATAGCCACTATCTCCCTTGAGTTTGTGTGTGGAACCTTAGCAGCTGACCATAGTCCATGTGCGCCCAGAAGTCTACTATCCTTATCGAACATTTGCGCGACAATGCCGGCCACTACTGCATGGGATTCGAATGAAGTCCAACCAAAGCAGCACCGGTTTCCACGAAAGACTGCAACTGATGAAACCCAGGATGTGTTACCAACATGCTTGACTGACACCAATGGGTGCTACTACAACATCGACGGAAATTGCAGTAACAAATATAATGTTCTTCACAGATTGTGCTCTTTGTAGTAGAGGTTTCGTTGCATCATCTGCTCATTACGAGCTCTAAAGTCGCTTGGTACTCCTAGCTCTGCAATATCAGACAGTTCAGCACCCATATAAACATTCAGCGTCACATTTATTAGTTTCCAAGCCAGGCAGGACCTGAATCCTACCTCATATACCAAATGTAAACTGTTCTTCTTGATTGTTTTGTAATAATACAAAGGAAATATTTGATCAGTTCGTAACGAGGCACAGTAGAATCGACCAAAAGTTCAAGAAAAAAGCTGCCGAAAATATATGCCATGAATATTTGCAAAATTGAATATGGAACAAATGGCCACGATGAGCGGAAACTGGATACAAGCCATTTATATGAACAAATAACCCGGAATCATCTATCACAGTACTTATTTACTTCACTCGATTGACGAATTAGTCAAGTTTAACTCCAAATAGCTTATAAATAAATCTCATACAATCCGGAAACATCGTTATCAACCATACGGAAACACATTTTCATTACTTGACCACAAGACAATTGCATTTCTGTGTCAGGAAGGAGGAAAGAAGCTGAGGGTTGACATTATCCTAACAGCTTTCTTAACAACTTTCCTAACAATATGAATCTTGTTTTCCCTGGTCTACTATGACGTACTCCGTATGCGTTGGCTCACTTCATAAATATATCATCTACCAACTGAGCCAGCAAATGCCAAGACTATTAAGGTAGAAGCTATTGTGCACCGCCAGACAGCGAATAACGATGGAAGCAAGTTTAATATCAAAGGGAATTAAGATGCAGTCCGGGTGTTTTGTGCACGCATAATCGGCCAATTCAGAACATAAGGTCAATGTGTTGGGCCCGTATCAGGCGGAATATTGGACTATTAAATCATTCAGCAGAGGTAATTGTGAGAGGGTAAATTACATTAACCTGTCAGAGGGATATTGCTCCGTCGAATTGTCGAACAGCAGTAGGAATATGAAGCTGTGGTGCGGTCGTATGAAAAGTTGACTCTGGGCCTTTCCCCCCGATAACATTGCCCACAAGCAAAGTTGCTTGGACGTCTCATTTATATTGTAGGATTTATGGAAGCTGTGAGTATGTATACTATTTTTGGAAAAGTATTGAGAACGGTGTTTTAGCGTGGTTGATATTCAGAAAATATATCAACAGATAATTATTATTTCATTAGCATATGATGCGGCTTCAGCATACCAGTGAATGAAATATCCTGCATAAATAAGGCGTTGTAATTATTGACATGGTGAATACACAAGAGTGTACCTGCCTCGTTTCCTGCATACTAATTGCCAAATAACTGTCAGGGGTCACAGCGGATAATGCAAATCGTCCTCTGCCTGTTCTAGGAAATATTTACAATTGGTTAGTTTGTTCGACCGTGAGCGTGGTAGTTTCGTTTCTAGTTGATGCCTTTATCGTTGCTTCTATGAGCTACGAGTAGTACAGAAATAATTGCTTAACTTACACTAATTCAATAATCTGTAGAAAAATGGATGAATTTCAAACTACTTGTTTAAACCCACTCTCCTTCGGGCAATAATTATAATAAGCTCCAGCCTGATTTCGGTCTTATACCGCTGGTATCTATATATGTATTAATATATATATATATATATATATATATATATATATATATATATATATATATAGAGAGATATATAGATATATATATATATATAGATATATATATATATAGATATATATATATATATATATATATATATATATATATATATATATATATATATATATATGGACATCACAAACGAACGCAAATATCCATATTAACAACAACAGTATAAGTAAACATCACTTGATAGAGTGACAGTAAGCAATGGGGGAAAACAATATCGGAAACACTAAACATATATATATATATATATATATATATATATATATATATGTATATATATATATATATACATCACAAACGAACGCAAATATCCAATATGGGAACGCAAATATCCAATTGGGGTTATCATTGCGAACAACAACAGTAACTGAAGTAAACATCACTTGATAGAGTGACAGTAAGCAATGGGGGAAACAATATCGGAAACACTAAACAATTGAATTTGCCATAAAATGTGATGTTGCTTGCGATTACATATATTCTATGATATTGATTGGATGGGTCGCTTGTGATAACATGCATGGGGGTATATACGCAATCAGTAGCATTGTACTCGTCTTGCTTTATTCATCATGTATATTAAAGCCAGCATGCAAATTTATTTCTACTAAGTATACACGTAACGCTAACAATATGAAATTTAGGTCATAATCCACAATGATAATCCACAGGTTTCAGTGGAATGCTCTTACGTTTCTCAATAGCAATATCATTCCCCCCTATGACTGTACAGCAATGTACTATGTTTTTCTTAATTACATGATGTAATTTGTTACACGGCAGAAATGCTAATTGTTAACACACCATTAGCGAGGAAAATGTATCCAGATCTAGACTTAGCACCTGCAAGGTGCACAGCTAGTGAAAGCTGCGAGTATGTTTTCAAGTAATTAGGTAGCAATATATAACTATGGTGTCAGAAACATACACATGCACACTTGAGCTAGCTTTATAATTATCGGGTCAAGAAAATAAAACTATTTGATTGAAGCTCCATTGTTTTATAACTACCAGCAATATATATTCACTTTGAATGTTAAAGTGGCATATTGTAGATATAAGGTACATTCAAACAGACGTAATGCTCGAACCACAGCTCATACCTCGTTATTTCATGGTAAGTACTTCGTTTATCATATTGATATATTTTCAACGATTTCAACAAAACGATTTACTAAATACCCATCGATGAATGCATACAATGGTCACTATTGATGGCGGTGGGATGTTAAGAGGATTAGTCTATTTTTATCTCTGCCACCTAAATAAGAAGTCATTCGGGATATGGATCCACATAAAGCTACAAGTAACCGGTGCATACAGGATTTGTGCTTTTATAACGCTGTCGAAAATCAACATTAAGGCTTGTCTACTAAGACATCTCTATTGCGTCGGCACAACACCAAAGACGCACTCTGAGTTGAAGTTGCTCCATGAAAAGCAAACACACAATATTTATGTGACAACTGCTCTGCTATGGTAACAGAAAAAGAGTCGAAGTGTTGCTTACCGTACCCAAAAATCGTGCAATACATGCAGAATTCGTTCAAATGTATCATCTAGCATCCCAGCTTTGCTTCCAACTGCATGAACCAATATGTACTCGAGGCATCCAGACACGAATTTATACAGATGGATGACCCTATTGGTGACGAGATTGAGTAAGTCTGTACTTCATTGTAATTTTACGGAGCAAATTATATACTTCCCAAATTGCACTGAATCAAACAGCTATCAATAATGGGCATTCACGTTCAAAAGAACAGTATAACAACATACATTGGTATCGGCTATGGGTATAAGGGCTTGGACTCATTATTTCATCCTAAAGCCTGTCTTCATCTCTGGGCACTGTAAAACCCATCTGTTAATTTGTTTCAATTAAATAACACATGAACAAAAGTATGATTGTTGATCAATATATCTTTCACTTTATTCTTGCAGAAGCTAGTTGTTATATCATAACAAAAAAACAATTATAGTTACTGTAAATCAACAAAACAAAACTGGTGACTAATTCCCAGGCTGCCCTCTCCTTATACAGTATATGTGTTGCATACAAAGTGTACATGAAATATAAAAAAAATCAAAACATTTCAATCATACTGAATACGCAGGGTGTTAAATATTCACATGTGAGAAATTATCATAAGCGTCCTTTCAGAGTCTTCCGCTTTCTTGCGTACAGAAGATTTGTATATGTGATTTGGCATAAACTGGGCAAGAAAAACAGGAAAGTTCTCCCGTCATGTGTTGTCACCAAAATTCGAAACACCTTTCCTGACCCCTCTGGTCATTATCGAGGCTTTAGAGAAGTTTTATGATTAACTGGGGTTAAACCTGCACCTGTGAGAACCAACCAACAACTCTTTTCCCTTGCCAGTAGTGCCTCATCACCATGGCTCGAGGCAGCACAGAAGTAAACGTGATTGCTTATACTGCGAGCCCAATCTGTAAGAATTTGGCAATCACGCCTTCTTCCTTTTGCAATAATTTTTTTCTTTACCCCTGTACAGCAAAAGCATGGATGACATTACAAATGTGACATGAGTGACTGTTGCAGTATGTCGAATATTACTCCATATTAGAGTCACAACAAACCTTTTGCAACGTGCCATACATCAAACCAATGGGATATGTGTGGCTGCTCTTCACGCATGTATTTCTTCACACCAATATGTCTATCAGTTGTTAAGGAGGCTGGTGTGATCTCATTCTCATTCAGGCTTTTCAGGGCTCGTTTTAGTCCCGCAAGCTCCGTGGCATTCGAATTCTTCACCTCATTGCTCTACAAACATAATTTAGCTTGTTACAATAAAGAAGAAATATGTCCTTGCTTATATCAAATGTTTATGGTAATCGCGTTGATAACAGGATACAAAATAGACTTTTACATACCTGTACTAGCTGCATATCCAGGACTTTTGAGACCTTTAGGTCCATTAAGGTGTAGCTGCCAAACTTGGATATGTGACCTGGGGAGCAACAACGAGCATCTCCCCCCAGGAACAAATCCAACCCTTTCCTCTCCTCTACTCGTCACGCTCAGTTGCCCATACTCTCCTTGTTGCAGGTACAAGATAGCAACTTTGCATTAGGTTATGGGTGTTGACGGATATTGTTGGAATGCTCAAATGTCTTAGCATATTTATAGTTCTCACAGCACTGCTTCCACTTAAAAATATCCCACATGCTTACATTATGTTCCCAGCTGGCATTGCCCTAAGGTAGGTAGGGCTGACTGTCCCATGTGTATGTATGTCCATTGACACAGATCTGTTGCACAACAACAAAACTCCCAATGACACGTTTCAAAACAGCCCTAGAGTCACCTCTGCAAGTGAAACAATGACGCAGAAGTTCCACAAGACAGCTCTCATAGACAATGTATTTACGCTGTGACTTAGCATTTTGTCACAAGTTAGATCCAGTTCCCTGCAACACATATATACACACTTATTGCATTATACTTAATGAAAAGTATCAATACAAATTAAAATTTAATAATTTCTTGGCTATAGTACTAAGTGAATCTACTTGTATAACAGTTGTGACATATCGTTTGCATTTACTCACATAGTTTCACTATCAATCATCTCTTCGTCATCACCCTCGGCAGTATCCTTATCGCTGTCGAAGTTGTAGTCAGGGTCATTTAACATGTCATCCTCATCTTCATCTTGCTCAGACTCAGACTCGTCAGTAGGAGGTGGTGCATAGTGAGTGGCCTTGTTGCATTGAGCTGGTGTTGGTACAACTAAGCACTGTACAGCCACATCACACGTGTTTTTTGGGCCGACAGCAACTTGCATGCCTCTTGAGTAAGTCCTTGGGCCAGTAAACAAAGACCTTTGGGTTCGGAGGACTTTGTCGGCAGTCTAAAATTGTTTACAAAAACCACATGTTGTGTGACATATCTGCTGTGAGTAAATCACTCAAAAGACAGTGACTTACAAGTTGTCACCATTATCATCTTTATTAAAGTCTTTTTGTGCAATGACAAGCACTATCTAGCCTTTAAGTGACATAATATATGATTATTTGCTTCTTAAAATAAAACACAATACGTACCTCTACACAGGCCTGGATACCAACTGAACATGGAGTATAAACATCATGTTGACTGGAAGCTTGATTGTCATCTGTAGGACAGGTCCCGACATCACTTGCAGTTATATTACTTTCATTTTCGTTAGTCATGTCATGGAGCACCTACAGCAACCAATATAAACAGCTGTTATAATGTACCGATAGCTCAGATGTAACAATGTGATCATACTGTTTGCAATCGATAGCCTCGTACAAACACTCAAATGTTGACCTAGAAATTAGGATCTTGAGTTGACATTTAAGACCTTACCTCAATTCGTCTTCGTTTCCTGTAAGCGCCTCTCACTTGTTCCTCAACTCCGACATTATTGGCGTACTCAAATAACGTGGGAACAGCATCATCATTTAGTCGGGCATTTCTTTTCAGTCCTAGTTGCTTCATGCGCTCCGGATCGACAGAAAAGGAATCACGAGTGAAGTGGTCAGAACATAACACCGTGCTTTTCTTGGGCTTCCACGAAGACAGTCGTTTCACTTTGGCTATCCAAACTTGTCGCCTTGCCTTGTCAGATTCTTTTTGTGGAAAGGTGAAAAAGCATTTACCCGATCCTTCCCCATTCCTACATCCAACAGCGCAAAAGTACGGCATACTTCTACAAAATATCGCTAAAAGTGTCACGAGTGGAATCTAGGTCATGAAACTATCAGCGCGTTCGGCTATCTTAGTTGCTTAGCCGAAATCACCATGTCACAAGTCGAGTGTTTACGGAGTTTGCCGAGCAAAAAGTCCTGTCTGAGCGCCGTAAACCGATATGAAAATGATTAATTTCACAAATAAGAAAGGTTTCATTGCGCATTCATAGGCAGAATCTATTGTTTTGGAATACAGACTAACGACTGACAACGGAATATTTTTTTTTTTTTTAACCAATGCCTGGCGAACCGACGTTGCACGTCCCAAGCCAGTTGCCTAGTTGTCAATATTCGCATCAATTGGAAAAATTATAGGTGTAACTCTCTATTTGAATAACTTGTAGACCGCTATATTTCTCTTATCTCAACAGTTAAAGTCAATGTCTAATCAGCTTCGGTATTAAAAAAAAATCAAAGATACTAACGATCAAATTTGCTGGTGTCGACAATGGGCGGCGGCAATAATACCTTAGAACTACCACGTGGTTAACCCAATGGATCTATATTGATCTCCTGTATATGAATACCGCTCAAGTGCTTTATATGTTTGTTTTTGTGTGCGTAGGAGAAGAGTTGAGATGAATGGGCGGATCACAAAGGTATTCCAAGTCCATGTTATACCACCTTCGTATTACACACCACCGCAAACATATTCTATACGGTCGCACAAAGTCAGTGTTTAATAATACAGTCAAATTGGATTGATATTTATAATAGCATATCTACTACACATGAATAATATACATAAAAGATTGACATTGACAGATTGAGTCCACAATATGATGCGATGCGATAAGGAATGGTGTGACAGGTTTCTGAATCATACAGGGGTATTTATACATTGGTCCTTTCTGCCAACCGGTACCCGGATTTGGCTAAATTACCTAAAATCATTTTATTTAGGAGACTGCAATAGTCAATGTCGAACATTCATCGCTGAATTGATGTTGATGTGTCTATATCTTGATTCACACGCACTTTCAGCACGGTTCACATGGAAAATATGTTATAAGATGGTCCTGAAATCCATACGAATAAACATGAATAGATATTAACAACTGTATTATGAATTACCAGCAAAACATAACGATAGTTTTTGTTTATCATATTAGTGGTATAAAACAGCTGTAAATATTTCCTGCGGAATCTTGTTCCTATGAGATTACAATGACATAATAACTTCATTAACTGTCGTGTGGATCGCTTAGAGCATACCTTTTGAAAAGATGGAGCGGATTGGAAACTGTAAATAGCCAAATGATATATGTTGCCGCAATCCGTACAATAAATTGGCCTAGTATATGTTTTGCCTTCTGCACAGGGATATTATTATACATGCTTGCCATATGTTTGTCATAAACTGTGCTTTAGAATGTGTTTGCTCAGCAAGGATGAAACAAGAAAATCTGACTTAACACATTTACCGTGTTTGTTATCATTTTCTAACTGACATCACACGTAAGCTTCAGACATGATGGACGTATGTTGGTTATATACTGTTGAATGTGTAACCCTTGACTTGACCTTGAAAATACCACAGACGTTATAAAAGGCTTCAATGAAACAGCAAATCCAATATCCAGCGAGGTGATGGCGAGTTTAGCAGTCGTCAATGTCATTGGTTAATATCGGGACGATGTTGTAGTATCTAGGATCAATGCATCTGTATGAAGCTCATCACTGTTATTGCCATTCACCTCCATCAACGTCAATTACTTGTCTGATCCATAACACTTATTCCTTATATATTGATTCCATTTATTGTGTTTTATTGTCGTATAGGGCGATATTATATTTTGATTGATGTGAATTTCAAATATATGAATTAAAAATGATTAATTTCATAGGATATAGATTTGTGTTCAGAAAACTTATTTCACCTACACGATGTGCGACTTTAGTGGAGCACGCAGCAGTTATAAAGTCGCTGCGTGAAAGAACGCTTTGCAATGGATGATAAGATTAGATTGCACTCACCTGTGGAGTCTGCTATATAATCATGGCTGGATCGATACATTTGTTTCAGGGATTAAGTCGATGCTGTTCATCTTCTACAGACGTATTTGGGATCATTACTTTTGTTTCAGCTGGTTGGACTGTGAGCAAAGAGTTCGGACATCCCTTAGATATTATTAATGAAGTCACTGTAGTTGATAGGGCATTCTGTATAATTATAATTTTTTGGGGAAGGTTTAAAGTGATTGAGTGATGTATAGTTTGCAAAACTCACACAATATACTAATGACGTTTGAAGTGTACGAAAATGATTTGTTACACATAATTTTCGCCAGGTGTCCTGAGCTTCGAGCCTGTTATTAGCATTGCACCCACAAGCAGCAATCCAATCAGAAAGTCTAACAAAACTTACAACTTAATCGTCTCTCAAATGAATTGTCTATAAGCTTACCATATATATTTTACCAACCTGTCCCGTAAATGAACGGTATTTATTACCGACACATTCAGCAAGGTATGCATTGTTTTAATGCTGACATACCAGCTTAGCCTGCTGAAAGGCATCCATTACATATCTCCAGAAGAAGAAACTATTGCAATTTGTAGAAGTGTTTCTTGTAAAATCATTACTGTGCTGATAAATAGGTCCTTTGGGAAAACGTAGAGCATGTAAGTTTGTTGTATTCTTTTATTAGTCTTGGACATTATTGCGTTTATTTCAGTTAGTTTTTCCACGTGTAAGTAGGTCAGCGCGGCCTTCCTGTGGTTTATGTTGATAGTTTGCGGTAAATGGGGACAAAGAGTCATTCTATAAAATCACTACTTTTTGCGTACTGTCCTTAGGTTAAACAATGATTCGGAAGATAATTAATTATGGTTTGTACATATTTAATTATATTTATACATACTTATGGACAGATAGACCAAACTTCATGTCAACCACTTGGTTCTTTCATTCTTACGGCGCAGTATTCTTCCTCTTGGAGTCGACTAATGTAATGCCGCTGATATGACCTTTTGTCGTTAGGCACAACCTATTTCCCTCTCTAATAAGTTCGCAGTAAGTCTCTCAAACCCCTGACGGAATTACCAGCACACGTTAACCCCTTGTTAGATTGAATGCACCTAATTCATTGCATTAATCCAGCAAGGAACAGTAATTACGTATCTGCATATCAATAACACTGAAAAGAGCTTTCAGACACATTATTAGTTAAGACAGGTTTTGCGTTGTAATGAAACAAAATGATGATTATCATGACTGTCATATTGAATGGTCAAAATAAAAAGATGGGAAGCCAATGTGTGCCATCAATGTTAACATGATGTCCAAGACAGATTGGAGTTATTCATATGTACTTCTGTAGGTCGTCTGAATATTTTGAAACAGATACAATATCGTCATTATATAAACAGATTGCGCCCCATCCAACAACATTATACTTAAACCCTTATTGCACCAAATGAGCTCTAAAGTATTCAATATCGTTGTCCAAAGGAAACATTCAATCATTGCTTCAACATCGTTGTCGAATTGTCGACCTATTTAGTTTTCTTCTTTTATTAGAATCAGCGCCTGATAAAGTATACGACGCCATGTCAGGCAAACAGATGTTGTACGCCCTTATCCAGCTGCTTGCAACTATGGTGTTTAGGCGGCATCCAATTTGGAATAAAGCTATTTTGGGCAAGTTGATTATGGAATGGGATAACATAATGTCGACGATGGATGGCAGCAACTAAGCTTTGTCATTCCCGCGCAATGGACCTTGTATAGCCTATTGAACCATTACCATATATGTATCTGCATTGTGTGCATGGCAAGAGAAAAGATGAATCACGGGAAAACAAAAGATATTCAAAATCCTCGTTATTTGGATAATCGATAAGTCCACCGCCGTATTGCAAGAGCCGTCCATCGACGCCATTTGGTCGCACTTTGCCAGTGTTTGAAAGCACGAAGACCGCCATTATTTTGCGGTTTCTCCTGCATGTTTACCACATCGTAATTTGCGATTGCTGTGTTTATAATCAACCATGTTCATGCTTCAATGGTAAAGCAACGGATCTTGAAGATACATTATTCTTATGAACTGTCACATGAAGCCTCATTCAAGAACATTGATGGAGCTACACGACAATTGTAAATATACACATGGAATGTACTGCCTTGGTTCACCTATATTTCTAGCATATACGGTTTCCAATGTAAGCAGCGCAATCAAAATACGTAATTTCAAATTGGTTCGAATCAATTAAACGGTTTGCAGAGAAATATTCGGATTATAACTATTCAATCTAAAAGAGGAACGCGAAGCAGTAATGCAATCTCAAGATGAACAAATCTGCTGAAACGATTAGCTTGGATGGTTTATTTGCATAATTTGACGAGCAATACGAAACACAGATTGTTTCCTGTAGGAGAATCTCAAGGTTGATGAATTCGTTTCGAGGGAAACCTTGGAGAAAGCAACTCATATACGATTGAATCATTGGTCTGCAGAATAATCACTCGTGTATCTGTTAGCAGGTTAGATTGACAGTGAGAGCTTCCATATGATGATACATTCAGTATGCGGTTATCCTGGATGGATGGACATTCCATGGAATTGCTACCTTATTAGCTGATTCTGAAGAGGCGTTTGGTTGAGCGATTGTTAGTTAAGAATACATTGCGCATGTAACTGACACTAATATCCTGAATATGCACTTCTGACAAATGGTTACGAAGATTCTGTATAAGTAGAGGTACCGAGCTATTATTAGCATTAGACACTGATACGACCAAATGACGCGACTCACATCCTGTCATATGTTGTATTAGACAAAAATAGTCAACAATAGTTGTACTGAACGGACCTAGCAAAGAGGCAGGATCCAACTGCATTCGTTCGATGTTGATATAGTATCTTAGCCTGTTTTGTACAGCATCTGAATAATTGCGTGCTGATAGCTCGGTTTGAACACAATCAATGATTATCATACCACGGTATTAGCTTCTAACCACATTACCGTATTTGCATAATTTGACGAGCAATACATGGGTGTAACTATCGTATGAAGTATGTTAAAAAGCTACCAGATGACATTATTACTCTACAAACTAAATCCTCCACTACATGGGGAAGTGTCCTAATGCGATTAAAAATTCATTTACACCTACCAATGCTAGTGTGCTTTGTTGCCGAACCTGAAACAATATATCCGATTTATAATTTCGCGTTAAACACGGTGCCATGTAAGTTCTCTGGTTTTTGTTATATGAACTAATCGTAGGAACTGAATAGCCGACATGGAAAGGGTATTCCTTTTGTTAATGAATCCAAATAAGGTATATCGTTATATTAGTAATGTACTTAAAAAAATGTCTGCTGCAGATTAATACTACTCCATAAAGCAGTGATCGTCATTTACTTAGTGATCCAATATTCTGAATAAAGATACCATTGTAATTATTACCATGTGTGGTTACACCGGGTTGTGCCTACCTGACGAGTTTCCTGTAAATTTGCTAGGTTGATGAATACCTGGCAGGGGCAACCTTGGCGAATGCAATTATCTTGCTGTCGGACAATTAGTTTTGGAGATATTTACGATTCGTTAAGTTTGTTTGGCCATGAGCAAGGAATTCTGTTACATTGAGTGGACGATAATGACACTTCTAAGACGTTGTTTCTTTTTTTGCGCCACTTTCATAAAATGCCCGTCTTGTTACTGTGAACAGTTGCCCGTTAGTAAACAATTAGAACTGTGAAACATATATTATGTGGTCGCAAAAATTGAACCCCATCCATCGATACTATACTTCGATACAGTAATGCTGCCGGGTGCATGATATATAGTTTTTCCGGGGCGAAAAGTTCGACCAATGGATGGAATACAACGGGAGATGACATTACAAGTGCTAATGTTTCAGTTCACCCAATGGCAAACATTCTCCATATTTTAGTATTATTTATTCGTCCAGTTACTTTTATTACTGCTGGTCACATGTATTTGCTCAACTTACCATTTAAAAAGGCAGCATCACTGAACATAGCTTCTGCAATAGTTGCACAAAGTCATGTAATGCTTTTATATGGAATCACAGTACGTGGCAGAACAGGTTTATACCTTATAGGTATGGGATTTGTCTCAGGGGGCTGGCCTTGATAACAAACTCACATGAGCATGAAATTAGATACATCCAAAACCACAACTGATGTAATCATATAGCAGAGCATCTCAATCCAGCAGGGTGTAGTGGGTAAACGGGGTCGCCTTACATAATAATCGTGCCTTCCATATGGTTAGCTACGTGTATCAACCTAATCTGTAGTTCATTATATTGCTAATTGACATATAACGCCGGAGTTTGAACTACAATAGTTCAGCATTAGGTACCATGGACGCATTAGAATCTATGACATTGTACAAAGCCAATGAAATCCACACTGATATGTGCCTCTTGTACCTCAACATAGGTCATTAATTGTTTCCAATTAGGCAATGTGGTTCACCTCACCAGCAAGAGTCATATCCCTAATCAGACGGTGTTGAGAGCAGTTGCTTGCGGTTAGCCTGTTATTTACTTGCTGTTCATTTTATAATTATATTAGGAAGCCGCCTTTATCATATCTTTACAAACCTAGTGTCAATTTTTGAGGCAACGGGTTGTGTTTTGTTTTGTTATTTAAATTCTATCGCGAGGCGCAGCAGCATGAATCATATGCTATGCTCATTTATGCATTATGGTTTTTTTTCTCACTTTGATAAATGTGTTTAATTAATTTATATTATTGATATTTGTCCAATAATGTGTAATTTGCATTGCTACGTTCCATATCGTATAGTGTTACCAGATGCAAAAAATATTCTATATCAGCTCAAAAGTATTTTTTGTGGCAGTTAAAGTCAGATCTATGGCTTTGAATGTTTCTGCGACGAACCTATATGCGAGACGACTTATTTACTTTCTATATACAGTGAATAATTGCATATAATTGGGCCTACGATAAGGCGATGACAGGCAACCAATAAGCCACCTCGATTCTAGATGGCTCCATACATAGATCCAAATGTCAATCCACGGAACGCCAATAATTGGATTGGCTTTGCTACATGCTAATGGCATGTGATAATTTATATCAATGTCAGCCATAAAACAGCAGACAGTGTAGTTGTTAGTTTTTGTCCTTGGTTTTCGATATATCACGGGTCAATGATGTGTTTGCCGTTCTGTAGTGTTCGTCGCTGATGTCGCTTTTGCTCCACGGCAATGGCTAATAGCTTCCGGCAATAAATCAGCAGTGTTGACATCGTAACACTTTTCTCATCATTTGTGAGACTGATAAAGTCAATTAATTGCATTATATCTTCGTTGACATACATCTGCTGTGAATGAGTATTGTGCAGGGCAGCACCCATTGCATTCCTATTTCTTACGATGTCACCTTCTATAGTGACCATATGAATTATTGCATTCAACGGGTTTTAGCATTTGTAAACGCGTATAGCAAAAGTGACAGTGACTTACTGTTCTCTCCTGCGCATTTTCCTCGACGCACAACACGTTGACTTGCCTTCGGGAACTAAGCAGCCACAAAGCACCACCGGCATCTCAGAACAATCGTTTTTGTGTGTTTTCTTCTGACAAATTGGTCTCCTGAGACAATGCCATCAACAAACAGATTCATAGATATTACCCAAAGAACAGGAAATCGTTGTTCTGGCTCATAGCCCGCGAGTTGTGACCAGTTGGTTGGATAATTTACCAAATATGTGTTTATCAATAAACACACTTGGTACAGCTAGGAAAGATTAATTTACAGCATTGCAATATAACAAAGCGATTCCTAATGCAACGATTAAGGAATGGCACAATGCCGTTAACCAATAATTGTTGTGTTTCGGGTCTTTCTTGGTTACACGCACAGGACTATGGCAGTCAAACAAATTTAATACATCCATTTAGTGGCTCTACACTGCATAACTCGACTCCTCCAAACTTATGCCAAGATAGCGTTTTGGCAGATAACTCCTTGCGTCTCTGGTAACTCAATGACACGAATGCCTTTCCAGGCATATGCTATCGTATGTTTTGATCTCTGTTCATGTACACAGTCATTTTGATCATAAATTGAATTTGTATGGTGCGTAACCGCTGTTGAATACTCCAGCGGACGGTGACAAATGTGTGTGAGCACAATCGCACATAAACACCTTAATGTCATAGTTTTTATTTGTGTCTGGAGATTGAAATGTTCGGTATGCATGTACACCGGTAAAAGCAATATTATGTATAGAGTTCGGGCGAAGCTCCGATAGTCGTTCATAATTCTATTTAACAGCAGTTATGTCAGCCATGGCTCAATAATTCCCATCGACATTGCATTGGGGTAACGGGAAGATGGAGTGGTGCTGTAGGGATAAGAGGATGGGGTTGTCGAGCCTGGTTCTGTCGACTTTGAATACGTGGTGAATGGAAGACACACACGACGTTGTAGGGCCAAAAAAAGAGATATATGTTTTATTCTTCTACAAACAGGATAACGTGTTTATTTATCAAAATTCCGTTACTTTTGGAGGCTGCCCTCCGTCAGCGAATTTTATTGGCTGAGAGGCTTCTGGTAGGTTCACCAACGAGCTCGCCCGTTAATGAGGCAGTTACGTTGGGGTTAAGGAATAACTGACTAGAAACTGGCGGGCCAGAAGCTTTCTGGTGGAGATGGTAAAATTGAGTAAAAATTGTTTACGACAGGGTGGTGAGGGAACTAGTCAACCTCACAAGCGATCAAGGTCATTTGTTGGCACTGAAAAGCCGCAAGCACGAAAATATAGACAATGGAATTAAATTCATCGGTAGTAATACGCATACGTTACGCGGCACGCATTCCGCCTTTCTAGTCATTACCACAGGAGAAGTAGCTGCCAAAGATGGACAACGTAACTGCGCCCGTGAGAACCGCCCGTTGTGTCAATTCAACCTATTAAACCCATTCTGCATATTCATGGCTCTCAATTCCCCGCCTGAATTTGCCAATCGTGTTGTCTTTGTCAGGTTTTTTTTCTGGCTGTGTATGTACACATGATTTTTTACCATTGCTCAGTTTATACACACAGTTGTATGCAGTGTAGATATGTAACATATTTGTTGGACAGTGAACGTAAGGTGAAGTTTGGCTGTGAAACAAGTCACATCTTGATAATGTGCATAATACGACGATTGTGATACTGATGCTTCAATGGATAGTTTCAGTTAGATGATGCTGCTGGTATAACATTGGTGATCCATCAATCTGTAAGACAGGATCCGATTAATGCGTCTGTCGTTAAATTTCCTCTCGAGTTGATCGTCAGCGATTGGTTAGAAAAGAGCATCACGAATGCATTATCATCGTGCAGCATATCTGTTGCTCATAATGACCGTCACAATAATTTAATAAGAGCATATTGCGCGTTGCACTTGCCTCATCACACATTTTCTTTCCAATGAATACATTATGTTTTGCTTTTGGAGTGAACACCGTAATAAGCTGCTTAAGACTGTCGGGGCTGATCGGAATATTCCAGGCATCCGGTAACTACGAAATCATGATATAATTGCTAATATAATCACGCTTGCATCGTCCGTGTATGACTTATATTATTGATATTTATTAGTCGTGTATGATGTCTGTCTATATATAACTTGACTATGAGTGATTCTAGATGAAGCAAAGATATATACAGAAGGACATTTTCCTCGCCTGGTATTCCTTTGTGAATAACTTGTCATGTCTATCTTTGACTTTTACGCCTTTGTAAGATATCTGTTGGCATGTACTATCACCGATTAAGGAGGCCGGAACTAATGTACTTTGCGTCAGGGGAGTTGCAATAGCCTGTCAAGTATTACTCTCATAAATAACCCCCAGCTTGTTTCCTAGAGATTTATTTTATTCTCCATGTATTAAGATGGATATTTGTACGCATGAATGTAAGGGTCTTGTTTTTCTTGTGCTCCATGGCCGATACACAGTTACGTGTTCCTATGTGATAAGCCGCTATCGGACATCGATCATTCCTATGGAATGACCACCCCCCTTCCACCCCCAACCCCCCGACCCCTATCTAAATATATGCTTTGTATCGTGCATAGTTCGGAGTTATTTAATGTGAACGTCACACCTTGTTGGATTCACAACACAGAAAAATGATTTTAACTAACGTGGATATGTAGGTCTACCTGAATCTATTGTCCAGAGACAAATAACAAATTCTCTGAGAGCATGAGGTATGTGTCTCTACTGAGAATATGGGCTAGTATAAAATCTATACTACGCACAGTATCTGTATCGAAAGTGTCTTAGAATAATTGTCTTTTATTGTCCGTAAGCGATTATGAGCACTCCCACGCTTGACCACGCCCTGGCTGTTGTTTTCTGACCACTCCCTGCAGTCAATCTGGCCTTCTGGTTCCGCGAGAGGCAGCTCCACTCGCCCGCCGTGATGTAAACAACCTCCATATATTATGAAAGTGTGCCTCCCGGAAGAATAATCATAGCACTGAGTTAACCCAAAGAACATCTAAGCGAAACCATCAAGGCTTGCACACAGTCTTTGTCTCACTCAACAATGTACATTCAGGGGTTAATTTGTGATAAGAAGAATTGGTTTGGTTCGCCAGGAATCAATTTATGACAAATGATGCACAATAGCTGCCAATTAACTATGTGCCCCATCTTTTCATTAATTCTCCTGATACATTAGAATTTTCGTCGTTGAATCCTTCAATGGCAAACATACCACGCCAAAATTGAGTACATTCATAACATAGCAGTGTCTGCCCATTCGATGTTTAAAAACATGCTGTTGTTGTACTCAAATTCCAAATATGTACGCTTACTTAGATGTTAATTAGGCAGCCTCTTAATAGGATTTCGTTGTACATAGGGACGTCAAAACTGATTGTTCAGATGGTTATGATACAAATGTAGTGCTACGCTGCATCGAAAAATATGCTTGTAATAATGCCCAGCCACCTCGCTTATCTCAGATATATACACAGCATTGCATAGAAAATGAGGTAATACATAATATCGCAAAAATAGTTCAAAATGAGTCGTTAACAAATGAACAAGAGGCATTGATACATGCTATAACTACGAATGGTTTTATTTATTCTATTGTAGTAGTTTGCTTTATTAGGTTGAACAGCTTGTTCTTTATCGTTTGTCTATTCTCATATTGGTACCTTGCGTACGAAATAAACACATATATTGCATTGATATGCATGGTATTGTGTCTATGAGTGAATGTGCAGCAGTAGTGAAGGCCATGACAAACGACAGCAAAGCCATCCTTATTCTCAATGGAGGCATGTATCGTCATTATTCTCATATCGATATTGGACAGTCATAGCAGCGTAACTATTTTGTATGATCCTTCTATTCCTCAATGACAACCGCATGAATGCCAATATAAACGAATAACAAGAATTGTGTTAAGGCTGCTATTTTACGGTAACTTGTATGTCAAGCGAGGTTCAGGGGAATCAGCATGCTGTCCGGAAAATAAATATTGTAATTAAATTCCCACTGAATTGATCTTCAAATCGCGATAATTTGAGTGGTTAATTCTAACAAAGAAATGCTATATATTATTGATATATTGCAGATGTATTATCGGAGCAAGTTAAATAAATTCAAACATATGACTGTGGGCAAGCTGACTGTGGGTGTCTTTGACAAAGTCTCCACACCAGAAAGGGGTATGACAGCGATTCAGTCTCTAAATATACTCGATCAATAACACGTGTGAATGTCATGTTTCTGTCCTCAGCCATGCAGCTCACCATCACTCTCTTGTTGATATTGAAATGATATGACAGCATCACCAACTTCAGTCTATTTGTTAATATTAACCCAATAAATAACCGCATTCATGAAATTAAGAGAGGCTGCAATACAACATTATCTCGGATGGCCAGATAGGCGAATTCAGTAGTTGATCTACCGGCAGAAGACGATTAATGTTGAAGAGGCCTTGTGTACAAATATTACTCACGTTTTATGAATTTTTGTAATATATTTACTTTGAACATATAATGCGATAGACTTTAGCCTAAAATATGTTAGCCCCTGGTGTCAGGGACGTGGACAAAACAAAGTTAGTGGTGTATATTCCATGAACACTAACCATGGATGGCAAAAACATTTTAAGCATGCCTAAGAATACGACCAATGTGATGGCCAAACGAGCCTATGAAGAAGTTTATATCAGCAGCAGGCACGAAAAGGATAACTTCGAGGGATAGGCTAGAACAAAGATGAAATGACCCTGTGTGACATTGACGAACAGCTAACCTACAAAGGGAGCCCATACGTTTTCCTAACGCAGTTATTAAAACATGCTCGGCTAGTATATAATAAGATTGTTGTATTTCAGGAAAAACACATATTTATGAGATGTATATCGTAGTTTTGGCGGTTTGCACGGCCTGTTGAAAAAGAGCAAATTGCATTATAGCTGAATTGATTTTCGTGCAGCTATCCCCGCAGCGTATTATATGTCATACTTAAGAATGATCGGATCTCCCAAGAGGAATTGACATGGGCAGTACTTTCTATCACAAACTATTGTCTTGGGACTAATAACTGTTTTGTTCGGTTTCGACAACTAGTTTGGGTCGAATGGAGTGTGTCTATGTCTGCGTTCGACAAATGTCTCCGGGGAGAGCTTTTCTACATGCATTATCCGATTTACTACAATCTCTGTGTGCTATATGAAGTCGATGAGGTGTTACAATTGGTTTGTGCGCTCGTTCGATATGAGATAACCGTTGACCGTTAACGATGTTGAATTACATTCTGTAAATAGTGCCAACCATAAACACACTTGATAATGTTACTTAACACATTAATGTATTTTACCAACTTCGAGTTTCTTGCCATAATGGTTAGGATGGAGGGAGCAAAATGAACGTGTCATACTGGGTAACTGTTACTCTGGTCAGACTTTGATACGTCACATATTTATCTATTGAATCAACCAGTAGCCGGTAATTAGCGCATTAATCGGTACGTGGCAGTGCTGGGGTGTTTGTTTTGGTATCGACAAGAGGCAAGCTACAGTGCACAGGGTATTGATAATCATTGCTACTAATTGAGGAAAATTGATAATGCAGAAAAGATTTAATGAGTGGCGATGGTAGCACAATATACAGCAGCTCTATATGTGAAATGTAGTTTTATAGTTGCGGTTTTGCAAGCAGTAAACGGTGTATGTGTCCCTGCCAGTCAGCGTAATACATCAGTTACAGAAAAAAAGTCATTAAGTGCATGGTGTTGTCTAGTTACTGCCTCCGCTATATTCAGCGGGATTCCATAATGTACATGAACAAATGCACACGATTTTGGGATCCTGGAAATGTGTAAGACAGCTAAATTGACCCCATCATAATCAGTACAGCTTCGAAGTTTGTTCTTATAATGAGAGCCTGCACCCTATCACATCAACAATCAATGGTACAAAATTCCCAAAAGCATAATTGGGCGCTTAATAGTATCGAACAACTTAACTATCAAAAGTCAACCGCATTTACAACAGAGAAATACTGAAATAAAATGATATTAATCAGTGTGTTAACTTGATTGACAAAATATTGAAATGAGTTGTAATTCAACCATCGAGTGTGATGCTACATCGTTTGACAGATATTCGGCTAGGTTATCTGCTGGCCAGACCACACCTTTACCAATAGACCTTAACGCTTGTGCTATTTAACAATATCCGGATGTAAATGAGTATCAGACTCGTACATTAGCGATGTGTATCGGACGATCGTGCCCCCCCCCGCCCCTGATTAGCACATGTCAACCATATAATGCATGCAAGTTAAATGTAGTAATATCCAGAGTAGCTTTACTGTTCAAATATACCAGACTGATTAATAAAATGAGCCCTTGCACCCACCTCACAGCGAGTTAAGTTGTTGCCGCCCAGAATTAGAGGACCATTTTTTTCGTAAGCAAAATACATGCATCTAGGTGACAAGAAGAGCTGTATCACCATTGCAGTGTTTACAACATTCGTTACTCTTTCCTTTGTGCAGTACTTTGCGTGCAGCTAAGTTGAAAAGTATTTGGCATTTAATCTTACGAACGATAAGCAAGATTTCCTGTGAGCATTTTTGTCATTGAAATTGAGTAACATGTGCAAATTTGTCGTTCAATATGTTAGCAGCATTATATATACCATTTATCAAGAAAACATTTGGTCCTAGCATTACCTAGACGCAGCCAATTACAAATATCTAATAATATTTTGCACCTGTCAATCTTGCCTTCTCGGGTTACACAAAGTCGAGAGCTGTTTGCTAACAAACGCGATAACTGCCGCCTATACTATATGTAGGTTTATCTGACTATCAACGAATCGACACCACAAGTGTAGAAAACAATTTTACCTTGAGTACCGACTGATAGGTTTAACGTAGATCATTGGGAGCGCGAGTAACAGCAAGTGGTGTAACACATATATTCGAATTGTTTGAACCTTTTAACCATTTAGAATAGGCCGTCGGCTATGAGAAATTGCCAATTATCAAGTTTTCTATTGTGGCAGTTGATCCACTTGCCCGTAGATGACAAAATGTGCAATTTTCCAGTTCTAATTAGATATAAATAATGATGCTAGCAATTACGGGTCGTGTTTCAATATGCACATGTAGTTGATTGACATACATATCAGCGACAAAATGTGGACCACAAGGTTAGACTGCACTCAAAAAGCGGTAAGCAAAAAGGGGGCTCAATATCGGCAACATCACCTGTAATTCATACTATCGTACTTCCAGGTTGAGGCATACATAATTGTATTCATTCAATCATGCATATAGACATCTAACAGTTCTTCGACATTTAATGCATAGGCGACTCTCGCACTGAAAATTAACTTTCACACCTCCCTATCTTTGTGAATGACTCACGGTAAAACATACAATAACACTACGAGAACTACCCAGACATCAACGATATCGGTTTCATTATGGTGATTAGTGAACTTGAAGAAGAAAGCAGTGTTTTTTTCGTTATAAAAAAAAGGCCGATTTTGTACCTAGATACCTAAATTGATATAAGTTAGATCATTGATGTTGCACACTTAATCAGAACTGGGAGACAAATATTAGAGAAAAGCTCTAACTTTAAATGAGGTTATGCAATTGTAGATGTAGTTCATCGTTATAATCCTCAACAAAGTATATTTGAACAAAGGCATGACAAGACTACTTAATCACCAAATAGCTTAGTTCCATAAGTGCTACATTTTGGAATGAATGTTGAAACTAATATTCCTGAGTGCGGAAGTTAAAACACCCATTTTATAGCTGTAGGGTTCCATGCAGAGCTGTTTGAGAAAGATTAACGATCAGGCAAAAGAAAAAATCGGAATTAGGATTTGGCTACTTAATCGGCTGGAGTGTGGCTAGCTTGGCTGACATTGCCTGAGTGGAAGGATCTTTTCAATGCAACAGAATAAGTATGACCTAATCCTATCTATGTCATAGGTCAGCTAGTACAGAATTAACAGGAAAAAAATAAATGAACGTGAATTATTTCTCAAACCATTCAGTAACTTATGTTGGTGCCTTTAGCGTGAATGGGTTGTTTTTTTGCCAAATATTGCGACTTTGTTCATCTTTTATTGGTAAATGTGCCCTAAATATATAAAAGCAGCAGGAGCTTTAACAAGATATGACACTGAAAAAGGCACGAGGAAAATAGTAAGTTATTTTCCATTTACTCTACTTTGCCTTCGTCACAGCATCACTGTCGATTTACTACTCAAACTCGAGACTATGATTAATTGGCCTTGAATTTCATCAAGATTATATGATGACAGATCTAATGTAATCGACAAACTGTTACTTGTGCTATTCAGATATTCCTAGCCGACATTCTGTGATACATATAATGACACTGTAGAGAGAGATATGATATATATGTTTAGAAAATTACATCTCACAAAATATTGTGATGTACATCAGTGAAATCCTTTCTGGTAATCGCCGGCAGACGGTTGTATGTAAGTCAATGAGTAATCTGACAATGATAAATTACCCAGCTGACACCCACTCACGACTTGTGGCTATATAATGTGAAGAACAAATACGCTTGGAAAAATCGAACAGTAGAATCTAAAAAAAACCCCAATAAATGGCAACACACGGCTAGACGTCAAGCTGGAGGGTTAGTGGGGCATTGTAGGAGGCATATGTTAAGAATTAATGGATGTAAAACATTCCATGTATCAAATATATCAAACTCCTTAACAGACAATACAGCTTCCGCGCTACAATGTAAAGATGCTGCTCAACGGCATCGTTATAAGTCAATGTCAGTCCGTCAAATGTCACAAATGCCTCAAACATGTCAATTCTTGAGGTTGCATTCATATAGTTGTGTACAGCGCAAGTGTACAGTGCCAAATTGACACGATCGTGAAGCTACTAGATGCGCTCATAGCCCATACGCACATATGATGTGGTAAACACAAGTGTTTATGTTCATAAATGTAGATCACGATTTGTGCACTTGTTATCATCACCCAAAAGCTGATCAAACGGGTCCAGTTGTGAGTAAATCATTGTTATCAGGCTCAAACGTGGGGTATTGGGTGAGATCACGGTGCGGCCATGTAAGGTTATTTACGCCAGTGGGGTGCAGTCCGGTCCTATGTTACGCTCAAAGGAGGGCCTCATTTTTGATATTTTACATGCGTGATACCACCACCAAAGCCTCTTGAATTTGTGAGTGGAAACCTAAGCAGTTGATCATAGTCAGTGTGCACCTACTATCCTAATCGGACATGTGCTCGGCAGTGCCGGTCGCTACTGCATGGGATTTGAATTCTAACCAATCAATCTGCTGCAAAAGGTTCAGCACAGTTTTCCCACGAGAGACTGCTGCGGGCGAAACCCAAGATGTGTTACCAGCATGCTAGACTGACACCAATAGGTGCTACTACAACATCGACAAAGCAGGAACAAAGATATAATGTTCTTCACAGATTGTGCTCTTTGTAGCCGAGGTTCCGCTGCATCGTCTGCTCACCAAGAGCTCTTAGGTCGCTCGTTACTCCTAGGTCTGCAATATCAGACAGGTCAGCGCCCATATAAACGTTCAGTATCACATTGAATAGCTTCCAGGCCAACGAGGACCTGATTCATACCTCATATAACTAAAACTGTTTTTCTTGATCGGTTTGTAATAGTACAAAGAACATATTTGATCAGTTCGTTACGAGGCACAGTAGCCTTGGTCACAAGTTCTAGAAAAAGCGGTTTTTATGAATATTTGCAAAACTGAATTAAAGTCTGAACCATGTGGAATATAGAACCAGTACACGATGAGTTTAAACGATAAATTCGGTCCAATCGGATCCAACAAAGCGTTTATATACAAGCGTGATATCTGATATGCAATAGCATACAGTTCATTAGCTATACAATATTGTTGGGTCTAGTTAGCTTATAAATTGATCTTATACAATATAGAAACATTGTTATCAACAATACGGAAACACATTGGAATTACTTAACCACAAGGCAACGAACATTTCTGTGACAGGAAGGAAGAAGGTTTGCGAGGTTTGACATTATTCAAATAGCTTTCTTAACAACTTTCCTAACAATATGAATCCCGATTGCCTACGTCTACTATGACGTACTGCGAATGCTTTGTCTCTCTTAATGAATATATCAACTACCTTCTGAGCCACGAAATGCAAAGGTAGGAGCGATTATGCCTCGCCAGACAGCTTAGCGAATAACGATGGATGCACGAATCATACCTGCGGAATATTTATCCGTCGAATTGTCGAGCAGCAGTAGAAATGTGTTGTGGCTCCAAGAAACGTGGACTAAGCTGGTTCTTTTACCCATTCATGCAGTGGCGTCTCCTTAAGGTCAATTCCTCTATGCTGAGTGTAAATGTGGACCGCATCATATAATCAAATGACTCTTACCAGAAGCAAAACACAGGCTGTTTGTGTTGTTAACTGGTTCTAGATGCGCTTGTGATTGATCGGTACCCAGAGCCTTCTGCTAAGGGAATTTAACTGTCTGTGGTTATTCGACAGTCAAATATATATCAAGCATATACTGATTAGAGTTTAAGAAGAGGAATCAATGTACAGGTGTTTTCATTCTTATCTATATCATAGTTATCATCGTCAGACAGGAAAAATAGACGGACAAGCGATACGATTTGTCTGGTCCTAACATCACTTGAAGTATAGCTGTAATGTTAGTACACTCTTTACAGTACACATTTAGCTTTTAAAGGATGGCGTATTCATCGTCTATGTGATCGATTAATTTGGGAGATGGAAGCCGCTGGAGCATATAATTCCTTGATATTTTGCCTCTTTATGATCATTTTCAGAATATTTACACTGGCAAAACAGCTCGAAATCTACGTATGTTATACATCAGTCTAATTTGCTGTTTGTATGTTGATATAGCAGGGCTACAACTTCAAATGCTGTACGACGAAATTATTTTGTGCCTGAATGTCTATATTGGTACATATCGCTAGCATTTGTGTACTTTCGAAATATGTGGGATATTTGTGTAAATCAATACCGCAAACATGGTTGTTCGTTCAACCGGTTATGAATATAAATCCATGCTCACCATATGCTTACCTTTAGACTTGACGTTAAACATAACACAGATGTTATAAAAGCCTTCCATGAAACAGCAAATCCAATATCCAGCGAGGTGATGGCGAGTTCAGCAGTCGTCAATGTCATTGGTTAATATCGAGACGAGGTTGATGTATCTAGGATCATTGCATCTGTATGAAGCTCATCACTGTTATTGCCATTCACCTCCATCAACGTCATTCAATTGTCTGATCCATAACATTGACTCCTTATATGTTGAATCTATTTTTTGTGTTTTATTTAGGGCGATACTGTAGTCTGATCAATAGGAATTATAAAAATATGGATTTCGAATTATTGATATCAAAGGTTATAAAAACGCGTTCAGATAACTGCTGTTACATTCACACGAGGTGCGATTGTGGTGAAGCTAGCAGCAGCAATGCAGTCACTATATGAAATAATGCTATGCAGTTAAGCCATAGTTGATTATACGGGGTAGCAGATTGCTAACGTTCAGTCTAAAGGAGATACGACTTCAGAAGACCGCAAAGCAGTGATGCATTTGCAAGATTGAAAATTTATTCAATGGATGATGAATATGCCCCAAGGGTGAGCATGAAATTCATATACAGTTTGATCATTGGTTTTCATAGCAAAAACTCGTATATCTGTTAGTCTGACTCTGAGCAAGGAATGTGGGCCTCCACAAGAAGATATTGACTGTATGCGATGATTCAGGGTGGATGGACATTCTTTGGAATCGCTCTTTTTTGCGGTGAATTTGAAATGGCGCTGGGTTGAGCGATTGTCAATTAAGAATAAATTGCTTATGAAACTAAAACAATAATCCTGAATATGCACATGTGACGAGTGATTAGGAAGACCTCAGTATAGATGGAGGTGCCGAGCTATGAGCCCATCATTAGTATAGGCTACTTCCCTGACTCGCAACCATTGATCTGTGTTCATTGATGTTACCAAACCCAATGCGTATTACTAATCCCTATTTTCCCTTGCTAAAGTGAATGTACATAATTCATTAACCAAGTCCAGCCCCGCGTATGAGTTACACAACTGCATATTCGCAGCATTGCAGGAAGGTTTGAAGAGGTTCATTTGAAAGTAGACATAACAAAGAAGTAGGACCCAATTAAAATTCGTAAGATTCTGACATAGTATTTGCGTCGGTTCACTGGTCCCTCTGTACAGCAACTGAATAATAACACAGATATATCATCGCTGATAGCACGAATTGAACCTAATAAATCGATATCCTACCTAGAAAGTTATAAGCTGCTAACCACAGTATCGTATTTGAATAATTGCACAGATGTGTTTGTGTTTGCTTTGGTGTGTTACTAACAAAACAAACGCAATTATACGATTAGCTAAAGTAATACCATAGAATCGTATTTATTGGCACATATAATTTCCTCTAGATTTAGACGCAGTGAGTGAAGTGGCATCTGCTCTAAAGTTGATGAACTGTGGTGCTTGCTATAGCAGCATTCCGTCAGAAATCATGAACAAATGTCTGTTGAACGTCTGGATAAAGCTTTAACAACCGATAGAAACCGTGATTTCTTGTATGAGTTTGAGAAAAGAAGTAGCAAGTCAGGTGCTGTGGCAGCAGCTATTGATAATGTGACAGGTGAGATTGGTATTCGAAATTTGTTTTTCTACCAAATACAAAGAATTGTATAATAGTGTGCCATCTAACGTTTATGATTATGAGCGCATAAAAGTTATGCAAAGATGCATTTCAGGCAAATACGAATCTGGTTATTATGTTTCAGTAAGTGGCGGCATGGCAGCTGGGTTGAAAATTAAGGCCCATAAGGCTGACATTAATGACAAAGTTGATTCAGACCATATCGTAAATGACACTCGGGAATTGACTACTCATTTACCTTTGCAGTTTAATTCTATGATTGTGCATTAAATTTTCCCCGTTGACGTAGTTTTATGATTGATCCGTTACTGAAAAACAAAAAGAAATCGGCAAGTGATATCAATTACTATCGATCGATAACGCTTAGTAGTTTTATAGGCAAGGTTTTAGAAAAGTTATTTTGTTCTAATGGTCATCAGTTTATGGGTGCATTTGGGTATGCTGACGACTTAACACTCCTTGCTCCCTCTGTCACTGCTGCCCAGCTTATGATTTCAACATGTGAAGAATACGCACAAGTGTATGATGTAATGTTCAATAATGAAAAAAGAATGTTCCTGGGCTACAATATTCCACAATTTAATACCGATCTCCAATTACAGCTGAATGGAGCCATTTAGCAAAGGTTCCCTATGGCTGTTCACATTGGAAGTTATATTGGTGATGAAAATAATGATGCGAATATCGAAAAGGCTGTAGGACGTTCGTACAAAGCTATTTGAAACCTTTTGTACAAGCTTTTATGGCAGTCCTTGATAGAAATTTGATTTAATATCTCTTAAAATAAAAGTGCTGCTTGGCGAAAGTGAAAGGAGAGTTCTTAAGCTTGATAAAATAACGATGTCTCGTTATTTACCGCTACTTGTTGGATAAATACACAGTAACAACCCAAGGTTCGGCTTGCCACTATAATCGCGAATATTATGTGAGCTCGTCTGTTGTATCAGATAATGTATGAACATGTTTGTCTCTCCCTAAGTTGGACTACCACCCAATAAGTTTAATTAATCATGGTAACTTGAATCATGTACGTGAAACGTTCTTAAAATTTAATGAAGTATATGTTGAAGACAGGGCAACAATATGCGCATTGCAAGAACTGTGTCAGAAGTGCAAAGGCCGTAAGCTGACCTCTCTAACCCTCAGAGAGGCTGATGAGCTTCTTGTGTTTCTATGCATAAATTAATTGTAACTCATGCATTTTACATTCATATTGCCTACCAACTCTTGATTTTTTTGTCAACATCAAATTGCGAACAAATACTAATTTATATATATATATATATATATATATATATCTATCTATATATCTATATATATATATATTCTATATATATATATATATATATCTATATATATATATATATCTATATATATATCTATATATATATATATATATATATATAAATATTTATATATATATATATATATATGTATATATTTATATATAGAAAGAATTCACCCAGATGTGGGGTATTTGTCAATATAAAACCTTTGTTGTGGGGTATCGGCAGATTTGTGGGGTATATATAATACCCCACAATTCTTTCATATGTTATGATGTTATTGGGGTTGTGGTGTTCATAAAAAAATGTTTTTTGCACAACAAGGTCTGAAATCGTAATTATATATAATTGCCCTGTTCAACGGCGCCATCTGTTGTCCTGGTTCGTCACTTAAAAATATGCGTATAGACGGCGTGCTTTGATATATACCACGCAACCGTGCTTTATATTTGGAACGATTCTTGGCATCTATCAACGCTACATCAACGAAGGCTTCCGGAATTGCTGTGCGCATTTCCGCGTAGATTCGCTTGTTTGTCTTTTCTCCCAGACTACCTGCTATGGATTCTGCATGTTGTTCCGACAACCCGTCTTCTAGGTGTGGTTTTCTGACACCTCTTCTTACGCATTTATGTCCCATGCATGGTCCTGCTCGGAGATAATTATATATATGGTGTTCCAAATGAGTCAAATCTTTAGTGTACCAACTCTAGTGTCCTCAAATGTATCCCAAGTGTGCCCAACTCAAGGATCCGATACTAGATCGCAAATGTTTGCTCAATGGTTCTTCGAGACATGAGACTTAAAGGGGATCTGACTGGGGTTAGGCTAGAAGCTGATTTCAGAGTAGCCGAAATGTGCGTCGTGCGGTGAGCGTTTTATTTCGAGTGCATGTAGCTTTCCATTAATGTTGTGTACTTACGTATCTATACATGTCGAGAATTGAGATGATACTATTTTGGTTATCCATTTTCTCGTGATTATTTAGCAATTGTCATATGAACTTCTAGAATCACAACTTTCGTTCACGCCAACCCCCGTTTTGGATATATGACGTCACATTACGCAGTTTCAGTTTCACTCGCCA
Organism: Urechis unicinctus; assembly: GCA_034190875.2. Classification (NCBI taxonomy): domain Eukaryota; kingdom Metazoa; phylum Annelida; class Polychaeta; order Xenopneusta; family Urechidae; genus Urechis; species Urechis unicinctus. Next base: position 29,145,504 of record CM067356.1, read on the forward strand.
TGTGGCTGCAGGTCCAAGGGGGGAGGGGGTCACTTAAGTATATAGAGGTAGTATATATATGCCGGGGTATGTAATTTCGGCCTCTCGGCATGTGCGACGGGTTTTGTTGGGTCTCGCATTTGTGTGGCGAGGTATGCTTTGGCAATTTCACCCTGTAAGACGGGTACGGGTTTTCGAGATCCCGGGGCACACCCCTACTCAGGACAAGGCCAAGTGCCCCCTCCATGCTGCGGGAATCCATAAGTGTTATCTTTTTTCAATTGTCAATGCGATACCGTTGAACACATACACCCCTCTTTGGTAGGAATTGCAAAACGGTAATAATTGACAAAGTGACACGTATACTTATTCTTCATATGTACATTTGTGTCATCAGCGTGTAAAATGGTAACTTGGGTAGCGTTCACCGCGTGTACGGTTACGACCATCGCACGACGTCAATAAGACGTCGTGCACGGCTACTTTCAGAGTAATTAGGCTAAGGCGGAATCGAATAGAGCTTAAGGGGGAGACCTGGTCAGCAATATCATAAGCCATGGATCCGTCGCGAAGACCAGTAATCAATTCCATACGATTTCCTGGATACAACTTATGTAGGTTATGGATGATGTGGATGTATACATCGGACGTATCTACAGCACCACCCTCGAATGATGAAGGCGACATCACTTCGTCGTGCGCTGGATTGCTTGCAGCTCCGAAATCGCTCTATAAATGCATTGGTAGTGTTGCGGGTTTCTTCTGCATAATAGTATATCCTAATTTCAACACATTCTGGAATTGATTTCGGCGTGATTCTGACTATTTCTGAGCTTATGTAAAAAAAACGATGATGTTATCGGTTAGTAAAGCTGGTGCGTGTGGCTGCTCCTTCTCGATAGCTGATCTGAGAGGACTTCCTCTAGCTGTATTGGAATAAAAGTCATATACGCATCATGCTGTAGAAACATAGGGCAAGATTACCGGCACAGACGGGGCCGCCCTCTTTGTGGATTTCCATGGGTGTGTATCACTTCCACAGATTGTTCATCCACGACTGTCTGGTTGTTGGTTTATGTCATTGTTATCGTCAAACCTCCCATGGAAACCGAAAGGAAGGGCGGTGCTTACACACACCTTATTGGGTTCAGGGAAGTCCAAGAACCCCGCTGAGCAGAGCTGAGACTTACCATCATAAAGAATATTAGCAACGTGAACAAGCAATATCGAAACCGATCACGCATTAATATGCAAAAGCCGGAAGGCCTGGCTGTCAGGAGTAAAGAAGAGGCAAAGAAAAACAATATGGCGGAAACGTAAGGGTTTAGAATTGGAGGTGGGTTGGGGGAAGAAGAAGAACAGCCAAATGAAGCGAGTCCAGGCTCAGCGGAGAGTGACCACGAGAGGCCGCGCACCGGTATAAACTACGATGATAGTCGTAAAACCTGCGGGAGATGAGCTCAGACAGGAAAAGAGCGCGCGAGGAAAGCGAACGATTAGAGCGGAAGAGGGCGATAAACACGGGAGAAGGAGGGGCTATTAAAGACTCAATAGCACGATCATTATGATCAGGCATTTAAGCGACTGCTTGCGATTTAACTCTAGACGCCTATCATTTCGATCAGGCGGGCTATGTCTGGCAGCTGGTGAGGAATAGCGGCGCGACGGTAATGTCGTGTGGGTAGGGCCCTAATCTCATCCCATGATACCAGGTTGAGGACAACTATTTGCCCCTGTTTACGACCTTCTCTTCCCTGTCAACATGTGGTGATCCAAGACAATATAACTTTTCACTCGGGTGACCTCAAGGCTGGGGTCACTGACCATGGCAGACATGTTTGATTCTACGCTAACGTCACATATCTGCAATAGTTAACGGAGCGCATGCGATTTTACCCGGTATGATCCTGGGGTTCTGTTTGACAACAAACAGTGCGCGTTTCCACGACATCCAATTTCTGCTACGCAACAGGAATTGTTTCTATTTTAATAATTGATTTACTAAACAAACATTGCCGTCGGGAAATCTATGTAGCCATACTACATCACCCAGCATCAAAACCACAAACTGACTGAAAAATAAAAATATGTTTAACTCCCCGTTAGTGACACTGGGTGTTCTGTTAATATATGATTCACTCCGTACCTTGTTACTTCATCAGGGTATAGAAAATATAAGAGATCGACAATGACTCGGCATAAGATTACAGACTTTCAATTGTTGATGTACATGTATAAGCGTAATCCGACAATTACCGCTAAAAATCACTGTAGGCAAATACTTATAAATAGTTGAGGTTCTACATGAATACTTTTCTAGGTTGCTTTTGGTCTATTGGAAATGGCACAAAGCACATGGCTATATCTTTAATGACAGGCTGTCCCAGAGAGTTTAATGGTTAATTGGTCATCGAAATCAGAGTCGCCCACACCATGGATATAATGGTTTTATTTACATTTTACATAATGAGTTCGATGGGCGATAATCCGTGAAACGTGCATGCTGTAAATACTGAAGTAAACGTTGACTTAGTTTATGCTCCAACTGTGAATGTCGGTAGGACACGCCCGGATTGGTTAAGCTTTTCACCTCCTCTCTCCTCTCTTCTAGCCTGCTCGGGAATGTGGAGGACGATCGGTAGCTTTTGGGTTGTACGAACCATAGTTGAACATCGAAGGGAAAGTTGACCGCTTCAGTTTCGACATTTTCAGAATAATGAAGGAAGCTTTCGATTTTCATGCGATCCACCGTCAAATTTGGCATCGCCTTCCTCTTGGGGACATGAATCCATAGCTTCAACGTTGCGGTATCCATGACAGGAAAATGATGGAAACGGACGATTTGTAAGGGCAGTTGCTAGAGGTCCAGTAATCGTTAACTCAAGGGATGCGGCGCCGACAGTGGCCCGCGCTTGTGCCACAGTGCGTCTCGTCCATGTATTCAACTCGTTCAAAGAATATTTCTGATATATTCACACGCAGGTATCAAAAGGTACGAATGAATATAATGTTCATTGCATAACGTATAAGATGTTTATGGTTTACAGGTGATGAATGGCGATTTAGTTCAGGCAACGCGCCAGATACACGGCCAAGATTTTGGATCTGGTCTCGTTTATATGCCTGTTGTTGCATACACCATGTTCGTATTATCCTAATGTGCAGACCTCAATAATTAACTTCAGATATATTCGGGGAGCAAGTCAAATGAAAGTGAGCAGCAAGGGATATTAATTGATTAAAAACGTTATTATACAACATCGCACAAATATCGTAGTTCGTTAACTTAAGTGCAAAATGATCCTTACTATTATGTAATATGGCAAAACAAAGATAACTACTTTAGATAATGCCCAAGGAGCCAATGGTATTCAATAGGATAGGTGAGTGGCAAATTGATTTATAATGGATGTTTAAGCTGTGAGAGTGAGAGTGAGATAAGAGTGGTAGACTCAACTCTTCCAGTATCCTAGAATTTTGATAGCCTACCCTGGAAGACCCTGGTACACCTCCCAAGAGGCACCGCCCCGTCGGATACTATGACCCGAGTGAAGGTCAGGATTGAAGATGATGGTGCCCAATATATTCCGGAGCTAGGAGATAAAAACCTTGTACAACAGAGGAGATGGACGTCCCCTATCATTGGGCCTTGTCATGAGAGCGGGGCCCTGAAGTGAGGCGTTACATCAGAAGGCGCGTGTCATTGTAATAGTTTTGGACAAGCGAATTTGCACTACGACCCCGTGGCTTAGGCCGGCAGGGTGTACAATAAAATCGCACCTTATGAGGTGTTAAAAAGGCTTGAAAGCAGCCGTAAAAGGGGGGGGGGATACTTTGGACCAGAAGCATTTATTACGCGGCGACGTTAGGTCAAGCTTTGATCTAACAGTTTTCAAATCGGTTACGGGCCTTGGATCTGGCCAGGCTGATATGCCATTGATCGTGGTGAGGAACGCCTGCCACCATCCAACGTCCAGCTTAAAACTCGTTGTCAAGAAGGATAATATACCTCGCGTCAGATTGTCAATTTGGTCAATCATACGTAGGAGAAACGTGCGCACTGACATTACGACTTGACATGCCCGCCAGTGACTGCAATTTCCATTTACTTGACCGTTTCCGTTGCACGATGTCATCAAGTAATTGCCTAAATTGTGCGTAACTTACTGGTCAATGTGTGAAAAATTAACCCTGACAGGAACCAAAACTAAGTCTTGTGAGGTATGTTGGTCGAGTGTGGCTTTTAAAGGTCTTTTTAGTCCTTTAAGAGAGTTACTGTAGATTCTAACGGATGCAAACTGCGAGAGGTTCAATTGACCTGAGGCAATTCGATGTGCATTGGATGAAGAAGTTACGTTCACTGACCTTATCATCTTCTTTACTCTAACAACAGCATAGCTCAATCATGAAGAGCTTATCACTAGGAAATAATAGTTACACTACGGTGTAGTAAATGTAAAGTGAATGATACAAATTTCTTTTTTTCCGGCGATTTTTTTATATTTTTGTCCAGTTTCTAGAGTAATTGGCTTGTGACCTTTTCTTGGTATTGGAAATTCGATAATATATAAATGTCGGCGCCTTTGATTCAAATCCAAACGAGTAGCGAACCGAATGAATAGCTTCATATGCATAATTTTATCAATCTCAGGAATTACAGCTAAAACTTCGCCCATGTTCAACTCTGCGGATAGTTAACAGCGTGTACAATGTACCTTGTAGCTCCTCGAGGTGGTCTAGATAAGATTAGGGATCATTAATTCTGGTGTATGTATTGGTGACCCTTTTAATATTTTCATATATGAATGGGTCTTTTTCAGAGGATTCGGTATGTAAATGGTTCCCTTTTCTCACTTTGGCTTGGTATAGATATTGTCCTGTTTTTGTTTCCCATGGCGGCTCACCCCTACCCTTTTCCAAGGAAAGAACCCCCCTTCCGGGCTACGCTTAGTCGTCTATGGTGTTCGTGGAACGCAATTAAGTTGGATTGTCGGCTTATCACAGTCGGCTAAGCATGATAGTTGACTAAGGTACGTACGTGAAATAGGCCACTGATAAAGGCCACCTACTAGCATCGCGCCGCATGAAAAATATATCGACCCAGACATAATAAGTAGTATATTTACGTGCCCCTTCACACCTCGTTTTTGACATCGAACACTGGACGACGTGGACGAAGTCGATTGTGCAATATATGTTTCGTTGGTGGAGCGTTGGCGGATTCGGTGCGCGGTATTTGGTGGTGACATCATTCTATTTTGGGTGTTTTCGGCTGATGAAATTCCCTCAGATATTTCATCATCGACCTTGGGTAAGTGAAGTAATACCTCATGTCAATACATTGTGATATTTGGATGACATCATTTTCGACAGGTGTATTTTGGGTTGGTGGGTTGGTGTTCTTGGTTGATGAGATAAGTTGTCTATTGAAAAGTTTTATAAAGTGTTGAAGATATGCTAATGATGACTTTGTGTGGGGTCTTTGAAAGGAGTTTGTAAGTGATCATTAATTTCCTCTAGCCAGGTTATGAGGTATTTACCAAGTGGTGGTGTTCTTGGTAGATTGGGGTGACAAGGGTAGTGTTATTGGTGATGTGAGTTTTCACCTGTTTCTGTTGATATGAAGATGGTCTTTATTGAATGGGGCTATTAACAAGGTGATATATTGAAACGTCATTAACTATTGAATACATTTTACTTTGAAAGAAGTGTGTTCTAATAACTTGCAGGTGGATTAAAAGTTGACCATTGGATATTTCTCAAAATTGGGGTGGAGTTAAGGGTTACAAATAGCGGATGGTAACTTTACTTCAAAATAGTTTTCATCTGAAATATTTCCCGAATAACAAGCATGGAGCACATTTATAAAAATCATTTTGTTTCTACGGATCCTACCAAATCAAAATTTACTAATTCCGACTATTCTGGTTTAGTGAACGAAACAGTGGAAAATCCTGATTTGGAGGAACATTTTGGACTTTATAAAATAGTATTTTATAAGCGATTCAAATATGTAGTTGGCGTGACAGGATCGTATCCTGGATATGACTCAGCCCCTACCAAGTGGGTGAAAGCTATTACGAAGGGTGGGTCCCTCGTAACAGCGTATCCCGTACTGTGAGTATTTGCTTAAAGCACGCTATATCATAGTATAGATTCGTTGACTCTGTTGTAAGTCTATATTTCTTTGTTTGCAGGGAACCCAAACATCTTTTACAAAACAGTGAGTACCGCAAATGTTTAAGATTCTCTGGAATTTTATTTTATTCTTAGAGATTAAAACAAAAATAATTTGTTTTTGTTTGTAGGATGAAGATAGAAGAAAATAGAATTAAATATTTTTAAAATTTAAATAAATATAAATGTTATACTGGTGTTTGTGTTATTAATCGGACTTGATGAATCTGTGGTATAATTACACAAGCTGGTAATGTGATTTACCGATCGTTGAATTCACGATGCGCATCTATCTTAATTAAATAACGACTCGTGTCAAACGATTTGATAAATTAGTCATTGTGAGTTGCCCCCCTGTCAGTCGATTTCGCATTCACCTCAGATATTTGGTGGTGACATCATTCTATTTTTGGAAAGTGATTTCATCATCTGCTCGAATATTTTTCGTCTTTGAAATCTTTGCGACCTTGGTGACTTCATGTCAATACATTGAGCTGGGCACTATTTGGATGAGGTCATTCTATTTTTGGAAAGTGATTTCACAATTTTCGTCGGATATGTCGTCATAGTTTGCTGATCTAAGCTAAATGAAGTAATACCCCATATCATGGGGAGTATATAAAAACGCGAGAGGGTCTCAGTTCAGTTATAATCATGGCTGAGAAGCGGCGATCGGAAGCTTTCAATGATGTGAACAAACGCAGTAGAC
>CM067356.1:29159703-29184703 GCA_034190875.2 Urechis unicinctus
TCATGAGTGCCCATAATGACATTTAATCATGGCGAGACATAGCTTTGTTAGCGGCCTGAACTAAATGCAAATTTTATGTAGCCATTGTCAAAGTAATCATCGTCATTGTAGCAGCACACAACAACGGGTATATGGCGACAGTTCCTCGAGAGATACTGGGCAAAACAATGACACGTGACCCAGTTCATGGAAGACTTCACCAGGGTGAAAAATGGAACTTATCACGGTGGTCCCGGAAGCTTCATACTCAAAGACCTCTATGGGTAATCCCGGGCGGCCCCACCTTCAAACCCACACAGAAACCAAAACAAAACCCGAAACCGAAATTGAAACAAAGTCGCACATTCGAACCGAAACTGAAACCGAAACTGAAACCAAATTTGCCCCTGTGGCTGGTACAGTTGGGGTAAGGTGGTGCGCCAACCCCGTCGTTACCTATACTACTAATGAATTAGAGAAACAATCGATTAGTCTATTGCCCGTTGTTGCAGCTACTACCCAGGCCTATCAGCTCTATCCAAATCCCTCTGCTATTCTATCATGTAGAGTTAGCATACGTTCGCCACTACACGATCGTATCAAAACAGACTGACATGATATTGTTTCCAATGTCGTCCTTGTTATCTGTAGGGAATATTGCAGATGCTTGATGAGCGACTGCTTGATTTCTGACAGTTTAATCTTATGAAGTATGAGATTTATTACGAAAACGAGCATTCCGGTTTAGGTTAATTACACTTTTTTTTCATTTTTTTAAATTGCTCTCCCAAGAATAAAAAGCTATCATATCAGATGTTAAGGTGATTTGGCGGTCCATGGTATATCAACGCTTGTGGATGTTTTTGCTTGCAATGTTCGGTTGATACAGGCCATGTGTTAATCCAGCGACGAAAAGACTATCAGTAATGAGAGAGAATGATATATTTAATGGCCATAAAAATGACACATTGCGGCTTTATTTCTGTTAGAAGTAACACGGTGATATAGCGCCGATGATGGATAGAGTCATTTAAATGATTACGTCCAATTGTTTATCTGGCTGTAGTGCAATGCCACCCTTATGTGTAGAATCCTGAGCACTCAGACGAAAACCTTTTATAGTATATTGATACTTGAGTCTAGGTATCACATAATGGCCGGTCATGAGTGCCCATAATGACATTTAATCATGGCGAGACATAGCTTTGTTAGCGGCCTGAACTAAATGCAAATTTAATGTAGCCATTGGTAAAGTAATCATCGTCATTGTCGCAACGCACAACAACGGGTATATGGCGACAGTTCCTCGAGAGACACTCGGCAAAGCATGTTTCACGCAGCTGTTCTGCTTACCCAATAATATTTTATTTCTGAAAGCGCTGCATTCATCTAAGCTTTTGACCAACAAACGCAGTTTGGAAGCCAGATGAAAATAAGCGGTGGCTTTTGGAACTGCATGTGAAGTATGGAATGAGAACAAATAGGTAGATAGTAGACGACATGTTTGTCTGCACAATCCACATGACTACATTATTGAACTCATCCTCTCTTGATAACTGCGTGCTATGAGTTACTATATCAGCACAGGATGAACCCAGAGATTGTTTATACATACTATATATAGACAATATATGATATACAACGATTGACAATAATAACGTATGATGAAGGTTGGCAAGGACAAAAAACCGTTATGTTCCCTGCCAGTAACCATCAACAATAGTTATAAATTATTGTTAAGACATTTATTGAAACCTTAGTCGTTAAATTACATATCAAGCTGGTTTTTAAAAAAGAAGATGAAACTCTCTTGGCTGGTAACTTATTCCATGGATTAACAATGCTAGTTCTCTTGAATTATGTCATAAACATTGGTTTTGCCAAGTTGTATGAATATTGTTGAAGTGTTGAGTTTTAAGCCCTGCAAACCTGAAAAAACAAACAAACGTTCATATAATCTAATCCATGGAATATTAAGTATACCTGCATTTCATCCCTGCGGAGCCACCGGGCTTTAAATGTTGTCGCAAACTAACTCAGACATACCGGCTACGAGCCTAGAAACATTTGAATTTGGCAGACCTATATGTTGTACTGTACATTTGAGTTTGATGCAAGGTCAGGCAGTAACATCATTTACGTTGAAGGCGTAAACGCCTGTGACACTCATGGCCTCAGAATGGGAGATGTATCAACTGGTGCAAATGATTGTGCGCACATTATGATTGATGACCAAATCGATGTTCTTATGTAAGTAACAATTATTACAACCCTAATGAGGGTTTGGAACTTTATTTTGTATGTAACATACGAAATATACGATCATTTGCATGTTTGCGTATCCTCGGCATTGTGTACATTTGTTAGTTTAATCCAATTGCACTAATGGAGCAGATGATATTATTCGGGCGTTGGAAATGCTTCCGTTTGATTTATTTAGGAATTTAAATGGAGTCCTGAGAATAAACAAAGGGACATTACGTCAGCCAGATGAATACCCATCCAGCTCAGATAAATTGTTAGAACCGAGCAAGATAGGATAGGAGGGATGAGACATAAATCCTCTTCTCTTGCTCCATACCACTATGGTTGACACCATCATCATATGCATAATGATTATTACTGTTTTGTACAATAACAAACATATATAAACGCATCAATATTTATGGGCCGCATTCCATGTTAGCAATGCGGTTTTCCATATCCATGTCCAGCATGGGTATTTGTGCCACGAACATGGGAGCATGTCTGATTATCTTTTATTAATGCAGTTTTTGTATAACAGTAAGCACCATCACTTCCTACATATCACCATTTCCATTTACTCTGGGCCCTCTTTTATCGTTTACAAAAACAGTTTTCGAGCATGGCTGTGGATGATAACACCGCGGTACAATTAGCAAAACTATTGCTTGTTGTGGCATAAGCGGTGTCTACGCGCTTGTTATCCTAATAAAACACCATCTAACCTTTGTTCTTGGGTCAGATTATATTGCTTTGCAACTGTGTAAGTAGTGCATAGATGCGGTGACAGAAATAAAGGACAGCCTAGCCATTTTAATGGATTTGCAAACCATCACCAATGGCAATCTATTTAACGTGTCACCATCAATAAACAATTTCTTGTCTGCGTTTTCGGATTAGTATTACATTGTCCAGTCGACACAAACTAGCAAACATACCTACTGCCAGTGATGAACCACCCACCAACATAAAAGCCAATGTTGCACACAACAACCACCTTGTATATCTGACATAGGGTCCAGGAAAACACACACCCATTACGCTGGGGGCGAGGCAATGAAGGTAGGCATGCTGCCTGCGAACCACGTAATGTGGCGATTGACAGGCTACAAAGGTTCAATAACGAAGAAAACACTGGGTAGCTAAATATTTACGCTAAAGTCCGTAAGTTTGAGTAGGTTGGTGAATAGGTAGCAATCGCGAATTGACGCCAGACAACACCATCTCCTCTACCCAGCCCCACCGACGTACTCAACCCAAAACAATCCACACACTCATGCAATAGTATCGGTGCAAGTGCACAAAATATCACCCGAATGTTCCAACATCAATGACTATTATACTGCCTTGTCAGTACAGCTAAATATTTACGCATAAGCCGCATAAGCAGCTAAATATGTAGTGAATGGGTAGTAATCGCGAATTGACGCCAGACAAGACCATCTCCTCTACCCAGCCCCACCGACGTACTCAACCCAAAACAATCCACACACTCATGCAATGGCACGTGACAATGTAGCGACGGGGCCTCCAGGCACACAATCGGCGCAGATTGGAATGTGTCAGGATCCATACGCATGAAATTATTGCAGCTTCTACCATCTTGTTCTATCAGGTCTGCGATCAGTTTTTCACACTGCCCATATTGTGGTCTTCTCAACAGCCAAGGTTTCAATCACACACTCCGACCTCTTTTCCTTCGTCCTCCAGCATCATCAGCATCAGTCTTTTTTCTCTTTCTTTCAGTGGCTTCGGTTTCTTTCTCCAGAGCAGCAACAGCTTTTGCCCAGACCAAGGTGAGTTCTTAGTGTCCAATAGCAGGTCGACTTCTTCTTGTAGAGGTGGTGCAGGATCCATCGTTCATGCACTGGGGATGTGCAATTGAATGGTTTGAACCGCCTTTTATACCTTTTTCGATCCCATTTCTGGTAAAACCGTACCCTTTATGCTGCCAGCCCGTTCTGCGTTAATGCCGTTTTGCTGCCGGCGTCCTCCGTCGTGTTGTTTCGAGCGTCTTTGGTGTCTTCGTGTTTTCCCGGGGTCCTCTGTGTTATAATCGGGTCCTCCATGTTGTTGTCAGCGTTCACCGGGGGCCTACCGAGACATCCTTATCAGCTCCATCTTGGCAGCATACACATCCACGTCTTCTTGGTGTTGCCTCAGTGTTTGTCCATTACGTAATCCATGTTCTGTACGGGAATATATATATATATATATATATATATATATAGAGATATATATATATATATATATATATATATATATATATATATATATATATATATATATATATATATATATATATATATATATATATATATATATATATATATATATATATATATATACTGCTGCGTCTGCGATATCTATTGCAAGGTACGTGTTTATCATCCCATTGTCAATACTGTTGAATCAAGACTAAGAATGATCGCACAGTAAATTACAGCCACTAGTTCGCTAGAAGGTGTAAGTTATGAAATTAGGATTGGATGAATGCGCGCATGAGCCTAATCACTGTTCATTTCTATCGTAATGTCACAGTTGGTGGAGCTATGTAACAGGTGCCTTCCCCTTAGATACCTGCACTTAAAAAACCTCATGCTGACAATCAAAGAGGTAACCAAAGGGCAATATGTGACTGACACCAGGACCTGAGCTATTTCCAAATTTTTTTAAATATCAGCTCTCTTTTTCATTTGACACCTGTCATGATCAAGCAGCCTGAACCGGTTTGATTGGTTGTTCCGGTTATCATTATCTCTCGATGCATTGTAGGATACTGGATAGCGTTCTAGACTCAGCACATATGATAGCCGGTGTCGGTGCTTGGCCGACGACTGATCCTACCACACAGTCAATCACGCCGATCACCTGAAATATAACACAAGTGCTTCAGTAGTGATGTGCATCACATGATATTCTAATGTCATAAAGTCAGGTATCAGGAATAATAAGCTTGATTAAGCTATCACACAAAGAGAGCTAAGTGTTTTATAAATGACGATGTCATAGCTGATGAAATTGAGCTTGATGAATCACTGACTGTGCGTACGAGCGTATCCCTAGCGTATGTTCATATTCACTCATCAAGTTGTTGGTAATTGTTATAGGATGTATTACTATAGGAGGGCTGCAATTCATCAAAAGGGAAGCTTAATTTTCAACTAGCAAGTGTACAACAATTTCACTATATAATGAAATCTTCTTTGGTAAGTGCAGCATTCGTGCTGCAAGCGACCATAAATAGACATAAACGCTCATAACAAATATATCATCAGGCACACTTAGCCAGTTGTACTAGTTTACTTATTTTACTTCATCTTATTGCCTCCTGAAATTGTGTAATCGTTTTCAAACCTAACCTAGCCTACTTAAGTAATCGATGAAGTACTATTCCTCTGTATAAGCCCAGTACTATCCTGTCATCGTTCACACACAAACCTGCGTTGAAGAGAGAAGGTCGGGCATCGTTTGCCGTAGTTCACTATGCACCCTTGTACGATAAACAGATCATGTGCGCTGTTTAACGTCAATTTCAAGATCGTCTGACCTCTCAAGGCTATGACTGGTACATAATGGAGATGAATTGGCAACGTAGCATGATGCCAGCACCTATGTAACACCGACGCATAACTCCAGCATGCTACTTTGTGGCTTTTATTTGTTGCGGGAAGTAAATCTCGCGATATATATATCAGGATGGAGTAAATGAATTTGCTGAACGACAACCGACACCTCTCCCACTGTTTCCACTAAAGCAAGTAAATGTCATGTCATGTACATTGACGGTAAATAATGCCTTCAATATATAAACATAACATTATGCCATTTCCAGGTGAATCGTTTCGCCATTTGACCGATATTTGCTTTCATTGACTTTCATCGAAATGACACTGGAATCATCTTTCTAAATGACAAAGTTACATTACCTACTATCTAACTGCATAGAGCAGGAGTAGCAATGAAACTCATTTGCACTGAATCTATGTACTGATGCTGGTTGAACTGAGGAATTTACACGCGAAGGGTATGAAGAGCGGCAATCCTGCTTTTATAATTTTTCATATAATTACGCCTTACGAGTTGCGCCTTTAGGAATGCGTTATGTGATGCAGATCGACAGCGATGTAGCCGAACACAGGTTAGGTATGTGTATACAATTATAAGATTTATGCGAACGTCTGACATACCATACTTATAGATGTTTACGGATTTATGCAAGACTATCTGTTAAATCAGTAAAGTAAATGAGAGCATGCGTGACTAGATTGACGCCCCAATCCATATCGCTCCGGGCCCACATAGCAAGTCAGAGTAGGCGGTGCATTTATAACAAAATATGTTAAATGTTCATATCGTAATGCACTTAGTATAGCATATGATTACTTGAATATCCGCGATCATTATTACTGGCCTGTAAACGAGCATTTCAATACCACTAAAAACCATCAGGATCAATGGCTACAATAGGACCCAGAAGCACCTCCTAAACTATACACGACTGATCTGTTTCCAGTTTCAGGTGCAAAAACTGGTTTAGTTCAAAACACCTTTGAACGAGGAGTAACGATTGTGGTTGCTCGAGCATGCATAACAAACAGCATACTTAAATGTACAGCAATTTATAACCGAACGATAGAGGACCAATGCATGTCACTGAATCTGCACCCGGAGGCACCTGGATGCCCGGTGACTGTCCATGTTTGCCATAAACGCATACTGAGGATATCCTACCGGGTTACCCGACCAGTTATATAGAATATTGCTGTGAACCAAGTTGCCAAATGAAATTCGGTCGTAAAGGACTCTAACGATCTATCGGGAGTCTACGAACGACTGGAGTATGTGGAGTTGATCAGATGTTATGTTCTGCCAACAATATGTGGGCATAATTCAATGCTCAAGCATATCATCACTATCATCATCATCATTGCCATTTCCATTGTCATTATCATCGTTATCATCATCATCATATTCATCATTATCACGTCATCGTCATCATCAACAGTAGCATCGTCATCATCATCATTTTTATAATCATCAACAAGATATGCATCATTATTGTCATCGTCATGATTATCATCATCGTCATCGTCATCATAATCTTCATCACCGTAATTATCACCGTCGTCATTTTTATCGTTATCTTTAACGTCATAATCATCATTAATATCACTACTTTTGTCATCATCATCGTCGTCCCCTTCCTCATGATCAACATCATCATCATAATCTTCACTATCATCATTATCATCCCTACCACTTTTTTTAGGATCATCATCATAACCATCACCAGTATCGTCACCATCACTTCACGGCATTGCACGACCTGCGACGCGGATAATGTCACAATATGAAATAGTTTGCGCTCCGCTTTCTTTCTTCCCGTTAGTCTTTTTCACGATGGTAAAGTTCTTGTCTCCCTACAAAACATTCATAACATTATCTTGTGATGATTTCTGTTTGCTAAAGTATATGGAAGCTAAATAGTCTAGTTAGTAATGAACGATATGTGTCATGTAGATATAAGAATACGGTGATTAACCAGGGCTGTAAACGGTAAAGCATTTATATTCAAGCTTTTATACTGCAATGACTAATTCATTGCAGAATTCAATAACATAATAATGACGTTTTATGTTTAGCATGTTCAAAGTCGATCACCTGAGGTTATCAATCAAAGGGAGGATAATGACAAACAAATACATGACGCAGATGGTCAACAGTGGAGCTCAGTCTGATGTTCGACTGGATTGTTGCCAGCAATGTTGTTATGAGAGATTGGTCCTCCTCGCGTGTTGATACCAGTTACTCGCGCTGCAAGTATGTTGCAGTGCTTTCACACAAGTTGTGTTATATAACCAAACTTACATTGTTGATTGTCTTACACCCACACATTGTCTGATGCATGATCAATGTTGAGTCAATGAGTCGCCAGCGCCACCCGATATTGCAACGGGGAGAACGCTGATTTTGCTTTACATTAATAAATGTTCAATCAAGCTGGACTTCATTTCCGGTACAAACCATGGGCAAATACATTAGTAACTAATAGTATTTACTGTTTACTGTGCTCAAATTGTTAAAACATTAGCTTGTCACGCTATACCTTAGCTAGCGATAATAATGGGTTAGCATGAGTATTCGATGGCAGAGAGTTATCGTCTATGCCGTTATACGGCACATTTTCAAACAAAATCCAGTAACAGCAACTACGCTGCATCAATTGTCTGAAGCTATGTATCACTTTGTGAACCTGTGCTGAGTTCTATTCCCGGTATGTTATATGAGTGCTAGCGTATGTAACCGTTATCGTAGCTCAACAAGGGGCAGAGCCACAAATGACTAAATGCTTAGTTGCAAAGCTAACGTATCTGAAGGCGAGATTCATCGAATAATAGTGGCATGGAGAAATCTCTGTTGACCACTTTGTTACATCGTGTCTCAGTGTATAAAACACATCAATATAATGCGTTAAGTAACATGTTAATATGTTGTACATCCGCACAGAGTTTTAGAGCCACGTGTATTTGAGCTGACTCACTGTTGATTATTCAGCTTGCGGTTATTGGACAATAATAAGCATCATTGGTCCCCATTTCCTGAATCGTGACGTCATATCATATATCCTTGGCACTGTAGGTTGTGTTCTCTTCTACAAAAACAGTTGTTCTTCATAGCGGTCGATGTTTGCACCCATGTACAATCAGCATTAATATCCCTTATTGTGCCATGAGCTCTGTTTACGAGCTTGTGATCAGCATAAAGCCCCGTCTGACCTAAGAGTGAAGGAAAACCCTTGGTCATTCAACCGCTCTTCTTGGGCTGATAATCCATGGCTTGAAATTATGTAACCGCTGACTCTCGCTGATACAATGAACGTAGTTCAGGGCTGTGCCATATCGACGTTTCGGCAGACAATCGGTTCAGTACTTGGGAAAACTACCATTCGGCGTTCTTTCTCTCTCAACATTATATGCTGCGCGACTAGCGTTCGCATAAGTTAAGCAGCTGAGGAATACAAATTTCCAATTTAATGACTATGCCCTCTTGTATTACACATCAATCCTATTATTGTCAGTAATTAAGCCGCAGAATCCTCCACCATGATGGTCGGATACATGTCAGCTGTTGTTCAATTACATAGTCGTAAACACGCGGGCAAAGAATACATGAATAAACTCCCTGGCATTTTTGCAAGTGTCTTAGGTAACTGGTGTTAGTTGTTGCTTTTATCCACAACTATTATCGTCTTTCATTCCCTATGCATAACATACAAAACTTGTGATGTACGTTAACCGCTGCTATTGCTTTTGCTAAATCATATTTTTGGCACATTGCACACGACCAAACAACTACATGATGAGATCCTTATGCTGATGATTCATAGCACATGACTCGCAAGTGTGCAAAGAGAATATGTGTGGAAATAACTACACGCGCGCATGCCACGCGGACATGATTACATGGATGAAATAAGGCATCCTCTCTGACGTGTGTTTTACTTGTTCTCATATAACTACGCCCTGCACCGGTTTGGCTTAGGAATAAGCTATGCACTGCAGATCTGCAGCGATATAGCTGAACACGAATGATGTTCGGTATGTCAGTTGAAATGATATGATGGAACCGCACAAATGATGCACTGGCTTACAGGTGTATGTGAGCTTATGCACGACTCTCAGCTAAGTCAGCATTGCAACCAATAGAATGCGAGACATTGCTTACTGTTGTGCTGGCGTTGCGGATACTGCGACTCTTTCGGATACTCCAACATTCACAATGACCGACTCCAATGCCAGAGGAGGTGGTGCATTCAGGAAAATAAATTAAATAATATACACAGTGTGACGTATAATTATCCGAGTGTTTGACACAGTACTCATGTACAGTGGTATAGTATGTACAAGAGCATGTTGACACCAGTACAAGGCATCGGTGACATTAGACGGGATCAATCAAAACAGAACAAATACAATAATATATATTAACGGGGGATATCACAGGGTCAAACTGACACAGATCGGCTGCCAAACCCAAAAGTACGCATTGAACAAGAACAGCAATTGTGAGTGCTTAACTAAAAACGACTAACAGTACACATTGTAAGATGATTGCAGCTTCTGTATTATATTGAGGCTAATCGACCGAGTCACTAGCCAAATAGCGACGAGGACTGCTGTGATGGAAGCTTTCTGACTGGTTTTGTTGAGTTGAGTGGATATTATGTTCAGCCGACCCAGCGTGCTTACAAAACCGATGTGCGCAATTCCAGACAAGCATATCAAGGGTAGGCAGTAAATACCAGGCAATGATGGATGTTCATGTAAACAAAATCGATCAGAGAGCACTTGTTCCAATAGTGCGGATACTATTAGATGGGGAAAAAGGGGCGCATGCCTCTTACTCATAAGTCACAAAACCGTTGTGACCAAGAGCGGCTGAGTTTTTATCGTAGGGGATAGCCATGGCGGCACTTGTGGCCTCAGTACCATTCATCCCAGCAGCCATAATCATCACCGTCATTATTATCCCGTATCTTTATTATCATCAGCATCATCATCAATATCGTCACAAGCACCTTACGCCATTGTATGACCTGAGATACTGATGATGGTATCATTACAAATCATTTGTTATTCTTCATTAAGGAAAAGTACTCTCTTCCGTTTGAGCCTATATTGTAAGATAATGTCGTGATTGTTGAGTGATATATGGTTATGAAATTATACAACTTACCAAACTAATTAGCTAGGAATAAAATACACCATGAAGACTTACATTACAACGTGATTACAACCAGGATGGCACGCCACAAAGCATGTACAGACGATCTATTACACTGCAGCGACTAATTAATTTTAATATCGTGTCATATCTGTTTCGAGAATTCATAAAGATCATGCTTAATGTGTTCGTGTGGTCTAATGTAGTTACATAACCATGATACCCGCGAGTAAGTTGCATCGGTTACTGATAGTATATAACATCAATAAGAACCCCGGCTGGCCACTGTGCGACAAAGCATCCAAATGGTGGAAATAACACCATATAAGCTCATATATGTACCTTGCTGTATTTTAGTGATCATTAGAGTCAGACATCATTCTTCTAATCATCTTCCAATGAGTCTATTTCTTCTCTAGGGATATTTGTTCTGCTAACCCGGTCATGACCTCCACATTTTGATTTCTTTACTTTGTATTTCCAGTAGTGTGAATGTTGATACAGGTTATGTGTTTATCTGGCGGCAATGAGCCCATCAGCAATATGAAATCGAAAATTACGAATAGTATGGTAATAATATAAGGAATCATTGGGGTTACATCGACGATGATGGATGGAGTTATTTGAATGCTTAGACGACTGACGTTTATGTGCCATGACTCATTTGACTCAAGTGTAATGTCGACTTTATGTCCACATTTACAGGCACTCAGACGACCGCCTATTGTAAGCCACATGATTGGGATGTTTCATATTGGCCATCAGGTAGGGACTATCTTTTTATTTTGACGTTTTATTGCCGAAAGCGATGCGTACCTCCCACCCTGAGACGAACAAACCCAATTTGTAAAACATATGTAGACAAGCGGTAACTAATAGATGTGTGGAATGAGAACAAATAGGGAGCAGAAGGCATGAGTACCTGCAAAGCCCACATGACTTACATTATTAAGTTGCTCGTTTCGTATTTGCCAGCTATATGTTACTATGTCATTAGAAGATTAACCAGTAGCGTTCAGGAATGCGCTCTTAGTTGTGGATATGTCTATGGCACATAACGGTATCATGTAATATCCCACGTGGCTGTATTATTTATAAGTTGCTCTCTTCGTATTTTCGTGCTATATCCTACTATGTCGTTACAATATTTACCATCAGCGTTCAAGAATGTACACTGTGTTGTCGATTATTTTGTATAGTTGAGGTTATGCAAAGGCTAAAGGACAGTGCGTCAGCCAAATGTATCCCCATCCAGCTCAGATTGAGGCACTTGTTAGACGCATACAGATGTTGCTAGGATGATCCTATATCACCTCCCTTTCCTGACTCTCTACCACTGCAGCTGGTCAAGAAAAACGGTGGAATCTACAAGGATCTTTATTGACTCTTAGGTCAACCTCTTAGGTTCGATGCGCAGTTAAACGTTTATGCTGATCGTTCATGGAAGTAAAAGTCGACTGCTAGGTAAAAAAAAAATCTTTTGTGCGAGAGAATTACAGGGCCAGTGATATATGGTAATGATGTTACTCTAAGGAAAATGAAGGTCAATGATACCTGCTATTGCCTTACTACTGCCCTCATGACAGATGCCGCCCCTAGTTGGTTGGTTACCTTTATCGTCCATAGTTGGTTGGTTGGCATTATCGTCTATAGTTGGTTGGTTAGCATTATCACCCCTAGTTAGTTGGTTGGCTTTATCGTCCCTAGATGGTTGGTTAGCTTTATCGCCCCTAGATGGTTGGTTGGCTTTATCGTCCATAGTTGGTTGGTTGGCTTTATCGTCCCTAGATGGTTGGTTGGCTTTATCGTCCCTAGTTGGTTGGTTGGCTTTATTACCACTAGATAGTTGGTTGACTTTTTCGCCCCTAGATGGTTGGTCAACATTATCACTCCAAGATCATTGGTTGTCGTTATTGCCCCTAAATAGTCGGTTGTCTCTACCGTCCCTAGGTGGTCGGCTGTTTTTATTGTCCCTCAAAGGTCGGTTGTCGTTATCACCCATAAAAGGTCGGCTGCCGTTATTATCTCTAAAAGATCGGTTGTCGTCATCACCCCTAAAATGTCGGTTGTCGTTATCCTCCAAGATCATTAGTTGTCTTTATCGTCCCTAGATGGTCGGTTGACTTTATCGCCTATAGATGGTCGGTTTTCGTTATCACACCTAAATCGTTAGATGTCTTTAAATAGATGGTCGGTAGCGATGGTCTATATGGTCATATATTGATGGTCGGTAGCTTTTATTGCCCCAAGATCATTGGTTGTCTTTATCCCACCGAGATCATTATCTGTCTTTATCGTCCCTAGTTGGTCGGTTGTCTAGATCGCCGGTGGAATGAAGGTGGTGAATTGTTAGGTTCCATTACCGTTTGTCATCCATAACACTAATCTATCATCCCTGCTTTCACTCCCAACAGTCGAGCAATGTTAAGCATTTGCTAACATGTATAGCTGTTGCAACTATGCTTTCTTATTTGAACGTTCAAAGTTTCAGTACCATACACATTTCTTTTGATACAAACATTCATCAACTAGATTATTGGTAACATGCTATTTAACGTCCCAGTGGCTTTCCTAAACAAACCATGTGCGCAGCTGTTTACCAGAACTGATTTGCCTGTATGCAAGCAATCCTAGCCATACACGCTTGGTCTACGTTCAACATAAGGTTCAACCAATCAAAGACCCATAGATGCCTACGCCTTAGCAATTGAGAGATCCAATCCGCAGATTGTTTGTCTGTCTTTCTGACAATGTTTAGCGCCTGCATAGAGAAATACTCATGATATTGAATTTGCTTCTACGGCCGGGGATAATAATGCGATTGGAATGAAGAAAACAATGTGGCTATCAAACTATTGTTTCGCTGCGTTACACATGTACATTGCTCAGTAGAGAAGTTTAATGTATATAGATATATATATATATATATATATAGATATATATATATATATATATATATATATATATATATATATATATATATATATATATATATATATATATATATAATATATATATATATATATATATATATATATATTATATATATATATATATATATATATATATATATTTATATATATACATAATATATGATATATATAATTGTATATATATATCGCCTTTCGACTTACTGGCTACCAAGGAGTAAAAACTTGACTGCTTCCTCATGACTTGCAACACTTAGATCGGTTAATTGTGTGGTTAAACAACAGCACAATGGTAAAACAAAGATCCTGTTAGTGCTGCGCTGGGCTCTGTAGGCGAAAGCCATGAAAAGGTTGTAATCACTAAATTCAAGATGTGTTGTTTGTACACGAGCTGCAATAGTTGCATACAGCTATAATCTACTGAGGTATGCTCACTTGCTGCATGCGCTTAACGTCTATAAAGAATCAATTTGGCTTTACGATACTTAATATCACTTTTTAGCTGTTGCGCTGCATTTCATACGTTTTAACACTACAATTAGTCGCTTGTATTCGCCTATTTAAGTGCCTTTAGTGTTTACATACAAGAGCAGATAGCAGTCATCTATCACCACTATTCAAGGATTGCCAGATGGAACTAGTTTTGCCCAGGCAATCAAATAAGCAATTTAGCTTCAAAAATATATGCAGAACGTTGTACTGAGATAGCTCTATTTTAATGGTCACCTATGTCCATGAAACAAACGGTGTGATGTTATTAATGGGGCCATGTTGATAACAGCATATACGCTACTGATTAGTTATCACAAATTAAATAATTGAATAAAAACCATCCTTGACCTTCATTTCGATTGACGTAGCACCAATAAAATATATTGATGGCACAGCCGTATATATTTGCAGTTACAAGCTGGCTGACTCAGTTACTGCTTTGACAAGTTTTGGGCACTGTTCAAACTCATGTACTATAAGCATATATCTTCCACAAAGCACCATTATCACAGTCTACGAGATCATGTTCACCATAAATCAACGCCTTGTTTCACAGTCAATAGAGAGCCTTTGACATTCAACTCGTTCTCCTCGGACAGTTAATCAATGGCTTGCAATGATATGAGGGCTGCCTCTCGTAGATATGACGGAGACCATTCAGACCTGTTCCATGCTAAAGGGTCTGCAAGCCATCACTTCTGAGAAATATATTGCTTTTCTCTCCGGTTGTTCACTTCAAAACACATGCAGGTATAACACAACATATGCATGCCATTGACACCGTGAATTATTAGATTAAATAATCACGTTCGTCGGCAATACAGTTTTTATTTTGTAATCTTCGATGCGATGATAGTAGGCATTGACCTGATCAATAAATACCTATTAATATTGGAAAGCATCATCAGTGCGTGTTAAGCTTGGAATGTTGTCGGTTGTGCATTCCACCTTCCCATATCATGCAGGTACTACATAAGTCTGTTGCAGAGTAAAAATAGGCGAAACAGCACGAATGA
Organism: Urechis unicinctus; assembly: GCA_034190875.2. Classification (NCBI taxonomy): domain Eukaryota; kingdom Metazoa; phylum Annelida; class Polychaeta; order Xenopneusta; family Urechidae; genus Urechis; species Urechis unicinctus. The sequence goes on from CM067356.1 coordinate 29,175,092, forward strand.
TGTTACAAATATTTTTGTCTTCCATTAAGTTCGACTGCGTTGGAAGGATGTAATAGCAGTTTCCTGCATTAATGCAGTAAATAAACAATTGTTACTCTAGGCTATTCCCTGTATTTACTACCCCTACTTCCTTTGATTATCGCTCCTATTTTTTTGTATACACACTATCATTCTGAGACATGCTGGTAAATCAAATAGATGAAAATAGTTGAAAATGCTGCCCATTTGTTGCTATTGTCTATGCGTTATGGTGTGCGTTTTCTATTATATTCAGTCACCAAATGCTAATGGCCAATCTACTAAGGGTTTATATATGTATTTATACATTATCCATTAGTCATATATGTCGAGGGAAAGATCTATTAATTGATGCAATTTGACATTTCTTGCCAACATTACCTACATCCGATTTGATGAGAATAGAGGGTTAACATTCAGCATTTGTCGTCATGCCCTTGTCATGAACGTTATAGTTGTAGCGAATATATATAAATGTCAACTCAGCACTGGTACTACTAATAGGTTGGTGGCGCATAATGTTTTATTGCAAACTTCTGTTACAGTGAAAGAAATACCTCGCAGTCACACAGCAGCATAAGCTTTCCATTCATATTCAAGTTCGGTCGGCATCTATGAGCTATATTTCGGACCTAACATATATGCACCTAGTTTTTACAACAAATCCAAAGATTTATGCACCTAGTCCCTCGCGGCAGAGAATATGTAATACCACAGACCTCTTAGTCATACAAATAGCATTAGTGTGACGCATCTCAATGATATATTATTACAAGATGACAATAGTCCATTGAATATGGTGCAACATTGCTGTAGCTTGGTCAAGATGACTTATGACTGTCGATGTTAACCAGACATGTTCCAAGTATTTTTCATGGATGCAGTGTACCGTACACTGTCCATTTATTCATGTTTGAGAAAGGTGTGTGCGGCGTTGCTGATCCATTTTGTCGAACATTTTTTACACAAAAATTAATCAAGTCGCGTCAAACGCATCCTAAATTGTAAGATGCTGAAGCTGCATTATGCTGTACTTTAGATTGATATCACGCATTCTTTTGGCCGCGATCTTTATCAAGGACTATCGAACTTTACTCCGTAAATATAAACCTGGATTTTGTACCTTATCAGTTGATTATAGCTCTTTGGAACCAGTTTTGCAGGAATATTAGTTTCAAAAATCTTTCATCTCCGATATGGAACATCTGTGATGCTTAGAACGAGTTATTTGGTATTACAATTTTGTCTGCCTGTCATAATATTCCCGCCAACGCGATACCAATACCACCAACTGCTTAGTTGCAATATAAGCATCAATTGTAACCGAGTTTATGACTGTATAGTTGCTGTCGGAAATTGTAGCTACCTAACCTCCTGACAACTCAAAGCTTACTCAATAACCGTTCTACTGAAATATCCCCCCCCCCCCCCTCACAAAACGTAACGATTATAAGTTAGACCTGCTGCTCATAATGTGTTGGCGGCTGTACAAGAAGTGATGTTTGAAGAGACAAAACGTAATGAAGGTAATGCAATACTTGGGCGATGCAGCGGATATAGCATCTGAATGTGTTGAAAACCCCAATGACTTAGGAAGATTTGTCCGTGGTTTCTATGAAAATGTCATTTTTTGCAAATCAAAATAAATCTTATTCCTCTTTTGCCTTCATAAAATGAACATAGGGAGTTCTACTTGATCAATGAGATATGTCTGCGTTTCTGTTTGCAATTTGCCCCCTCATATGCTACACTGCTAGACGAATTAGACATGGCAAGAGTGTTATCTATTGCTTAGGTCATATGAGACCTACAGTTGCTTACCGGCAAATTGGAGCCCCGTAAGAAATTATTTACCGTACGATATTGTTGTCACATGCTTTATGGGCAGTCAGCGGGCGTTATACGGGTATTTAGATACGTAACAATATTATTGACTATGAAAAACGTACCTTTTTTTAAGAGAGGCCTCGACCCAGTTATTGTAATTCCTAAGTATTATCGAATAGCTTTAACACATATATTGTGCACTGATTACTTTGTTTGTATTAATCAAAGCATACTCATACGTATAAAACACTTATTTCATAGACAAAAAAAAAGAACCAAACACCCTAATTGAAAAATCGTTTATTGCATGCACCCACAACATACGTAATTATGTAAATAGACACACGTAACATGTGGTAAATTGCAATGTGCTAACATATTACGTCCGTAAGGGCCAAGCGCTCTATATCATTTTACTTGATCACAAAGTAAAAAGCCGTTAGCATAACCCTATATATCAATTAAAATCAAGACCTCTGACTAAACAGTCCCATATAGTTCAGTTTGATCACGCGACAACGGTATTTTGTACTAGGCCGCAATCCCGGGGTTCAAAACGTTTGCGGATATATATACGCCTCGAGGACGCAACGAAATTGCCGTATTGAGTCATACTAGGGGGCGCGGGCGACTGTACGACATGGGGGGCAGTAGAGCACCCGTACGAAAACCGTTGAGACCCGCAAGGGTCCCGCACGACTTCCTTACATGCCTTCTACGGGCTTAAAAACGATTACCTACATACAGATGCATTCTAGAAGCACACATCAGCTGTGTATCTATGAGGTGATGTATCATTGCAGCCTCTCGTAGCTGCTGTTAAAGGTCTAGGGTCGATGTCAAGGGTGAAGTCAGTACGCAAATTGATTTGTCAAGTTTGTAAAGAAAATTACTTACATTTGATAGCAGTTAGAAATTGAAGTAAACATAGATAAACGTGCAATATTTCAAACGTCAAGTTAATAAGGTTCAACGACTGCTGGTCATCTTCTTCCCTAGCCAAGAACATATCATCATGATTGACAGCTAACCAATTGCAACAAATATATATTTACTTACTACCTATGGCACAAACTGCTATAGATGCTTAATGGAATCATTCCTGTACTAATTTTGACATTCAAGCGCGATGTTTTCGAATGTACAGTCATTTGCCCTGTGGTAACACTAAATTAGTAAGGCGCCTGTTGAATCGAAATGTGCTTCAGGGTTGGTATTTTCTGTACTGATGGCAAAGATAATTCCCCATCCCTAACCTACGTTGAATTCCTGGATTAATCAATCTTTATCTGATGAAAACTTCCGTCTTGGAGGGATAGCATGATCAAAGGGGATGTTTTCAAATTGCCGTTATACTTTCAGCAAGCCAACTTGTGTAACTGTCTCTGGACGGTGATACATGAGACGTAGAGGAAAATGACACATTTGTCAATAGGGATAAGAACCTTGCCCCTCCAACTGAATAGTTGTACTGTTACTCTGCAGCTCCATCTTTTCTCTCGAATGTTATACTCATATAGGAACCATATATAAGGAAGGATATTGAAATTTGGTGTTGTTCAATATTTGGAAGCATCAATGTGACAACAAATGTGCGTCCTTGTAGATGGAGGTTTTCTGAATAAATTGACGGCACCAAATGGTGCCGAATCTTGCTTACTGTTACCAAAAGGGTCTCACATACAAATAGCTTCAAGCCCCTATAGAATGTAGAGTTGTAACAAAATTAGAGAAATCCCCAATGATTCGGAGCAATAAATGCAGTAATCCAAGCGCACGATGTCGTGCTTCGGACTGATCGAAAAGCATTGGAAGCTAATGTATTGACTTGAGGATAAATAATTGCCCTTAGCACGATTTTGAAATTTGCAGCATGCTTTAAGGCGAGTATAATGCCATGGCGAATAAGATTCCTATATGTAAATGTTTTATTATGTTGCTGCTTGTGCCATTGTTACATCCTATGCACTTTTGCGTCAGTTAGCTCATTTAACAATCTATGCTCGCATTAAATTTTACCTATCAAATGAATTTGTTCTTCGGCAGCTTTGCCTTTGACAACTGAAAAGCGGTGAACGTAAATCGTTGTTAGCTAGCTAAAGCAACGTAAAGCAAATTTTAAATCTACCTGCAGCTCATATATCTACAAAACAATATTGTGTAATATAGTTATGTAATACGTATTGTCAGTATACTTTCTGGTGAACAACTGAATTGTCTAATATCCTTCCCAGTATGGATTAACCGAATCTGCTACTGCGCGGATTTCGTCCTCAAAGCTAACAAAAAACATGTTAACTGTGTCTCAATAAATGTTCACGTTGGACGTGTTCTGCACCCTGTTTTCATCACTTTAGGTTGAGCATACTGGATAGGCACGATGGTTCGTCAATGACTGACCATGGCTAAACAGGTCAATCTGAACGTTCGTCTAATTACTAGCTCATGTAGTTTTCAAAACACGAACGGATTGCGCAATGGAAGTAACAAAAACTTTAGCTGCCCTTCTGGCTATCAAAACGCCCTTACAAATAACGATATTCTGTAAAACAGATGATTAGACTTGGTTTGATGCAACAAAAAGCCACATAGAAATCTTCATAATGTTTTACAAGAATAACTTATTCAAGATGTCTTGACACTATGGCAATACAAGGCAGTTATTTGGGCTTTACCCTCGCACAATAAGCACAGTCCTTTAACCAGAGTCAACCAGTATAGGTTATAATTGACCAGAGGGTGTGACTGAGACGTCATCAGGGTAGATTACAAATTCTTGAGACGTTATGGTTGACGCTTATCATCATCGACCATAGCGTAACCCCATTTTGCACAGCTTTGAGCACCGATGGCTAAGATTCATGGGTTCCGTGCAGTATAATTACTCTCTTACTCGAGGTATCTGAATCCAATGGCGTGATGATTGTTTAGCGACTGAAATCATTGAAACGTTTATTCAGTGACTACTTTCATATAAATGGTTGACCATAATTTTTGCCAACTGCTTTATTCCACGTTATCTTCATCTATACTTGTTCTCTAGCAAGTAACCATCTATTTCGTGTGTTTCCCATGAAGCATTACTGAAATTGCATTTGTTAGTAGTAAGTAAAACTGTCAGACATTTTGTCCGAGATACATGCAATTAGTGAATCTTCATCACCATCGTCAATGCTACCACATATAGCAATGCGTAACGAGTGCACACCAGCTATTGGTGATAACGATCATGGTGTAATTCAACCAAGAGCCAGAGGATATTTTTGTTAAAGCTACAATTTGCTCTACTATGTAGTATAATTCCCTTCACATCAATTATTTTCATCCTATTGCTAGTAACATTAAACTCATCAACTGCCGTTCGCAGGCAATTTCCTCAGGAATATTAGTTTCACATATCCGTCGATTCCTGTTAAAACAAACTATGATATTCAACGGACTGGGGAATTCGGTGCTTTAATAGTTTTGATCGGCAGTGATGATATTATTTGGAGTGAAAGTTCGTATTAACGACTATATCAACTCTTTCCACACTGGCATAATCCCCCACATCCTTCTCCATTATCGTCTGTCAAAACTGTCATGCAGTTGTAAATGAAACCACATCTCTGTTATAATAGTTCATAGTGCTAATTATGATAGAATGCGTAGTGTGGTGATATCCTCGTTGTGCAGTTAGCTGCAACATGAAGATTTACCATACGCGCATGAGAAATAACGTTCCATTCGTAATGCCAGAATAAACCATCTTGCTTATCAATCAATGCAACGTATTTGACAATCTACCGCTTCCCTTCGCCAATTAATCCTCGACTTGCAATGATGTTAGTTATACCTCTCGCGAATGTGAAGAATAGCATGCGGTTCTGCTCCATACTTAATCGGTATGTAAATAATCGATCCTGGGTGAAATGCGCCATTTGTCTTGGTTTGCTCACTTTTACACACATGACGCAAGAACAAAATGTGGTCGCACACTACTGACAATTGAATATTATAGGTCAGACCGATCTTTCTCTATGACCATTGACAACGGTAGACATTGATTGTGACGCGTGATAGCAGCACTGACGTGACCAATAAAGGCCAAATAGTCATCGACTGATGACAAGCGCGAACACGGTCTCTGACGTGATCCAGCCATTGTTTGAACTTCGCTTATGCAGGCACCACAAAAGTCTGCTACATGAGTTCGTTGGGCTGTTTGGGGTGACTCAATCATAGTGCTAAGCTCTGTTTAAGTTTGACAGCTCTGGAGTGTTACGGCAGTACAATGAATTTCGTTGCCTCAAACTGTCACAATCTGTAGATCTAATGCTTCTTCTTCCTTTTTGCACGCTGCATAAACATCGAAGTCATTGCCTAGGGACAATCGATATAAATCGGCCTCAGATCGGTGATGCATGCTTAATCGATGGCTCATACCATTATAATCGAAACCGATTAAGATGCGGAAGTACTAAATGAACGCTTCTATTTGCGTGACATAATACTGATATTGTGCTCATTTATCATAGACTTCATCGCTGCTCATAGCAATAACTCAGTTCTTGTTTTTGATGATTCTTTAACAGAGAAAACGACACAATATTACTTCCTGCTTGCATTTTTAGCTTCTACGCTGCGTGGTTTACTTGATTGTAATGACTGAACAATTATGAAACCCCAATTTCCTTCCTTCCGCAAATTGCCTACAGTAGCAGCGCCCATCAGTGTTCAAAATGTTTAGCTGCAAGTCTTTTAAGCAATTGTGTTCATGAATAAAAACGTTCGCCAATTATTCAATCAATCTATTGCTCACGGAAGCTTGAATGTTAGTTGTGAGCCTGGTTTTCATCCTCACTCATGAGTAAAGTTAAGAGTCATCTGAAAATTAATTTTTCACTATATGAACAACCCTTTTTCAATAATTCATGTACAATGAGAAGTAAATAGGCCCCAGGACTGACCCTAGGGGACAACGATATAGTTGCTAAAATCACGATCCCTACTGACTACATTTTATTCAACATCATCTATTGGAGGCCTAAACTACGCGCTCACGAGCAAACAATCCGAGAAAAAAAATTATTATTTCCAAGACTAATCAGTTGACTGTTATATATTTCATGCTTATCCCTGAGATGTATTTATCGACCTGGCGATTATTATGCCGAAGCTTATCATAATATATCTGTATAATAATCCTTGCCAATTATTGCACTAATCACTTTATACAGTAGAATGCATCACTGCTTCAAGCTCCACTACAGTCACTCAACTTGATAATGGTAGTGCTCACACCGTATATTTGAGATACTGTTAATTAATAATATATATGCTTCCGATTCATAACACCTTTCGCTCACTAAACGTCTATAAACTACAATGTTATCCATACATGGATGGAATGTGGGCTGCTTGTGTTAATGATGTGGAATATCGCAGACGTTGATGGAGACGAATTATAGTAACAGAGATACGATACATGTTTTATACAGAATATCCAATCTATCAAAGCACTTACGTCGATCTTCGAGATAAAAGCCTACTTCGCCGCATGCTGTGGGTGATATATAGAAGCAAATATGATAATATGCCGTAGCAGCGGGAAACGCAATAATAACGCTGTGACACTGGAATACGTTATCAAAGACCGACTTTCACTCACGGCACTCCGGGCATATTGTCAGAGCTTTATCAGCCTCGCATTTCATGTCACACGATATCTGATGCAATCGCAATATACCAAGTATTTTGATTCACGACTTGCAATATTTGCAATAACGGGAATATGAAGATATTTGACAATATCCATAAAATCCCATTGCCTTCCCAGCAATCACTACCTCAGCGCTATAAGCGAATCAGTACCAATGATCTGTACACTAACTTAATCATATATGAACAATATTTATTGACCCCAAAACCGCGTTATCAATGTTAAGATCAAGTCGACATGAAAGTTGTTCCAAAAGGAGTCATTGTGTCCTGTTTAAAGGCTATTACTGGTAAATGATAAATTGTTCCATGGTCTCGGACCGTTTAACAGTTCACAATATGCAAGGCTGTCACGGAAGCTTTCTCTCGGTTATACGTCCCTTTTCGCTGATAATCGGTTAAGGCTATCTAAGCATCTTTATCGCATTTCCCACCATTTGGCACAATTATCCTTCACTGCAGGTAATACACATTTCGCGTTACCCTGCACTTGGCTGCAATTAGATTACATCAGATAATGGGTTTTTATCTACTGTTCAGGGCATGTAGACATCATTTCAAATTACCAGGCAGTTTCCTTCTATTATGCACATGCGTTCTACTCAATGGGTTATAGCCTCGATAAAGATGTCATTGCATTTAGTTATGTATTCTGTGCGGGGGGTATTGTTTAAGTTCATATATTCATCTAGCGATAAATTTTATCAGAAGCCATAAATGCATTATTTAGACATTACGATACGAAACACTGGGGTTTTAAGTTACTCGTAGCAGCAATGTGATATAGCGACATTTGTGCATGAGGATAATTTTTATGTTTGTGCGTCATTGCTCGGTTGATACACATTCAAGTCCGACAGGTGTCCCTGATAGACATAGACTACTTATTCCGGTAACCACGCAGCCTTGTCTGTGCTCTGAAATCCGGGTGACATATCGGCATTGCACATGTATATTCGTGCAATTGATTTGCTGGTGGTGGGCGATGCGACACTTATGTACTAAAAAGCTATCCAGGAAGAACCCGCTAGACCAATCGAGCAGATTGCAATAATAAATCACTGGTGTGCGGCTTCGTGTGTCAACAGTCTTAACTGATGAGTATGACGTTTACATTCAGATTCAAAGCTGCAACCGCTGTTTTTCTACAGCTGACATGTACTTGCTATGGTGATTGTTGTATTGAATAAACAAAGCAAATTATTTTTGCACCATGAAATCCGGATGGCATACTGTATTGATGTTTGAAGTGCAGGCTAGGATTTTAATGTGTCTTTCCTTAATGCGTGCATTAATTTCTAAATTCTTTGGAACCTTATAATTTACGACAGAACGAATAACGCATTTGGCTACGGATAATTGTTATGTGGTAATTTCGGCTCGTTCAAGATACACGAATAAAAACGATATGCGTTGTACCCGTCAGAACATTCATGCCACATGTATACCTGGCGGGTATTATGTTAAGCTAAAAGGCAAAGGCCCCTGTAGAAGCCTACACTCTGCTATTGACTGCATGATCCTAGTTTGTTGTTGAGCCTGCCATTCTCCTGTCGAGGGGTTTGCTGAATAATGACCCTGCTACCTTGTACCAAACCACTTTATATACTGTCTGTACCGTCATAAGCGGGCATAGTATTTACTGTTGACCAACGCTACCGCAGCTAATCGAAGCTGGGGATTCGAAAGTGGATGCTGTCTTACTTTGCCTAGACAACCTACTAAGACCCGCGCGCTGTGCTCTTGGGAAGATTTCATCATAGTATCTTATCGATTTCGTACAAATACGTTAGCATGCTAGTGACCGACTGCAACACTGCTCACCGTGTTGTCGCGCCAATAGGGGTGGTCATGTTCCATGCGTCGTCTTTCGGTAGGAACCCTAACGCCTTTATATCAGTCGATGAGCATAATACTTTTCATCCCAAAGATTACTGATGTATCAAAGGAAACCTTAGTTGACACCCATTAAACAGCAATTACTAGCGTCTATGTGTACGATAACGTTATACTAAAATGATATGTCCGCACAGAGATATAAAACTGCACGTTCCGCGTCAAAACGAC
>CM067356.1:29189703-29402203 GCA_034190875.2 Urechis unicinctus
AAATCCATTGAATAAATTTTCAATCTTTTAGACAAATGCATCACTGCTTTGCGGTCTTCTGAAGTCGTATCTCCTTTATAATGAACGGTAGCAATCTGCTTAACGTATAATCAACTATGGCTTAACTGCATAGCATTATTTCATATAGTGACTGCATTGCTGCTGCTAGCTTCACCACAATCGCACCTCGTGTGAATGTAACAGCAGTTATCTGAACGCGTTTTTTAAAACCTTTGATATCAATAATTCGAAATCCATATTTTTATAATTCCTATTGATCAGACTACAGTATCGCCCTAAATAAACACAAAAAATAGATTCAACATATAAGGAGTCAATGTTATGGATCAGACATTGAATGACGTTGATGGAGGTGAATGGCAATAACAGTGATGAGCTTCATACAGATGCAATGATCCTAGATCATCAACATCGTCTTTATTAACCAATGACAACGACTGCGTCTCGCCATACCTAACCATGGAAGTCTTTTATAACGTCTGACGTTCAAGGTCAAGTGTAATGAATGCAATCGCCATCACCTCGTCTGTATTATGTCATTTGCTGATAACAAACATGGTAAGGCCAGCTAAAATCCAAACAACGTACTCATTGGGTGTCACAACCGATTGCGATTGCCGTGTTTGAAACTAGTTCATCGACCGCAATCTTAATCACATTTTATCACAAACATATGGTGAGCATGGATTTATATTCATAACCGGTTGAAAGAACAACCATGTTTGCGGTATTGATATACACAAATATCCCATATATTTCGAAAGTACACAAATGCTAGCGATATGTACCAATATAGACATTCAGGCACAAAATAATTTCGTCGTACAGCATTTGAAGTTGTAGCCCTGCTATATCAACATACAAACAGCAAATTAGACAAATGTATAACATACGTAGATTTCGAGCTGTTTTGCCAGTGTAAATATTCTGAAAATGATCATAAAGAGGCAAAATATCAAGGAATTATATGCTCCAGCGGCTTCCATCTCCCAAATTATTCAATTATATGGACGATGAATACGCCATCCTTTAAAAGCTAAATGTGTACTGTAACATGATCTACTAACATTACAGTTATACTTCAAGAGATGTTAGGACCAGACAAATCGTATCGCTTGTCTGTCTATTTTTCCTGTCTGACGATCATAACTATGATATAAATAGGAATGAAAACACCTGTACATTGATTGCTCTTCTTAAACTCTAAGCAGTATATGCTTGATGCATATTTGACTGTCGAATAACCATAGACAGTTAATATCTCTTAGCAGAAGGCTCTGGGTACCGATCAATCACAAGCGCATCTAGAACCAGTTACCAACACAAACAGCCTGTGTTTTGCTTCTGGTAAGAGTCATTTGATTATATGATGCGGTCCACATTTACACTCAGCATCGAGGAATTGACCTTTAGGAGACGTCACTGCATGAATGGGTAAAAGAACCAGCTTAGTCCACGTTTCTTGGAACCACAACACATTTCTATTGCTGCTCGACAATTCGACGGATAAATATTCCGCAGGTATGATTAGTGCTTCCATCGTTATTCGCTAAGCTGTCTGGCGAGGCGAAATCGCTCCTACCTTTGCATTTCGTGGCTCAGAAGGTTGTTGATATATTCATGAAGAGAGACAATGCATTCGCAGTACGTCATAGTAGACGTAGGCAATCGGGATTCATATAGTTAGGAAAGTTGTTAATAAAGCTGTTTGAATAATGTCAAACCTCGCAAACCTTCTTCCTTCCTGTCACAGAAATGTTCGTTGCCTTGTGGTTAAGTAATGTCAATGTGTTTCCGTATTGTTGATAACAATGTGTCCACATTGTATAAGATCAATTTATAAGCTAATTAGACCCAACAATATTGCATAGCTAATGAACTGTATGCTTTTGCATATCAGAAATATCACGCTTGTATATAATCGCTTTGTTGGATCCAATTGGACAGAATTTATCGTTTAAACTCATCGTGTACTGGTTCTATATTCCACATGGTTCAGACTTGAGCTGTGGTTATTCGTCAATCATGGGAAGTTAATAAGTCCTGGTATAGATGATTCCGGGTTGGTGCTTCATATAAATGGCATGTATCCAGTTCCCGCTTATCAGTTTTGCAAATATTCATAGAAACCGCTTTTTTTAACTTGTGACCAAGGCTACTGTGCCTCGTAACGAACTGATCAAATATTTTCCTTTGTACTATTACAAAACGATCAAGAAGAACAGTTTTTGGTATATAAGGTATGAATCAGGTCCTCGTTGGCCTGGGAGCTATTCAATGTGATACTGAACGTTTATATGGGTGCTGACCTGTCTGATATTGTAGACCTAGGAGTAACGAGCGACCTTAGAGCTCTTGGTGAGCAGACGATGCAGCGGAACCTCGGCTACGAAGAGCACAATCTGTGCATTATATCTTTGTTCCTGCCTTGTCGATGTTTTAGTAGCACCTATTGGTGTCAGTCTAGCATGCTGGTAATACATCCTGGGTTTCGCCCGCAGCAGTCTCTCGTGGGAAAACTGTGCTGAACCTTTTGCAGCAGATTGATTGGTTAGAATTCAAATCCCATGCAGTAGCGACCGGCACTGCCGAGCACATGTCCGATAAGGATAGTAGGCGCACACTGACTATGGTCAGCTGCTAAGGTTTCCACTCACAAATTCAAGAGGCTTTGGTGGTGGTATCACGCATGTAAAATATCAAAAATGAGGCCCTCCTTTGAGCGTAACATAGGACCGGACTGCACCCCACTGGCGTAAATAACCTTACATGGCCTCACCATGATCTCACCACGTTTGAGCCTGATAACAATGATTTACTCACAACTGGACCCGTTTGATCAGCTTTTGGGTGATGATAACAAGTACACAAATCGTGATCTACATTTATGAACATAAACACTGGTGTTAACCACATCATATGTGCGTATGGGTTATGAGCGCATCTAGTAGCTTCACGACTCTGAGATCGTGTCAATTTTGCACTGTACACTTGCGCTGTACACAACAATATGAATGCAACCTCAAGAATTGACATGTGTGAGGCATTTGTGACATTTGACGGACTGACATTGACTTATAACGATGCCGTTGAGCAGCATCTTTACATTGTAGCGCGGAAGCTGTATTGTCTGTTAAGGAGTTTGATATATTTGATACATGGAATGTTTAACATCCATTAATTCTTAACATATGCCTCCTACGATGCCCCACTAACCCTCCAGCTTGAAGTCTAGCCGTGTGTTGCCATTTATTGGGGTTTTTTTAGATTCTACTGTTCAATTTTTCCAAGCGTATTTGTTCTTCACATTATATAGCCACAAGTCGTTAGTGGGTGTCAGCTGGGTAATTTATCATTGTCAGATTACTCATTGATTTACATACAACCGTCTGCCGGCGATTACCAGAAAGGATTTCACTGATGTACATCACAATATTTTGTGAGATATAATTTTCTAAACATATATATCATATCTCTCTCTACAGTGTCATTATATGTATCACAGAATGTCGGCTAGGAATATCTGGATAGCTAAAGTAACAGTTTGTCGATTACATTAGATCTGTCATCATATAATCTTGATGAAAATCAAGGCCAATTAATCATAGTCTCGAGTTTGAGTAGTAAATCGACAGTGATGCTGTGACGAAGGCAAAGTAGAGTAAATGGAAAATAACTTACTATTTTGCTCGTGCCTTTTCCAGTTTCATATCTTGTTAAAGCTCTTGCTGCTTTTATATATTTAGGTCACATTTACAAATAAAAGATGAACAAAGTCGCAATATTTGGCAAAAAAACAACCCATTCATGCTGAAGGCACCAACATAAGTTACTGATTGGTTTGAGAAATAATTCGCGTTCTTTTATTTTTTTCCTGTTAATTCTGTACTAGCTGACCTATGACATAGTTAGGATTAGGTCACACTTATTCTGTTGCATTGAAAAGATCCTTCCACTCAGGCAATGTCATCCAAGCTAGCCACACTCCAGCCGATTAAGTTGCCAAATCCTCATTCCGATTATTGATGAAGTACTTTTGCCTGATCGTTAATCTCTCTCAAACAGCACTGCATGGAACCCTACATCTATAAATTGGGTGTTTTAACTTCCGCACTTGTCTGCATTCCTTCGCAGTTAATGCTCTCAGGAATATTAGTTTCAACATTCATTCCAAAATGTAGCACTTATTGAACTAAGCTATTTGGTGTTTAAGTAGTCTTGTCATGCCTATGTTCAAATATACTTTGTTGAGGATTATAATGATGAACTACATCTACAATTGCATAACCTCATCTAAAGTTAGAGCTTTTCTCTAATATTCGTCTCCCAGTTCTGATTAAGTGTGCAACATCAATGATCAAACTTATATCAATCTAGGTATCTAGGTACAAAATCGGCCTTTTTTTTCTTCAAGTTCATTAATCACCATAATGAAACCGATATCGTTGATGTCTGGGTAGTTCTCGTAGTGTTATTGTATGTTTTACCGTGAATCATTCTCAAAGATTGGGAGGCGTGAAAGCAAATTTTCAGTTGCGAAAGTCGCCTATGCATTAAATGTCGAAGAATGTTAGATGTCTATATGCATGATTGAATGAATACAATTATGTATGCCTCAACCTGGAAGTACGATAGTATGAATTACAGGGGATGTTGCCGATATTGAGCCCCCTTTTTGCTTACCGCTTTTTGAGTGTCAATCAACTACAAGTGCATATTGAAACACGACCCGTAATTGCTAGCATCATTATTTATATCTAATTAGAACTGGAAAATTGCACATTTTGTCATCTACGGGCAAGGGGATCAACTGCCACAATAGAAAACTTGATAATTGGCAATTTCTCATAGCCGACGGCCTATTCTCAGGGCAATTTATTGCAGTCGAACTTTAGGCCCACAAGGATTCTTCTGTGTTGAACCAATCATTTTCAACCGCGACCACTATTTCAATGAATAAACAACAAAGGCCAACATTGTGGCTCACCTTGGAGCGCTTCCTATTTGACTCAATCGAAGATATATGGTACAACAAAGATACGGCATAAAAAGGCTGCCAGCTATTGATGCCGATTTTTGCCAAGAATCTTTTTATTCAAAACAAATAAAGTCAACAGGATTAAACATTTTGATGCAGCCACAACGAATGCTACATGGTTAACAGGTTCAAACAATTCGAATATAAGTGTTACAAACCACTTGCTGCTACTCGCGCTCCCAATGATCTACATTAAACCTATCAGTCGGTACTCAAGGTAAAATTGTTCTCTGCACTTGTGGTGTCGATTCGTTGATAGTCAGATAAACCTACATATAGTATAGGCGGCAGTTATCGCGTCTGTTAGCAAACAGCTCTCGACTTTGTATAACCCGAGAAGGCAAGATTGACAGGAGCAAAAACAATTATTAGATATTTGTAATTGGTTGCGTCTAGGTAATGCTAGGACCAAATGTTTTCTTGATAAATGATATATACAATGCTGCTAACATACTGAACGACAAATTTGCACATGTTACTCAATTTCAATGACAAAAATGCTCACAGGAAATCTTGCTTATCGTTCGTAAGATTAAATGCCAAATACTTTCAACTTAGCTGCACGCAAAGTACTGCACAAAGGAACGAGTAACGAATGTTGTAAACACTGCAATGGTGATACAGCTCTTCTTGTCACCTAGATGCATGTATTTTGCTTATGAACAAAATGGTCCTCTAATTCTGGGCGGCAACAACTTGACTCGCTGTGGGGTGGGTTTAGGGGCTCATTTTGTTAATCAGTCTGGTATATTTGAATAGTAAAGCTACTCTGGATATTACTACATTTAGTTTGCATGCATTATATGGTTGGCATGTGCTAATCACGGGTGCACGGTCGTCTGATACACAGCGCTAATGTACGAGTCTGATACTCATTTACATCTGGATATTATTAAATAGCACAAACGTTAAGGTCTATTGGTAAAGGTGTGGTCTGGCCAGCAGATAACCTAGCCACATTTCTGTCAATCGATGTAGCATCACACTCGATGGTTGAATTACAACCCATTTCAATATTTTGTCAATCAAGCTAATACACAGAGTGTTATCATTTTATTTCAGTATTTCTCTGTTGTAAATGCGGTTGACTTTTGATAGTTAAGTTGTTCGATACTATTAAACGCCCAATTATGCTTTTGGGAATTTTGTACCATTGATTGTTGATGTGATAGGGTGCAGGCTCTCATTATAAGAACAAACTTCGAAGCTGTACTGATTATGATGGGGTCAATTTAGCTGTCTTACACATTTCCAGGATCCCAAAATCGTGTGCATTTGTTCATGTACATTATGGAATCCCGCTGAATATAGTGGAGGCAGTAACTAGACAACACCATGAACTTAATGACTTTTGTTCTGTAACTGATGTATTACGCTGACTGGCAGGGACACTTACACCGTTTACTGCTTGCAAAACCGCAACTATAAAACTACATTTCACATAGAGAGCTGCTGTATATTGTGCTACCATCGCCACTCATTAAATCTTTTCTGCATTATCAATTTTCCTCAATTAGTAGCAATGATTATCAATACCCTGTGCACTGTAGCTTGCCTCTTGTCGATACCAAAGCAAACACCCCAGCACTGCCACGTACCGATTAATGCGCTAATTACCGGCTACTGGTTGATTCAATAGATAAATATGTGACGTATCAAAGTCTGCCCAGAGTAACAGTTACCCAGTATGACACGTTCATTTTGCTCCCTCCATCCTAACCATTATGGCAAGAAATCGAAGTTGGTAAAATACATTAATGTGTTAAGTAACATTATCAAGTGTGTTTATGGTTGGCACTATTTACAGAATGTAATTCAACATCGTTAACGGTCAACGGTTATCTCATATCGAACGAGCGCACAAACCAATTGTAACACCTCATCGACTTCATATAGCACACAGAGATTGTAGTAAATCAGATAATGCGTGTAGAAAAGCTCTCCCCGGAGACATTTGTCGAACGCAGACATAGACACACTCCATTCGGCCCCAGAGTAGTTGTCGAAACCGAACAAAACAGTAATTAGTCCCAAGACAATAGTTTGTGATAGTAAGTACTGCCCATGTCAATTCCTCTTGGGAGATCCGATCATTCTTAAATATAACATATAATACGCTGCGGGATAGCTGCACGAAAATCAATTCAGCTATAATGCAATTTGCTCTTTTTCAACAGGCCGTGCAAACCGCAAAAACTACGATATACATCTCATAAATCCTGAAATACAACAATCTTATTATATACTAGCCGAGCATGTTTTAATAACTGTGTAAGGAAAACGTATGGGCTCCCTTTGTAGGTTAGCTGTTCGTCAATGTCACACAGGGTCATTTCATCTTTGTTCTAGCCTATCCCTCGAAGTTATCCTTTTCGTGCCTGCTGCTGATTGATATAAACTTCTTCATAGGCTCGTTTGGCCGTCACATTGCTCGTATTCTTAGGCATGCTTAAAACATTTTGCCATCCATGGTTAGAGTTCATGGAATATCCACCGCTAACTTTGTATTGTCCACGTCCCTGACACCAGGGGCTCATATATTTTAGGCTAAAGTCTATCGTATGTTCAAAGTAAATATATTACAAAAATTCATAAAACGTGAATAATATTTGTACACTAGGCCTCTTCAACATTAATCGTCTTCTGCCGGTAGATCAGCTACTGAATTCGCCTATCTGGCCATCCGAGAAAATGTTGTATTGCAGCCTCTCTTAATTTCATGAATGCGGTTAATGTCATTTATTGGGTTAATATTAACGAATAGACTGAAGTTGGTGATGCTGTCATATCATTTCAATATCAACAAGAGAGTGATGGTGAGCTGCATGACTGAGGACAGAAACATGACATTCACACGTGTTATTGATCGAGTATATTTAGAGACTGAATCGCTGTCATACCCCTTTCTGGTGTGGAGACTTTGTCAAAGACACCCACAGTCAGCTTGCCCACAGTCATACGTTTGAATTTATTTAACTTGCTCCGATAATACATCTGCAATACATCAATAATATATAGCATTTCTTTGTTAGAATTAACCACTCAAATTATCTCAATTTGAAGATCAATTCAGTGGGAATTTAATTACAATATTTATTTTCCGGACAGCATGCTGAAACCCCTGAACCTCGCTTGACATACAAGTTACCGTAAAATAGCAGCCTTAACACATTTCTTGTTATTCGTTTATATTGGCATTCATGCGGTTGTCATTGAGGAATAGAAAGATCATACAAAATAGTTACGCTGCTATGACTGTCCAATATCGATATGAGAATAATGACGATACATGCCTCCATTGAGAATAAGGATAGCTTTGCTGTCGTTTGTCATGGCCTTCACTACTGCTGCACATTCACTCATAGACACAATACCATGCATATCAATGCAATATATGTGTTTATTTCGTACGCAAGGTACCAATATGAGAATAGACGTACGATAAAGAACAAGCTG
The DNA here is from genome assembly GCA_034190875.2 of Urechis unicinctus. Classification (NCBI taxonomy): domain Eukaryota; kingdom Metazoa; phylum Annelida; class Polychaeta; order Xenopneusta; family Urechidae; genus Urechis; species Urechis unicinctus. The sequence continues at coordinate 29,198,219 of CM067356.1, forward strand.
TTCAACCTAATAAAGCAAACTACTACGATAGAATATTTAAAACCATTCGTAGTTATAGCATGAATCAATGCCTCTTGTTTATTTGTTAACGACTCATTTTGAACTATTTTTGCGATATTATGTATACCTCATTTTCTATACAATGCTCTGCATATATCTGAGATAAGCGAGGTGGTTGGGCATTATTACAAGCATATTTTTCGATGCAGCGTAGCACTGCATTTGTATTATGACCCAGCTGAACAATGAGTTTTGACGTCCCTATGTACAACGAAATCATATTAAGAGGCTGCCTAATTAACATCTAAGTATGCGTACATATTTGGAATTTGAGTACAGCAACAGCATGTTTTTAAACATCGAATGGGCAGACACTGCTATGTTATGAATGTACTCAATTTTGGCGTGGTATGTTTGCCATTGAAGGATTCAACGACGAAAATTCTAATGGATCAGGAATATTAATGAAAAGATTGGGCACATAGTTAATTGGCAGTTATTGTGCATCATTTGTCATAAATTGATTCCTGGCGAACCAAACCAATTCTTCTTATCACAAATTAACCCCTGAATGTACATTGTTGAGGTGAGACAAAGACTGTGTGCAAGCCTTGATGGTTTCGCTTAGATGTTCTTTGGGTTAACTCAGTGCTATGATTATTCTTCCTGGAGGCATACTTTCATAATATATGGTGGTTGTTTACATCACGGCGGGCGAGTGGAGCTGCCCCTCTCGCGGAACCAGAAGGCCAGATTGACTGCAGGGAGTGGTCAGAAAACAACCGCCAGGGGGTGGTCAAGCGTGGGAGTGCTCATAATCGCTTACGGACAATTATTCTAAGACACTTATTCTAAGACACTTTCGATACAGATAATGTGCGTAGTATAGATTTTATACTAGCCCATATTCTCAGTAGAGACACTCACCTCAAGCTCTCAGAGAATTTGTTATTTGTCTCTGGACAATAGATTCAGGTAGACCTACATATCCACGTTAGTTAAAATCATTTTCCTGTGTTGTGAATCCAACAAGGAGTGACGTTCACATTAAATAACTATGCACGATACAAAGCATATATTCAGATAGGGGTCGGGGTGGGGGGGTGGTCATTCCATAGGAATGATCGATGTCCAATAGCGGCTTATCACATAGGAACACGTAACTGTGTATCGGCCATGGAGCACAAGAAAAACAAGACCCTTACATTCATGCGTACAAATATACATCTTAATACATAGAGTATAAAATAAATCTCTAGGAAACAAGCTAGGGGTTATTTATGAGAGTAATACTTGACAGGCTATTGCAACTCCCCTGACGCAAAGTACATTAGTTCCGGCCTCCTTAATCGGTGATAGTACATACCAACAGATATCTTACAGAGGCGTACCAGTCAAAGATAGACATGACAAGTTATTCATAAAGGAATACCAGGCGAGGAAAATGTCCTTCTGTATATATCTTTGCTTCATCTAGAATCACTCGTAGTCAAGTTATATATAGACAGACATCATACACGACTAATAAATATCAATAATATAAGTCATACACGGACGATGCAAGCGTGATTATATCAGCAATTATATCATGATTTCGTAGTTACCGGATGCCTGGAATATTCCGATCAGCCCCGACAGCCTTAAGCAGCTTATTACGGTGTTCACTCCAAAAGCAAAACGTAATGTATTCATTGGAAAGAAAATGTGTGATAAGGCAAGTGCAACGCGCAATATGCTCTTATTAAATTATTGTGACGGTCATTATGAGCAACAGATATGCTGCACGATGGTAATGCATTCGTGATGCTCTTTTCTAACCAATCGCTGACGATCAACTCGAGAGGAAATTTAACGACAGACGCATTGATCGGATCCTGTCTTTCAGATTGATGGATCATAAATGTTATACCAGCAGCATCATCTAACTGAAACTATCCATTGAAGCATCAGTATCACAATCGTCGTATTAAGCACATTATCAAGAAGTGATTTGTTTCACAGCCAAACTTAACCTTACGTTCACTGTTCACAGCATACAACTGTGTGTATAAACTGAGCACTTATGTGTACATACACAGCCAGAAAAAAACCCTGACAAAGAAAACACGATTGGCAAATTCAGGCGGGGAATAGAGAGCCATGAATATGCAGAATGGGTTTAATAGGTTGAATTGACACAACGGGCGGTTCTCACGGGCGCAGTTACGTTGTCCATCTTTGGCAGCTACTTGTCCTGTGGTAATGACTAGAAAGGCGGAATGCGTGCCGTGTAACGTATGCGTATTACTACAGATGAATTTAATTCCATTGTCTATACTTTCGTGCTTGCGGCTTTTCAATGCCAACAAATGACCTTGATCGCTTGTGAGGTTGACTAGTTTCCTCACCACCCTGTCGTAAACAGTTTTTACTCAATTTTACCATCTCCACCAGAAAGCTTCTGGCCCGCCAGTTTCTAGTCAGTTATTCCTTAACCCCAACGTAACTGCCTCATTAACGGGCGAGCTCGTTGGTGAACCTACCAGAAGCCACTCAGCCAATAAAATTCGCTGACGGAGGGCAGCCTCCAAAAGTAACGGAATTTCGGTCACTTTGATAAATAAAGACGTTATCCTGTCTGTAGAAGAATAAAACATATTTCTCTTTTTTTGGCCCTACAACGTCGTGTGTGTCTTCCATTCACCACGTATTCAAAGTCGACAGAACCAAACTCGACAACCCCATCCCCTTATCCCTACAGCACCACCCCATCTTCCCGTTACCCCAATGCAATGTCGATGGGAATTATTGAGCAATGGCTGACATAACTGCTGTTAAATAGAATTATGAACGACTATCGGAGCTTCGCCCGAACTCTATACATAATATTGCTTTTACCGGTGTACATGCATACCGAACATTTCAATCTCCAGACACAAATAAAAACGATGACATTAAGTGTTTATGTGCGATTGTGCTCACACACATTTGTCACCGTCCGCTGGAGTATTCAACAGCGGTTACGCACCATACAAATTCAATTTATGATCAAAATGATTGTGTACATGAATAGAGATCAAAACATACGATAGCATATGCCGGGAAAGCATTCGTGTAATTGAGTTACCAGAGACGCAAGGAGTTATCTGCCAAAACGCTATCTTGGCATAAGTTTGGAGGAGTCGAGTCATGCAGTGTAGAGCCACTAAATGGATGCATTAAATTTGTTTGACTGCCATAGTCCTGTGCGTGTAACAGAGAAAGACCCGAAACACAACAATTATTGGTTAACGGCATTGTGCCATTCCTTAATCGTTGCATTAGGAATCGCTTTGTTATATTGCAATGCTGTAAATTAATCTTTCCTAGCTGTACCAAGTGTGTATATTGATAAACACATATTTGGTAAATTATCCAACCAAATGGTCACAACTCGCGTGCTATGAGCCAGAACCACGATTTCCAGTTCTTTGGGTCATATCTATGAATCTGTTTGTTGATGGCATTGTCTCAGGAGACCAATTTGTCAGAAGAAAACACACAAAAACGATTGTTCTGAGATGCCGGTGGTGCTTTGTGGCTGCTTAGCTCCCGAAGGCAAGTCAATTGACGTGTTGTGCGCAGAGGGAAATGCGCAGGAGAGAACAGTAAGTCACTGTGATTTTGCTATACGAGTTTACAAATGCTAAAACCCGTTGAATGCAATAATTCATATGGTCACTATAAAAGGGGACATCGTAAGAAATAGGAATGCAATGGGTGCTGCCCTGCACAATACTCATTCACAGCCGATGTATGTCAACAAAGATATAATGCAATTAATTGACTTTATCAGTTTTGCAAATGATGAGAAAAGTGTTACGAAGTAAACACTGCTGATTTATTGCCGGAAGCCATTGGCCATTGCCATGAATAAAAAGCGACACCAGCGACGAACACATCAGAACTACAAACACATCATTGACCCCTGATATATCCAAATCACCCGGACAAAAACACTGACTGCTGTTTTATGGCTGACATTGATATAAATTATCACATGCCATTAGCATGAAGCAAAGCCAATCCCATTATTGGCGTTCCGTGGATTGACATTTGGATCTATGTATGGAGCCATCTAGAATCGAGGTGGTTTATTGGTTGGCTGTTATCGCCTTATCGTAGGTGCAATTAATATGCAATTATTCGCTGTATATAGAAAGTTAATAAGTCGTCTCGCATATAGGTTCGTCGCAGAAGCATTCAAAGCCATAGATCTGACTTTAACTGCCACAAAAAATACCTTTGAGCTGATATAGAATATTCCTTCATTGAAACTCGTGTTTCTTGCATCTGGAAACATTATACGATATGGAACTTAGCAATGCAAAATGCACATTATTGGACAAATATCAATAATATAAATTAATTAAACACATGATGCATAAATGAGCATAGCACCAATTTTTATCTCATATGATTCATGCTGTTGCGCCACGCGATAGAATTTAATAACAAAACCAAACACAACCCGTTGCCTCAAAAACTGACATTAGTTTTGTAAAGATAAGGGTAAAGGCAGCTTCCTAATATAATGATAAAGTGAACAGCAAGTAAATAACGTGGTGAGTGATCACGAACAACAGGCTAACGCAATCAGCTGCTCTCAACACGGACCGATTAGGGATATGACTCTTGCTGGTGAGGTGAACCACATTGCATAATTGGAAACAATTAATGACCTATGTTGAGGTACAAGAGGCACAAATCAGTGTAGATTACATTGGCTTTGTACAATGTCATAGATTCTAATGAGTCCATGGTACCTAAAGCTGAACTATTGTAGTTCCAACTCCGTCGTTATATGTCATTTAGCAATATTATGAACAACAGATTAGGTTAATACACGCGCCTATCCATATAGAAGACACGATTATTAAGTTAGGCGACCCCGTTTACCCACTACTGTCCAAGAATTGTTTCCACAAACCCTGCTAGATTGAGACGCTCTGTTATATGATTACATCAGTTGTGGTTTTGGATGTAATCTGCACAGTTTAAACTCAATCTAGACAGTCCGTTATTGCTGGCTATGCCGATTTCAACCAGTTTCAGAATAGTTATATTCTATAAACAGACATAACAACCTCAAACTCAGGCTGGTCGTCGAATCTGACAGAACAAACGTTATTGGTCCCAAGACAACGGCTTCTGGTAGACCTTTATATCCACTGTAATTCCTTTTGAGTGACCAATTATTCCTAAATGGCAATTAATACATGAAGGAATGTCTGCTGAGAAATATAATAAGTGAACCCACTGTTGGCAGATAAAAACCACAAAATGTAATAGTAATGATATACAAGTCAAACAATCTCTTATTGGACATTACTTACATCCTTTATTTAAATTGTTTGTAAAACCAGCTGTGCAGTGATTGGGCCCTTGAAAGGCCGGCCGACATCATGTAGAATATGATCTATTCCTCGTTCTCTCCAATCAAGCCGCTATTTATTGTATTTGAAGCACTTGATTATATCCACGGAAACTATGCCGCTTTTTGTCTTTAATCATACATTGGAGGGTGTTTGCATAAACCATGACAACCTTCCCGGAAATAAATCATCTCAACCCGAGGCTAGCTTTCGAATCAGTCGCAACAAACGTTACTAGTCACAAGACAGGTTATGTTGATTTTGGTTATACGGTTGTTTTAGTGAAATACATTTCCATTTCCAGGATGTTTTTAATAACAAAACGACAGCGTTAGTTTATAAATCCATTCTGTATTTATCGCACATATTGAACGATAACAGCATTTCCCTACGCGTATGTGCAAGGTTTCAATTGAACTGGGCCCGGTAGCCATTGGCTTCTAGAAGTTGCACTAGGTGTTTTGAAGTAACAACATTAAGGGCCGGAAGTGCCCAATAAATTATTAGCCAACTTATGGTGGCTTCAATATTGAATCTTTTGAATACTTACAAACATGCATGATTCGTTCGAGGCAGGATATAATCTACCAAACGATCCGTGCGTCTTCTGAGTCGTCGGTTTGGCTATACTTGGCGTTGCGTGTGGTGTCGTTAATGAGAAAATAAGCAGCGGGAACACAAATGCAAATAGGGATAGATGGTCGAGCAACAGTGATCTAGTAATACGCAGTTGGCTGGTGGTTCTCGGGTTCATCGCGCCACTGCCGATTATATAAATATTCGTTATCCGAAAAAAAGAAGCGATTAATGAGTTGCGAATTACGGAAACACAGCTCTTCCTCTGTTATCACGAAACATAAATCTAATCAGGTTTTGATTACAATTTGTTTCCCTGTTTCAAGGCAGACTTTGTTAAGTTGCTGATCTTGTCTTGACATTTCCAGACATGTGAGGTATATGTTTATTCGTTTGTCTAATAGCAAACAAATGAGCGCACATGTTTCAACTAATCCGACTCCCCAACCACCTGCTTCATCTTGATACAGGCTATCTAGCCAGTCAGATATTGCTGGTAGTATTGTTTTCAACCAGGTTCCGATTTGCAGCATGCGACCGCTGTCAAATTTGACTCGCCCAAGTCGAGTCGTCAACGCCAAGGGCGCGAATGTTATTAGTCCAGGACAATGGATTCTAGTAGAACTCAATACTCAAGCTAATTCCTTCATGGTAGGCCAATCGTTCGTAAGCGTGACGTCTAATACCCAGGGGACCATCTGCTTGGAGTGCACCCATCAATCGTTATAGTTATAGAAACATCAATTGCCGCTGTTGTCTTCGCTTCAATATGCGTTGCAGACCTCAATATAAGTGAACACACATAGGGTTTATGTTAATTTATGCACCGCGTTTGTTTCAACAACTCAGCAGTGAGAAGCTGCTCGTCAGGGTCACAACGTCCAGTCAAATGTGATACTGTTGGTGTTCTTTCCTCTCTTTTGAGATTACCTATTCGATTGCTTTGTAGCCGTTAATCAAATTCAGTTTTCTACCTTTTGATCTGGTGTTTATTACATCTATTGATATCAAGTAACATATGCAGCTGCTCAAGATAGCACATGAAACCACTGGTTGTTATAGCAACTACCAAACCTTAACTTTAAGGAACCAGTGTTAAAATTTCGAAATTTATACGTGTAATCATTGCAGGAAATGTTAGGCTGTGTGAAAATGATTTCGAGGCAACGGAATAGAGAACAGGATCGCATGACACATAACCATTCTAGTTGGCACTGGGGAGGGGGGACTTTCCATCCTATATACATCACACACCGCAGGGCTCACACATCATGGTGGCTTTTTATGGAGGGTGTGGAGCGAAGTACATTATTTCTCCGGAGATATATAACGCAAACCAAAATTTCCCAATTGAGTATCAATCATTATTAGCCATGACAAATTAAGGAAATTAGGAAGGAACGCAATGGGGGTTAGGGTGAGAACGGGGCATAAATAAATCGACGGAAGTCGTTGCGGGGATTGAATGGATTACTGCATCTCCAGTGGTGAAGGTGTCTTAAGTAACAGCAATTCCTGTGTATATTTACAGCTTTTTTCACCCGCCGGGCATCCAGTTGGCATGTTTGTAAGGAAATGCCGCGTTTACCATATCTGCTGTTCGTCGATTTTGTTAGCTGGGATAATCGATTTCATAACATAAATAGATAATGCGCACCCATATTCAAAGGTTCTATCTCAATGTGTATATTATCATGGTTGCCCAATGCATATGGTCTATTGCATGATCTATCTGTGCATATGCGTTTGACAGCTGTAATAATTGAATGTATAGCAGTATATCCGTTTGGCTATCACCATGACGTCACATGAATGATCTCCCACAAGTCTTCTATGCATCTGACAATGGATAGGTCTATTGTCCTTATTTGGAGATGTGCCAGATTCTGCACCTCTTTCACGAATTAGCAAATTACAAACCTCGTGGCATTTTAAGCGCATTGACATTCAATATATTAATGCTAATTATGACAAATCAATGATATTCAGTATACAAGCAATTATCTACCCCGACTTAAAACTGTCACATCAATATGCATTTGAATCATCTCAAGGCCAATATACCCCCAAGTTGGCACATGTATGAGACCAATCGTTCATCAATTGAGACCAAGGTATGAGTCTTAGTATTGACCTAAAGCCGTTATGACATTAAAACCCTCAATTAGATACTCATATGATACTTTTCGGAAATCGTGCAGCATAATTTTCAAGGAACGGAAGCCTCTATCATAAGGGCATGCGTCGCTTCCTATGCCTCTGACACTTCCTGTTTCCTTGTGTTCACATGTATATCTCGTGTTCACATATCAGGTGGGGTGTCACCATCTGACGTAGTATACCGTATATAGTGGTGCAATCAACAAACAAGGTTATTTGGTGAGCAGCTTGACTAAGCTAGCCATCAAACGACCCAAGTTTGCTTTGTTTTCGTGGTTATCTGATTACAACTCATTTGAGGTAACTCAATCAAGCAAAAGGTAATAGCAGTTATCAAACTAACACGTGCAAATTGCCGATCACATAGCGAAGTACGCCTTAGGAAATAGTATTTGCGCACATACATGGTCAATGTAGAATCGTTTTCTGCAAACTAGCCCAAACCATGCAAGAACTTAAGTTATGCCATGTTCTAGCTAAGGTCAACTCTTAGTCTAATCAAACACACGGCTGATGAATATATCTGCCGTGGAAGAAAAAGGTGCGCAGCCACATGGTCAAAATAAACTTACTCACATAGCAATTATGCTTTCAGTCATGGGTGAAGAACTTGGAGAGGTAAATGATCGTTGATTGCGCTGCTTCAGCTGGAAACCGTATATGCTTGATCTCGCATGCTTAACACTTGATTACTTGTGAGTCGAATCTCGCACAATTAATATCCGCGCACAGAAAGTACAGTACTTTATCAATTCAATTTGCTTAATAGACTGTGGACGCAACATTAAGCGTACGAAACGGTGCAGTGAGTACGTTCTGAGGTGCTAGAAAGACAAAGTTTTATTGCCGCCGCCCCGGGACATTTAACGATCATTTTAATAACATTGTATCGCATTTCATGCTCATGTAAGTTTGTTATCAAGGCCAGCCCCCTGAGACAAATCCCATAAGGTATAAAACTGTTCTGCCACGTACTGTGATTCCATATAAAAGCATTGCATGACTTTGTACCACTATTGCAGAAGCTATGTTTAGTGATGCTGCCTTTTTAAATAGTAAGTTGAGCAAATATATATGACCAGCAGCGATAAAAGTAACTGGACGAATGAATATCATAGAAATATGGAGAATGTTTGCCATTTGGTGCACTGAAACATCAGCACTCGTAATGTCATCTCCTGTTGTATTCCATCCATTGGTTGAACTTTTCACTCCCGCAAAAAATATTTATCGTGCACCCGGCAGCGTGGGATTGAGGACACATAATTGTGGATTCCGCTATCATTGTCGATATTCAGTGCCAACTCAGCTGCGCGGAGCTCAAATAGATAGGCAACTGGCTAGCGACATTTATGGTTTGGTTCTTCTGGCATTTGGGAACTATGCGTGATCTTTATCTGATAAAAACGAATCACCATATCAACAGACTTGAAGCGCTAATTGAATGTTGCAATTTGGTGTATCCAGTAATGTTAAGCTGGTTCCAATACGCATTTATCGTTCCGGAAAATTTTGGAATCTGACCAACGTGGCCGTTACAATAAGACGAAAAAATTCTTCGTTGTATTGTGTACCATATTTACAAATACGTTTCCTTAGTGGTTTTCTTATAAGTAACGTGCGACTCATTGTAGTGAGCGAGTATTTGCCTCCTATGTGATGCATGCTGAATCCAGCGCTTCAACCAGTCAATAGCAAGGAAGACGTGTAACCTTATGCAAAATTACGTTTTGGTGCAGTGTTTATTGTTCATAGTTGCTGATATTATATTTCCCTATGATTTCTGCATTTAACACAATTGGACATCTCAGGTCATTTTCGGTGTTGCTGCTCCTAAAGCCAATCCAAATGTTGGGTTTGGCTTCATTTGTGCTGTGCGGAGAATCCGTGTTAGCTTCATACATAAGAAAACGCTACAGATTCTGCGTTCGGTATTGCTTGTCAAATTCAACATATTCGATGATGACACAAACAAGGGATCATTCGGCAGGCTGTGTTCATATGTGTGGTATTTCCTTCCAGACAAAACACATTATGCCATACTGAGCCACAAGTAATTTCGAAGTATAGTATCGATGGATGGGGTTTTCTGCGACCACATAATTTATGTTTCAAGGTTCAGATCGTTTACTAACGGGTAACTGTTCACAGTAACAAGACGAGCATTTTATGGTAGTGACGCAAAAAAAGAAACAATTCTATCCTTAATGACTCCGTATAAGAAGTGTCATTATCGTCCAATCAATACAACAATTCCTTGTCCATGGCCAAACCAACTAAACCAAGCGTAAATATCTCCAAAGCTAATTGTCCGACAGCAAGATAATTGGATTCGCCAAGGTTGACCATTCCAGATATTCATCAACCTAGCAAATTCACGGGTAACTCGTCAGGTAGGCACTACCCAGTGTAACCACCCGTGCTAATAAGTACAATGGTATTTTTTTTCAGCATATTGGATCACTAAGTAGATAAAGATCACTGCTTTGTTGAGTAGTATTAATCTGTAGCAAGCATTTGTTTATGTGCATTACTAATACAACGAAATACGTTATTTGCATTCATTAACAAAACGAATACTACCCTTTCCATGTCGAATGTGCAGCCTCTCAGTTCTTACGATTAGTACATATAACAAACACCACAAAACTTACATGGCACAGTGTGTAACGCGAAATTATTAATCGGATATATTGTTTCAGGTTCGGCAACAAAGCACACTAGCTTTGGTGGGTGTAAATGAATTTTTAATTGCATTATGACACTTCCCCATGTCGTGGAGGATTTAGTTTGTAGAGTAATTATGTCATTCGGTAGCTTTTTGACATACTTCATACGATAGTTACATCCATGTGCCATCAGTCTATATCTCCCCTTTGTAGGGTAGACCTAGTCTGCGATATTTGTTTAGTATCTTTTCTTACTTAAAGTTCTAGAGAGAGCATTTGACATTCTACTTTTCTGCCTTTGTCAGTTATTCCATGGCTTCCGCAGATGCAAGTGCTGCCTACCGACGAAATCGATGCGGGGCTATTTCAAGTTAATAGGTCTGCAGGAAATCGCTTGAGAGAATTTACTAACTACTTCTTATTCAAGCGGAAATCACATATGTCAATAAAAGCAGTTATATGGTATTGCTGTTTTTGTGGCTAAAACTACTTATATATTTGCGTTTGTGTTGACTGGATGTGAGTCGCGACATTTGGTCGTATCAGCAGCATTATGCCGATATCAATGTCTAATGCTTATAATAGCTCTGTACCTCTACTTATACAGAATCTTCATAACCACTTGTCAGAAGTGCATATTCAGGATAATAGCGTCAGTTACATGCGCAATGTATTCTTAACTAACAATCGCTCAACCCAACGCCTCTTCAGAATTAGCAAATAAGGTAGCAATTCCAGGGAATGTCCATTCATCCTGGATAACCGCATACCGAATGTATCATCACATGGAAGCCCACATTCCGCGCTCACTGTCAATCTAACCTGCTAACAGATACACGAGTGATTATTCTGCAGACCAATGATTCAATTGTATATGAGTTGCTTGCTCCAAGGTTTCCCTCGAAACGAATTCATCAACCTAGAGATTCTTATACAGGTAACCATCCAAGCTAATCATTTCAGCAAATTTGTTCATCTTTAGATTGCATTACTGCTCTGCGTTCCTCTTTTCGAATTGAATAGTAGTATTCCGAAGAGTTCTCTGTAAACCAGGTAATTTATTGCGAAATAATTTGAAATTACATATTGTGAATTAATATCAACGACGAATGCACTATACTGTCGGCATGCAATTGACATGAATGGTGCATGCTTATAACTGTGACGAAGTTTATACAGAAACAGTAATCCCATGTGCATCTTTTCAATATAGACCAATGACAACCGGCTGCGGAACACGCCATAACTTGATATTGGATATGGGTTATGAACTTACCGAGATCAATGATCATGGCATTGATTGCTGCTGCTCAAATTGGAAACCATATATGCTAGAAATATAGGTGAAATACGGCTCATCAATCTTCTCGAATGATATGCCCATAAGGCTCCATATGACAGTACATAAGAATAATGTATCATCAAGATCCGTTTTAATCTGTTAGCAACGATAATCGATTAATCATACTTTAAGCTGTTTTGAGCCGCTTATCTTAATTACAACAAAAACCCTTACGCTTTACTGACAAATCATAATACACTTCTTCGTGTTTACTCGAAATACGTTTACGCTCTAGTATAAATATATATTACATACATGAACCATATTTTACAGTGGGTGTTTTCAGAGTTTGTTGACGATCAAAATAAACGCCCGACCTTTTATACAGCCGTCCCTGTGTACATTAATGCTATATAATATTTCCTAAACCAAGTTACTGTTATCGAAAAAAGAGCTGTGTATACATACCTCCGTTAGAATCAAGCCCATCATACTGTATGCTCTGGTACCCTAATTAGGGAAACCCCCAATGGTTTTGGATAATGAATACGAACAACCATCACGCGGAAGAACGTCGTCATGTTTTTGTCTATGAGGCATTGAAAACTAAATGTGCGTAAAAATGAATTTGTAGCGTTCAGATAGAACATGAATGCACTGTCAGGTCTATATCATAAATTTTATACTTGCCCCTTAAGCACCGTTGGAGACGTAAGACTAAACCCAAGCCGTGTGAATGAATGAAACTGAATTAATTATTAAACTCTACAGTGTATGATATTGTAGATGGAAACTAGACGACAAAGAAGAAAACGGAGAAGAAAAAGAAGAAGCTGGACTTGTCGATTATCCTCATAAGGAGGATTTTGAATATCTTTTTTTTCCAGCGATTCATCTTTTCTCTTGCCATGCGCACAATGCTGATACATATATGGTAATGGTTCAATAGGCTTAAAGCTAATTTGTTTAAAGAAGATAGCATACAATTGCTGTCATCCATTGTCGAAATAATGTTATCCCATCCCATAATCAACATGCCTAAAATAGCTTAATTTCAAATTGGATACCGCCTAAACACCCAAGCAGCTGGTTAAGGGCGTACACCATCTGTTTGCCTGACATGGCATCGTATACTTTATAAGGCGCTGATTCTAATAAAAGAAGAGAACTAAATAGGTTGACAATTCGACAACGATGTTGAAGCAATGATTTCCATTGGACAACGACATTGAATACTTTAGAGCCCATTTGGTGCAATAAGGGTTTAAGTATAATGTTGATGGGTGGGGCGCAAACTGTGTATATAATGACGATATTTTATCTGTTTCAAAATATTCAGACTACCTACAGAAGTACATATGAATAACTCCAATTTGTCTGGGATCATGTTAGCATTGATGGAACACATTGGCTTCCCATCTTTTTACTTTGATCATTCAATATGACAGTCATGATAATCATTGTGTTTCAATACAACGCAAAACCTCTCTTAACAAATAATGTGTCTGAAAGCTCTCTTCAGTGTTATTGATATGCAAATACGTTATTACTGTTCCTTGCTGGATTAATGCAATGAATAAGGTGCATTCAATTTAACAAGGGGTTAATGCGTGCTGATAATCCCGTCAGGGGTTTGGCAGACTTTCGCGCACTTATTAGAGAGGGAAATAGGTTGTGCTTAACGACAAAAGGTCATATCAGCGGCATTACATCAAGGTCGGACCCGAACTAATTAGTCTTATCGACTCCAAGAAAAGGATACTGCGCCGTAAGAATGAAAGAATCCAATGATTGATCTGAAGCTTGGTCTATCTGCCCATTAGTATGTCTAATTATAATCAAATATGTACAAATCACATAATTAATTATCTTCCTAATCATTGTTTAAGTATGAAAACAGTAGCGATTTTAGAGAATGACTCTTTGTCTCCATTTACCATACTATCAACATAAACCAAAGGAAGGCCGTAATTACTTACTTACTTACACGTGGAAAAACTAACCGAAACAATTGTGTGTAACAAATCATTTTCGTACACTTCAATCGTCATTAGTATATTGTGTGAGTTTTGCAAACTATACATCACTCAATCACTCTAAACCTTCCCAAAACAATCATAATTATACAGAATGCCCTTTCAACCACAGTGACTACATTAATAATATCTAAGGAATGTCCGAACTCTTCGCTCACAGTCCAACCAACTGAAACCAAAGTAATCATCACAAAAAAATATTAACTGTCTAAAGAAGATGTACAACATCGACTTAATCCCTGAAACAAATGTATCAATCCAGCCATGATTATATAGGAAACTCCACAGGTGAGTGCAATCAAATCTTATCATCCATTGCAAAGCTTTCTTTCATGCAGTGACTGTATTACTGCTGCGCGATCCACTTAAGTTGCACCTCGTGTTGGTGAAATTGCAGTTATCGAAACACAAATCTAAAACCTATGAAATGAATCATTTTAAATTAATATATTTGTAATTCACATCAATCAAAATATAATATCGCCCTATACGACAATAAAACACAATAACTAGATTCAGTATACAAGGAGTAAGTGTTATGGATCGGACAATTGATTGACGTTGGTGGAGGTGAATGGCAATATCAGTGATGAGCTTCATATAGATGCAATGATCCTACATACATCAACATCGTCCAGATATTAACCAATGACATTGACGACTGCTGAACTCGCCATCACCTCGCTGGATATTGGATTTGCTGTTTCAAATTTATAATGTCTGTGGTATGTTCAAGGTCATGTCAAGGGTAACACAATCAACAGTATATAACCTTACGTTTGATGTCAGTTAACAAACACGATAAATGTGTTAAAGGTGCATTTCATCAAAAAATCACTCGATTTTTAATCGAAAAAAAAGTTGCTAAATGCAAAAGTATCTTAAATGGTGCTGATATCCGGAATCCAAAGTTGGAATGGCCGTATATATTTCTTGTTGTCCTTGAATAAACTTTCAGTTCCTTATTTTTCACGTCCAGTCAAAAATAGCCCTTATTTGGAAGCTCATGTATTATTAATTCCGGAAGCGCAGAAACGTCATCACTCTGTGCCGTTCGCCGCCAGCGGATGTTTAGTTCGCGCTATTTTCATTGCGATAATGGACGACCCAAGCAAGAAACGAAGAAAAGGTGGAGGGAGAAAGAAGCTATTAACATATTCAACAACTAAGAGAAGGAAGCGTGAGCTAGACCAGCTGCGGTCTAACACGAGGGTCTCTTTAAGATAGGCATTCAGGGAAGTGAGGAGTTTGACCAACGAAGTTTTTGCTGGACAGTAATCTCTTTGTATTATGAATACCCTGCTATCGAATAGGCCTGAATTGAATCGACGTGTGTAAATGTCACCGATTAAATAAAATCTAAGGGCCTATTGTGAGTTCATTGCACTATTTGGATTTGTTAAATGTTGTTGCAAACATACCTTACTTTGTAAATTTCAGGTAGAGAAATTATTGCATCCTTTGACCCTAATTCAATGGCTGGGGTTCAGGTGTCCAATCACAAAAAAACACCCAATAACGCTCTGCTGATGACCCCGCAACATCAGTCTGAACATTGCTCCTGTGCTTAGGCCATCTACACAAGAAACAGTTGAGTTGCAGGTGTCTCGTTTTGATTAACAATATGATTTGGAAATTTGTTTTTGTTGAAATGTACAAATCTTTTATGAGTCACATTCTTTTGTCTGTAAATCCAAACTGTAAAAGAAGAACTCGTGGAATTGGCAAATAAATAATACATGAATTCATTTTAATGTCACTTCTTTTTTCATCAGGCCTAGAATTATGAACATAAAAAGTCAAATCTGAAGATAACGTGTCATGACTTATTGACAAAATAATGTGTGTATAATTCTTTTCTTCTGTGTTTGAGAGACGAAAAATTTGCTATTATATGAATGCTCATTCCATAAAACCAATAGACGATAAATTATGAGATTGTTGAAACAAAATGTTCAGAACAAATAATACCACATGTTTTGTGAGACTAGGCAATTTCAATACTGGGACTTATCAATATAATCCACACAAAAATACCATTCAGAACAATGAGATATTTCCTGATTAAAATTACAAATTAAAACATTTAAGCTTAGTATATTACCAAAACCTACTTTGTATTAAGCCTGTATACTGCCAATACTTGTCAAGGAAGATGTATCTGATCTTCCACACACAGCAGGAGGGAGTTACCCTCCTGTTGCACTCCCCCAAAAAGCCATGAATTCACAGAACCAATTGCTGATAGGCGCCGTGTCTAAGCATCTTTTTTTGGGGGTCCTCAACAACCGCATCTGACTACCAAAGCAAGTCCTCAATGACCATCGGGTCAAGCGCAACTCCTTCCATCTGAGGTAGTGCATATGTGCTAAAGTCTGGGCTGTTGGTGCAACATTGCCGCTCCACAGGGGTAGGCATTTCCCTACATTGAAGGCAGATGCACCAGTCTGGTGAAGTGGTAGTTTATGGAGGGTGGAATCCTTCTTTGGTGTGGGTTGTCGGGTGATTGTAAGTGCAAACTATGGATGTCTGTCTAACCATCAACCAGCAACTGCCGCACCCTATTCAAATCAAGCCATCGCACAAAATTCTGAAAATACTATGAGTAATCAAAAGTCTTCATTTTGATGGACTGAATATCTCCAATGCAAATCGCTCTCTGTGACCAAAATTGCATAAAGGGTTTTTGGAGCAGCTGAAGAGTGCTAACTGCTGAGTTGTACAATACCTTCAATTTCTCTTTCCGTGACAGCTCTAAAGATTTAGCAGCCACTCTACTCTGCTGTAGGGCCTGGTTAGTTATTGATGTGTTGCCAAGGTAGCCTCTGCGAACAAGATTGACTCACTTTCGGCCTGTCGAGGTCTACAAACAAATGAGAACCAGTGGAAATATATGGTTCGATAAGTCCAACATGTGACCCCCTATTTACTGACAAAGTGATTCAATTAGGTAAGGCAAGCCCGATAGCACCTTGTTTGAAGAAGGTGGGGCTCCTCTGCCACCTCTTCGGGCTGGTCTGCAACCTCCACCGACTTGGACACTTGTGTCATGGTGGACAACTTCAAACCATTAAACACGTTCTTCTCAGTCATAATGGATGTATTGAGTTCAATAAAATACCCGTGATAAGAATCCAATTCAAATAATATAGGAACCAACCTCAGTTCCACACAGGTTGTCAGAATCTGTACCATGACCCCTTCCATGGCCTCTTCTTGTACATGATCCCCTTCTTGGCGTTTCGATTGCCTTTAAATTAGAAAGTGGGTTGGTTCAATTTAATTAATGAATGAATATGACAAGAAAAATTCAATCAATAATGTTACAGTGTTTAAGCCAAAAGTCTGCAAAAGTCAGCCAAATACAATTTGTAAACAAAACAGATTTAAGGTCACCTCTGTCACTAAATTTCACCAAATTTAATCCAGCTATCCAAGGCTTCAACAACACATGCACGGTGTTAAAGTAGACAATTATAGACACACAATCTAAACCATGCGTATAAGTCTTATTAAAGTGGGTTGCAACAAACTTAAAATAACCCAAATCAGAGCCAAAACCTTTACACCCGTCTGCTGTCCCTGGTCCAAACCCTTACGATGATACATACCACCCCAAACTCCTAGCACGGACGTTTCAGTACACAGGTATTTGCATTGCCTGACCGCTATCTTCTCTGTAGGGTTTATGTATGCATAGAAGATAGCGGCCGGCCAATTCAAATCCCTGTTTCAGTTCACTATAACCATTTATGAGTTCATTCAGGAATATTCCAATAGTTTGCTTCGAACAACTGTCATGGCTTTATACTCCAAAACGTCAAGAATATCGTTTTTATTACGCTTGAACATGCGCAGCCTCAGGGTTAGCACCAGTCGAACGGTAATATAAATATATAGGACGTCTTGTAGGGCTACCTCAGGGTTTGTTCGCAGGTGTAACGCTATTTATTGTTAAATTTACGGTAATCTATTGTACCGATAGAGTTCACTATATTGAGGCGGGTTCTTTTTTTATATTACATTCGAAAACTCCAATCAACGAAGGGTCATACAAAAAATGTAGGAATCAAAAGACTCACCATTCTGGCTGCTTGCGTTTCCACCTTCTGTCAAATCTGCGCTGCGCGTGACGTCACGACTATGTGTTGTAAACAAATGACCCTTCAATACGCATGCGTCATTTTCCCATCGACATGTGCTCTTGTTTGTTAACATTGGTGTGACCGACAGATTTCGATACGATGACGATATAGTGTTAAACCAGTCCGCAAAATGGTTTATATGGGTTCCAAAAGAGTTGTTCTATTAAATGGAGCAAAAAACCCGCATTCCATTTTTGGGGGAAAAAATGCACCTTTCAGCCAGCAAAAATTCAAACAAAGTATTCATTTGGTGTCACAACAAATTTTCACGTTTCATCCTTGCTGAGCAAACACACTCTAAATCACAGTTTTTAACAAGCATGTATAATAATATCCCTGTTCATACTAGGCCAATTTATTGTACGGATTGCGGCAACATATTTCATTTTGCTATTTACAGTTACCAATTCGCTCCATCTTCCCAGAAGGTATGCTCTAAGTGATCCACACGACAGTTAATGTGTCATTGTAATCTCATAGGAACAAGATTCCACAGGATATACTGAAGCTGTTTTATACCACTAATATGATAAACAAAAACTATCGTTATGTTTTTCTGGTAATTCATAATACAGTTGTTAGTATCTATTCATGTTTATTCGTATGGATTTCAGGACCATGTTATTACATATTTTCCATGTGAACCGTGCTGAAAGTGCGTGTGCGTCAAGATCTAGACAACACATTACCACCAATTCAGCTATGAATGTTCGACATTGACTATTGCAGTCTCCTGAATAAAATGATTTTAGGTAATTTAGCCAAATCTGGATACCGGTTGGCAGAAAGGACCAATGTATAAATACCCCTGTCTGATTCAGAAACCTGTCACACCATTCCTTATCGCATCACATCATATTGTGGACTCAATCTGTCAATAGCAATCTTTTGGCATATTATTCATGTGTAGTAGATATGTAATTATAAATATCAATCCAATTTGACTGTATTATCAAACACTGACGTTGTGCGACTGTATAGAACATGTCTGCGGTGGTGTGTAATACGAAGGTGGTATCACATGGACTCTCTTCATAAAATTGATTTGGAATACCTTTGTGATCCGCCCATTCATCTCAACTCTTCTCCTTCACACACACAAAAAACATATAAAGCAATGGCTTAAGCAGCACTTGAGCGATATTCATATAAAGGAGATCAATATAGCTCCATTGGGTTAACCATGTAGTTCTAAGGTAATATTTCCGCCGCCCATTGTCGACACCAGCAAATTTGATCGTTAGTATCTTGGATTTGTTTTGAAAACCAAATCTAATTAGACATTTACTTTAACTGGCGCGGATTAGATAGGAGAAATATAGTGATCTACAAATTATTTAAATAGAGTGTTATACCTATTATTTAATTTTTCCATTTGATGCGAAGTTTGACTGTTTTCGTACCCATCTATCGCTTTCATGATCTCATTCCGTGCTCAATTCCTGCTCATGAACGTTCTCTGACACAGCATACTCCCAGAGACAAATCATCTTTCCATAAGGCCTAATTCTGTCCTACAACGCGGTGTGATTCCACGAAGATACATATTCGGTGCATCCAATGGCTGTGTACGTTGGTTATAGTTGCTGAGATATTTCAGGCTTTCACGAAATGAATTGACGTCATGCATGGGTGCAAAGTAATAGCTGCCTGTATGGGAGCATTCATCATTGGATGAAGTTGAAACACTACCACTTGCAATGCCGTCTCATCTTTGTTTAATTGGACATATTTCTTGCATTATGTACTAAAGCGTGTCACAAGAGTGAATGTCATATTGTAGCCCAACACGAAAATATTTGATCCTGCTCTATTGGGGCTGACTGCATGGGACGCATGTTTGAGGATTCCGCTGGTGATAGTCGCCATTGGGTACTATCACCGTCGGATGAAATGTTGGTTCATCTTACGCGCGGAGTATAAACAACTAGGCAACTGACTTGGGACGTGCAAGTGGTTTCGCCAGGCATTGGTTAAGCATGATCATTAAAATAATATCAAAGGAAACTGCTAGATATCAGTTGGCCAGGTTATATGTGAATCTTGTGTGTTTGCTTTTCAAGGAGCAACTTCAACTCAGAGCGTGCATTGGTGTTGTGTCGTCGCAATAGAAATAGACAAGCCCTAATGATGTTTCTCAACAGCGTTATAAAAGCACAAATCTTGCATGCACCGATAACTTGTAGCTTTATGTTGACCCATATCCCGATTGACTTCTTATTTAGGTGGCAGAGATACAAATAGACTAATCCTGCATTCATCGATGGATATTTAGTAAATCGTTTTGTTGGAAACGTTGAAAATATAACAAAATGATAAAAGGAGTAACTACCATGAAATAGCGAGGTATGAGCTGTGGTTAGGGCATTACGTCTGTTGAATGTACCATATATCTAGAATTTGCCACTTTAACAATCAAAGTGAAATATATATTGCTGATAGTTATAAAACAATGGAGCTTCAATCAAATAGTTGTATTTTCTTGACCCGATAATTATAAAGCTAGCTCAAGTGTGCATGTGTCTTCTACTGACACAATAGTTATATATTGCTGCTAAATTACTTGAAAACATACTCAGCAGCGTTCACTAGCTGCGCACCTTGCAGGTGCTAAGTCTAGATCTGGACCTATTTCCCTCGCTAACGGGGTGTTTATAATTAGCATTTCTGCCGTGTAATAAATTACATCATGACTTGTACAGTCATAGGGGGGAATGATATTGCTATTGAGCACCGTAAGAGCATTCCACTGAAACCTGTGGACTATCACTGTGGATTCCGTAATAGGATTCATATTGTTAGCGTTACGTGTATACTAAGTAGAAATAAATTTGCATGATGGCTTTCCCATACATGATGAATAAAGCATAGCGAGTCCGATGATACGGATTTCGTATATGCCCCCCATGCATGTTATCACCGGCGACCCATCCAATGAATACCATAGACTATATGAAATCGCAAGTAACATGACGGTTTATGGCAAATACAATTGTTTAGTGTTTCCGATATTGCTTCCCCTCTTGTTTACTGTCTCCATATCAAGTGATATTTTCATCAGTTACTGTTGTTGTTCCTAATGTTAACCCCAATCGGTTACTGTGATGTCCAATGAATCTGTAATCGTTACATAGCGAAGCAAGAAAAGACTCCGCTATTTTCTATATTGCTTGTCAAGTTCAGTATGTTTGTCACTGTTTATATATATATATATATATATATATATATATATATATAATATATATATATATATATATATATATATATATATATATTTATATATATATGTGTATATGTATATATATACATATCTATATATCTCGCTCTAGCGAGAAGCCATATATATAGACTCCGCTAGTTTTTCTATATATCAGTGGAGATATATATATACTGTTTATATATATATATATCTATATACAATATATATATATATAGGAGTATATATATATAGATATAATATTATATATATAGATATATATATATATATATATATATATATGTATATATATATATCTATAGTAGAGATCTATATATAGAGATCTTCCTATATATATATATATATTTATCTCTATATATATTATATATATCTCTCTATATAGATCAATATATATATCTCTATATATCTATCTATCTATATATCCTCTATCTCTCTATCTCTCTATCTATATATATATCTATATATCTATATATCTCTCTCTCTATCTCTATCTATATCTATATATATATATATATATATCTCTCTATATATATCTATATATCTATATATATCGGTAACAAGTCTATGTAGGTAGTAAAGGAACGCAGCGGAAGACCACCTCGATGTTTAGAATACCATGCTAACATTGGCAACTTAGGTTCATAACAACGCTAAGCCTGTATTCCCTAATGAACTTTCTACAATATCTCCAAAATGTAAATGGTATACAGCGAAGATCACAATTGAGGTATTCCATGCCTTGCTGGCTTAGGTAGTAAATTAGGTGCATTCGACAAAAGAAGAATCCAATTGGTACTAGTAATTACGCCCAAGGTTAGTTTGTCTCATTGTTCACTTATTAGAGAAATAAAATTAGTCACAAAATGAGGTCATACCAGCGGTATAAGACCGAGATCAGGCTGGAGCTGAGTATAATTACTGCCCGAAGGAGAATGGTTTTAAACAAGTAGTTTAAAATTCATCCATTTTACTACAGATTATTGAATTAGTGTAAGTGAAGAAACTATTTCTGTACAACTCGTAGCTCATAGAAGCAACGATAATGGTATCAAATAGAAACGAAACTTCCCCGCTCACGGTCGAATAAACTAAACCAATTGTAAATATTGTGTATTCACAATGTCATGATTACAACGACTTCTTAATGCAAGAGATTTCATCACTCTATCGTTCTTGTGTTTATTGACATATATATGGTATTCCAAAAAGTGTTCAATCATTCAGGGGTGTGTGTGTGTTTGTGCGTGGTAAAAACCATTGATTTTGGCTAACCAGAAAATAGAATCATCGTCTATAAATTCTAAAATAACCAACTTTGCCAACAAAATTGAGTATATTCATATTTTAGGTCCACTCCGTGTCTACAAACATGCAATAAATGCATAGTATGCCATATATATACATAGTAATGCGCCTATGAGTGAGCGTGCAGCAGTAGTGAAGGCTATGACGAACGACGTAAAGACATCCTAATTCTCAAAGAAGGCATGCATCGTCATTATTCTCACATCGACATAACAGCATCACCGTCTCGTACTGATCAAATATTTCCTTTGTACTATTGCCAAATGATCAAGAATAACAGTTAACTTTTGGTATATGAGGTATGATCCAGGACTTACTGGACTTGAAAACTATTCAATGTGACGCTGAATGTTTATATGGGTGCTGACCTGTTGGTATTGCAGTGCTAGGAGTACAGAGCGACTTTGGAGTTCATAATGCGCCGATGATGCAACGGAACCTCTGCTACAAAGAGCGCACTTTTCCTGCTGTTTCCGTCGATGTTGTAGAAGCACCCATTGGTGTAAGTCAAGCATGCTGATAACACATCCTGGGTTTCATCAGTAGTAGTCTTTCGTGGAAACCGGTGCTGCTTAGTGCTGAACCTGTTGCAGCAGATGGATTGGTTGGAATTTCATGCAGTAGTGGCCGGCATTGTCGCGCACATGTCCAATAAGGATAGTAGACTTCGGGGCGCACAGGGACTATTGTCAGCTGCTAAGGTTTCCACTCACAAATTCAAGGGACATAGTGGCTTTGGTGGTGGTAGCACGCATGTAACATATCGAAAATGAGGCCCTCATTGGAGCGTATAACCTTACATGGCCTCACCATGATCTCACCCAATACCCCACGTTTGAGCCTGATAACAATAATTTATTCACAACAGAACCCGTTTGATCAGCTTTTGGGTGATGATAACAAGTACACAAATCGTGATCTACATTTATGAGCATAAAAAATTTTCGCAGTGTAAGCTTGCGATGTACACAACAATATGAATGCAACTTCAACAGTTGACATGCGTGAGGCGTTTGTGACATTTGCCGGCCTGACATTGATTCATAACGATGTCGTTGAGCAGCATCTTCACATTTTAGCGCCAAAGCTGTATTGTCTGTAAAATAGTTGGATATACTTAATACATTGGCGGTTTTACACTCATTCATTCGTAACATATGCCTCCTTCAAGGCGCCAACAACCCTCCAGCTGATGTCTAGCTTGAAGTCTAGCCGCGTTTTGCCATTTATTGGTGTTTTTTTAGATTCGATTGTTCCTTTTTTCCAAGCATATATGTTCTTTATATGAAATAGCCACAAGTCGTTAGTGGGTATCAGCTGGGCTATTTATCATTGTCAGATTGCTCATTGACTTACATACAACCAGTGCCAGAAAGGGTTTCACTGATATACATCACAATAATTTGTGAGATGTTATGTTCAATATGTTATTTATCTCTCTCCAGCGTCATTATATCTATCAAACAATGTTGCCTCGGAATAGCTTTATAGCTAGCTTAACAGTTATATATTCTCTCAGTAGATTTTGATGAAAATAAAAACCATTTATAGTCTCGAACTTTAGTAGTAGATCGATGGTGGCAGATGGAAATGCTGTAACGAGAGCCAAGTAGAGTGAATGAACACTAATTTATTGTCATATCTGGTTACAGCTCCTGCTGCTTTTTTATATTTAGGGCACATTTACAAATAAAAGATGAACAAAATCGACCCATTCACACTAAAGGCAAAAACATAAATTACTGAATGATTTGAGAAATTTTTTTTCCCTGTTGGACGATGTATTATTTGTACAACAGCTGAGTTATGACATAGATGATAGATTTAGGCTACATTGATACCTCCACTAAGCAACGTCGGCAACACCACACTCCCGCCGATTAAGTTGCCAAATCCTCATTCCGCCCAATGATGAATTACTCTTCCCTGAGCGTTTATCTTTCTCATATTGCTCTGAATGGCACTATACAGCTATAAATTGGGTGTTTTAACTTCAGCACTTGTCTGCATTCCTTTGCAGTCAAAGCTCTCAGGAATATTAGTTTCAACAATCCATCACAAATGTGGCATTTATGGAACGGAGCTAAGTAGTTTTGTCCTATTGACACGCCGTTGTTTAAATGTACTTTGTTGAGGAGTAATATGATAAACTACATCTACATTTGCATAACCTCATATGCAACTTGAGTTCTTTTCTAATAATTGAGGCTCCATACTGGTTATGTATACAACTTCAATTATGTAACTTATATAAATCAAGGTACAAATCAGCATTTTTGAATGACGACGAAACCACATATTTTTTCTTGACGTTCATCATTCATCACTAATGAAACCGAGTAAACAAAAAACAATTTGAAATCGTTAATGTACTATTGGCAATTAGGTAGTTCGCGTAGTGATATTATATATGTATCACTATGAATCATCCTCGAGGAAAACGTTATTTAGGAGATACAAAAGTAGGGAGGTGTGAAAGCTAGACAAAAGTCAATATCAATTGCTAGTGTCGTCTATACATTAAATGTCGAAAGGCTACTAGATGTAATATGCACGATTGAATGAATACAAATATGTATGTCTCGACATGAAGTAAGATGGTATGATTTGCAGGTCATGTTGCCTATATCGAGCTAACATTCATGTCGATCAACCACGAGTGCATATTGAAAACATGACCCGTTATTTCTAGCATAATTATTCATATCAAATTAGCGCTGGTAACTACCAACTTAGAATACTTAATAATTGACAATTTCTCAAAGCCGACAGCCTTTTCTTTGGACAATTGATTGCTGCAGAACTTTAGACCCTGAATGACTTTCAAGCGTTGCACCCATTATCATTAACAGCGACCTCTACTTCACAAAATAAACAACAGTGATTAACAATGTGGCTCACTTGTACAATATCAATACGGTACATAAAAAGGCTGCTAACTGTTGATTCGAGTCAAACCGACACCGTCAACAGGATTAAACATCTTCCATGCAGCCACAGAGGATGCATAATGGTTAATGGGTCCAAACCATGCTTTTTTAATTCGAAAGTTTGCAGTAGGGCATTTATTCGCAAACTGAAGTTTACAAACAATAAACAAGTTGCTTTGCAGAAGACAAATAAAATGCCAGAGTAACAATTAGCCTGTGCAAAGAAATACAATTACCTATCTAGTCATTTCAACTGGGTTAACTGAATGCACAATCAGAGAATTAAACAGCAAATATAAATGAGTAAATGATTCACGAGTGCCATTTATAATATGGTCCGAATTAACTTTTTTTTATTAACGTCAGCCTTATTAGCTCAACTTTTCACCACATATGCCAGGACGTCTTCAACTGAAACATAATGATGAGATTCGCATTTACCTGCATTGCATCTTGGCCTTACTTGATCATTCAGATCATCGACATTATACGATACACTATTATACAATTCTTTGTATTTGATAGAGAACAATTCACAATTACCAATCAGACCTCTCACTTATCAACCGCTGCTGATACAGCTCTTGACTTACTACTTCTTTTCTTAACCTCAGACCAGAAATCGCGGCTTCTGTCGGTTGTTACAGCTTCCGCAATGCGTTCTATCGACATTTTTCCTGACATCTCATCTCGAAATCCTTTTGGTCTTCATCATTATCTCCTTATAAGGATTGACTAGGGAATTGCATTCTGTCTTTGACTTTCGTCATATAGCAGCGATTGTTTTTTGTGCGGCTAATAAACATGTGTTAAGGATAGCTTCATGATAATCAACAATGTCGTCCCTATGCTCAATACAGTTATCGTCAGTACGTCACAGAGCTTCGTATGACACCTCCATACCAACCAGTAAATCATTCAATTGACCTTTGTATGCCTAAATGTTGGATGCATTAGCACATTTCCAAGAAGGCATAGTGTGCAATACTTTGCTCCGCACCGGCACATATTCAACAGGTAAGGGTTATGGTAATATTGGGTTTAAACGTCACTTTCAACAACGAGGTGATATCGCGACGGTGATGGATGAGGATCACTGTGATGTTTGGACAGCTCCACATAAGTGGCAACACCCACTAGGAAAACCTGTTTCCCATACCGGGCTGCGAAACTCACGCAGCTGGGATGAAGGTCCAGCACTGTACTAATGAGCTAACGGGTCGTATGCATCCCTTTGAGAGATAGGACCGCCATTTAACGTGATCATCCGAGTCACGGGGAACCAGTTAGGCTTTAACACCTTGGCATCGAGCCCACAACCTGTGGATCGAAATAGAAATATTCAACAGTAATGTCAAGTTCTAAAATTACGGGACTATGATCTAAGAGGTTATGACGTGCAATTAGCCCAACAGACCAACCGTCGATCGAGCACTACTTTGTTGTAGATTGACAAACATGCTTAACTTAACACCACTTATCCCGTTAAAAATACGCACTGAGAAGAATGTACAGCTACCAAAGGTGCGAGTATTAACTGAATTTAATTGCTATGGGTTTTTTAACCAATCTCCGGACCAACACTTGATATTCGATTATTTCTAACTTTTCGGCGAAATTCCACTCAGAATTCTGGTAGTTGCCAACAACCGGTCTCTTGCACGACGCTGTCGTAAACGAACGCGCGGAATTTGCTAAGTTTTTATCCTACCGTTATTGTCATCATCTGCCTGCTGATAGTACATTTCACAGGTGAGTCAATTTATACAAGATTTATACCTTGTAACTTTCCGACCTAGCAGCCTTTTCCAATCGTTTATTCAGCTTCATAATAAGTCCGTTTACAAACCCGATTATGTTGCGCAATCTCGCCGCCGTAGTGGAAATTAGTTGGATAAGTGAATCGCCTCTCACAGTTTTGGCGATTATGCATATTTATGCATAGTTATTGCGGTTGCAGAAACTCATTTACATATAACCATTACTTATTTTTCACATATTATCAGGTGGACATCGTGAAGGTGTGGTCAAATCATAGCTACGTGCCAAGAGGGATTGATAATTTGTTCAAAAGAGCTACGTACTGATAATCAGATATAAATTTAAACATGGTCAATACAAAATGGTTAATACAAGTTACATTAGAAAATGTATTTTGATATGTGCAATCCATAGTTGAACATGCACTCAATGAACACAATTAGAAACTTTCGTCCACATAGAATTTTTAAACAGTTTAGTATGCCTTTAGTTATCTCTATTTAGGTCAGTATTAAAATCTCCACCAATGACAACACGTGCATTAAACGTCCCTATCTAGCTCAACACATCGCGATACAATTCTATATTACTGACAGTTTGAGTTGCACGGAATGTATGCAGAGATCAGAAGCATTTTTTGCGTGGCTATAAAAATCAGAAGTCAGTGGCGCCATTATAAAATCAAGTAACTTTTATAAACAATGGCATACCCGCCATATGGTGGCCCGCTCAATAATTGTCCCTCATTGACACCTGACGCGCCTATCACATTTACATCATCCAATTGATCTTCAAGTATGCAAAGGTTTTCCTGTAAACACCAATGTTCTTGAACTAACAGATTATTGCAATTTCGCAGCAATGGCTGAATATAAGTTATGCGATCACTAGCTACAATTATAAGACATGAGCGTTAACTTGTTAATGGTAGCCATTTATGCAGGATTAACAATATGGACCGATAATAGCTGATAGCATTAGAACGAACTTTTGTTTTCGTTGCCAACTTGCTCAGACTTGAAATGCCTCCTCACACAAACACCTTCGAACCAGAAATCAGCCGATATTACGGCATCGAGATGGAATGGTTGGATTTCCGCCTTGAAACTGTCGAATTTTGATTTGATATTGGAGAGGGACCTGACAGAGATAAGTTTCTCTTCAGTGAAAACCTTAATGTGATTAATGCGATCAATATCTCTTCCCTTGGCGACTCGGTAAATAAATATGTCGCGTCCAGGGTCGGGTGCATCCTTAAAAGGGTCCGACTTGCCTCGTGTTGTCCCTGTAACAGTCATGCGACCTGCAGACCAGATAAACATATGCATACTACAGACAGCAGCTAGTCACGTCGGTTAGCAACCATCTCTCGACTTCGTATTCCTCACTTCTCATCAATCTAATAAGCCGACAAGGCCGGTTTTACAGCAGCGGAATTATATTTGCCATTGGCTGCGTCAAGGGTAAGTGATAGGACCACATATCTTCTTTATCTAAATAAATGGTTTATATAGTGCGGCAAACATATACGTAAACTAATTTGCAGATCAGATCCAGGTGATATATTTTGCATACGAACAAATCGATCCTGTAACCTTGGTCAGCAATAGCATCACTCGCTTTTGGGGTTGGGGGGAGAGCTAATTTTGTTAATCAGTGTAGTATGTTTAAACATTAAAGATACTCTGGGGATTATTACATATAACCAGCCTTTGTTATTAGTTGACATGTGCCAATCAGGGGTGTACATACGTCTGATACACAGCGCATTTCAATATTTTGTCAATCAAGTGGATGCACAGATTGTCATCATTATATTTCAGTATTATTCCATTGTAAATGCGATTGGCTTTTGATAATTAAGTTGCTCGATACAATTTAGCGGCAAATTATACCATTTTGTACCATTAACTGTCGATATGAAAGCGAACTAGAGATTAGTTTGTACAAGAAGCAACACGATGTGCAGGTTCTCAGTATGAGAGTAATCTTCGAAGCTATACTATTTTGGATGAATGTTGATTTGGCTAACTTACATATATCCAGGATCTCAAATTATGTGCATTTTCTGACGTACCTTATCGAATTCCGCTGCATACAGTGGAGGTATTAACTAGAAAACGCCATGAACTTAATGACTGATATATTATACTCACAGGCAGGGATACCACCCTCGTATACTGATCGCAAGACGGCAAGCCATAAAACTAGATTCCGCATAGGGAGCTGTTACATCTTGTAATATCATCGCCATCATCATTGATTAAACCAGGGCTCTAGTTACCACAGACTAGGAGTCCCTCTTTTGCATTAACAACCTCCTTCAATGAATAGTAATGATTATCAATACCCTTTTTTGTAGATAACTGAAGCTGTCTCAAACTGCCTATTTATATGCCCTTATTTGTCTCACTGCCATACGGTAAGAAAGATGAAATTCTCCAAAATCATATCAGCGCAATAGTGTAACGATTGATGGGTCGCTTATTATGAACAGATATATCTTATGCACAATAGATGCGATCGCGTTTGACGTTAAGGATGACAAGGGCAATATTGACTAATAATAATGGAATGCTTTCGACATTGATTGACGCTTCATTAATGATTATTAAGCGACAAAACTCAATATTAGATGTTCAGTGCATAACCATTAGCTAAAACAAAGCATTATAGGCGTTTAATATCGACATCCATTTTTGGACGGCGTCCACAACTCTCACAATTCAGATTATGTACAACATACCCCACTGTCAAACTTGAGCTGGCAGGTGATCGTTGTCACCACATAGCCAACCCTATGTTACGGCATACCTAGATATTGCAATCCATAATAATCAAATAAAGTAATTCTTTTGCATCATAATGACATATACATATATGCAATCCATAATAATCAAATAAAGTAATTCTTTTGCATCAGTAATGACGTGTATATATATATATATATTTATATATATATTTGTATATATATATATATATATATATGTATATATATTGGTATATATATATATATATATATATATATATATATATATATATATATATATATATATACATATATAAATATATATATATACATATATATACATATAAGATTTTTGCGATTATGGTGATTTATGGGAGCTGCGACACTAGGCGCAATTACAATAGAGCCATAATTATCATGGCACACATATGGCATCTGTATCCAGCACCTATCGTTTGATCGTATTTTATTTTATGTGCGCATGCATTAAAGTCGCGTCATTTCCCAACGCCTATCTACAATGTGGTGTCATCTTTAATTCAATGGCAATAAGAATAAGATGTGTATAGATGGTCGGGCAATGGAAGTGAATTGCATGGACTACAACAGCGGCAGCAAGGGATCAGTGCTATGTTTGTGCATCTACAAACTGATATGATGGTAAACGTTGACCCCATATATTTATCAAGATCAGCCTGACAAAATCCATAGGCAACTTATTGACATCGACATTGCTTGGTTTATGTGTACCATTTGACATTTTTTGCTTTTGGCTTTGAATCAGTGCGAAAGTGACATACATTATATTTGGGGATGATGACATTATGGGTGGTATCCATTTTTATCGTGCCACACCATGTTGTATCATATGTTCGGTGTTGAGATAATGGAACGATTTATCAATTACCCAACGCATAAACACGGCGCGTCTCCTATTATTACAACATCGCAGTCTAACCAAAAAGGTTTTTGAATAACTCAAGTCGTCCCTCGACCTCTCAGTTGTCTGAGTTAAGATGCTATATTGAGGAGAAAGAGCATCAACAAACAGCATGGCCCTTGTTTGTAGACACGGAATGGACCAAAAATATGAATATACTCAATTTTGGTGTGCAAATTTGGTTATTTTAGCATTCATAGACGATGGTTCTAATTGATCAGCTAAACTAATGGACAGATGTGGCACGTTGTCAGTGGGTAGCTATTGTTTGCCATTTGTCATAAATTGATCCCTGGTTAACCAAAATCAAATGTTCTTACCCCCCCCCCACACACACACACACACACACACACCACACACACACACACAC
Source organism: Urechis unicinctus (assembly GCA_034190875.2). Lineage (NCBI taxonomy): Eukaryota > Metazoa > Annelida > Polychaeta > Xenopneusta > Urechidae > Urechis > Urechis unicinctus. The sequence continues at coordinate 29,229,752 of CM067356.1, forward strand.
ACACACACACACACACACACACACACACACACACACACACACACACACACACACACACACACACACACACTCCTGAATGTGATAATTTTGTCTTGATTGAGCACTTTTTTGCATACCATAATTATGTCAATAAACACAAGAACGGTTGTTAAGCTTTAGCACCCTGTCGAGGTGAGACAAAGACTGTGGGCAAGATTTCCTGGTTTCACTTAGATGTTTGATGAGTACGAACAGTACGGATATTATGGACACCAATATTGATATATGGTCGGGGTACATATAACTATTTCAGGTCAATCATAGTCCGTAATTAAACGTCATTCAATGCAATTAGCTAAATCAGATTAGGTTAATACACGTGTGTCTCAACTTGCAGTAACATGACAAGTTAATCACGTAATCCTATATTCTAGCCACTACACACCGACAATAATTTCCTGACACTTTCAAACGCCCAATTATACGAGTCATTTTGTTGCATGAAAAGGTTTGTTTGAGGTTAGCAGAAGCTAATTCAACTACGTCCAGGGCCAACGAGTACACTCACATTTGGCATCCAATTTCAAACCTCATTGACTTTTTCATCTCGTACCCAGACAACCAAGACAATCAGATATTCTGGGTAGTATAGATCTCAAACCAGTCCATCACCACAATAGACACACTCACCTCAGCCACAGTCGTCGAAGCTGTCAGAGCAGTTGTTTTTTGTTCCAGGACAGTAGGCTCAGATAGACCTACATATCCATGATAATTCCCATGTTGAAGTTATTCTTCTTTGTTGTGACTCCAACAAGGTGTGACGTTTGCATTAAATACCTCAGAACTATGCAAGATACGAAGCTTACATTCAGATATGGGGATGATTGAGGTACGATAGCGACTTATCACATAAATGACGTGCATGGTCACAATGTAGCTGTGTATCGGCTACTGGTCAAAAGAAGAACAAGATCCTCATATTTGTGTGTACAAATTTCCATCTTAATACAAAGAGTATAAACTAAATCTCTAGGAAACAAGCTACCGCTATTTGCCATAGTAATATTTGACATGCGAGTCCAACAAATTTGTCATATAACTACACGGTCGTAGACAGTGTAGTTATATAGCCAGAAAGCCAGAAAGCCAGAAAGCCACCCTGCCAACGATAACAAGATTGGTGAATGCAAGCAGTGAATGAAGAGCCATGAATATGTAGAATGGGATTGACACAACGGGCGGTTCTTGTGTGCGCTATGGCCAGTAGAACAATTTCGTGAACACTTGTATCGTTGGGCATCTTTGGCAGCTATGAATTCTTGCGGTAATGACTAGAAAGCCAGAATGTGTGCCCTTTAACTTATCTCAAATGTATACAATAACATGTTCAGCAGATTATTTGATGTAATTGTCTATACTTTCGTGCATGCAGCTCTTTTGTGCCAATAAATTACCACAATCGCTTATGAAGTTGACTCCACTTCTTCCTACCCCCAACTACCCCATCCCCTTATCCTTACACCTTCACCACCATGACATGTCGACGAGAATCATTGAGCCATGATTGCCATAACCGATGTTTAACTGAATTATGAACGATTATCCAAGCTCCGCCCGAACTCTATACGTAACAATGCTACTACCGGTTTGTATGCATATTGTTATACAACAAAGCTATGATTTAAACTTTCCTAGCTGTACCCAGTGCATTCATTGATAAAGACTTAGTAGATATATGGTAACTTAACCAACTCGTGTGCTATGAGTCAGGGCGTCGCCCTGGTTAAAAACAACACCCAGAGACGCACGATTTCCAGTGCTGTCGATCATATCTTTGAATCTGGTTGGTTGTTTGCATTGTCCCAGGAGACGTTGTCAGAAGCAAACACCCCAAAAACTTTTTGGCGATTGATCTGAGATGCTGGCGGTACTTTATGGCTGCTTAGTTCATGAAGGCTAGTCAATCAACGTGTTGTCTGCAGAGGAAAGAACAGGCTTGTGATTGTGTAGTACGCATTTACAAATCTTGTTGTAGGGTATCTTTCTTTAAACGAAGACTGGCTTTTTATAATCTGTGTGAGTCATATGTGCATGGTCAGCTAGCTCACACTTTGTGATTTGCGACGTGACATTTATGAAGGTGTATATCAATTTTTAATAATGTTGAACTTTGGTCTATTCATCGAATACAATGTTCACGAACATATTGCTACTAGGTTCCCAGATCATGGCGTTGGTCACTAGCATGTCACTCAACATGGCGAGGGTGTTGGTCTCTTTGCGTTTGTTTGCTTCTCCTCCTTCCCCTTGTTTTCAAAAGTAAGATACAGATGTAAATTCTGCAGGTAGTACTTCATTGTGAACTTCTTTGTGGCATTGTTATGAAATGTACACGATGATGTTGATACATATTTGCCGTTTCTTAATATTGTCGCGGTCACAATTCTCACTTTTCATAATGCATCACACTTGCGTTTTCCTCCAATTGATTGGTTATGATCACTTGTTCAACAGGCACAACAGCTAAAATCAGATGAACGCAATAATTGATATGGTCACTATTGAGATAATATCCAACCTGCCTGGTAAAGACTACCGAGTCCTCCTTAACGGAGCAACCCCAACCGAATCCTTGTAAGTCTCAGGCAGGAATACTATCACGATCGCCCACTGGAGTGTATATTTCCTCGCTGGTAATAATACTAAAGATGCTTTGTGCTGAGAGCACGAGTTGTGAGAGAAGGCAATGCTCTTTTTTCGTTATAACCCACAATGCAGCTTTAACATAACATTTTCGTACAATTTCTCGTTGTTTTTATTCATACCTTTATAAAGGATTCGCTAAGAGAAAAAGCCTTGGTCTCCAGAGTGTACATCATCATTCTGTAGCCCAAGAGTCGTTGCTGAAGCACGAACAAAGAAGGGGACATCGTGAAAATAAGTAATGGGTGCCACAATTTCCGAAATTGAACATAAATGCACCACACTCATTTACTCGATGCATGTCAATCAAAGCCAATATAATCGATTGTCTTTGTCAGTCATGAACAGGATGAGAAAAGTTGTATCAGTATTCCTGTGGCAACAGTGCTTAACGTTGAAGGTGACGTATGGTAGCAATGGTGGCGCAAGAATTAGCTATATTTTATTCCCAACAGTCAGAGTATACGTGCAGTATCTTTCTCCAAGAACCACCGTTCTCGTAATCCCAATCTTTTTTCATCAAGAACAGCAACGTTCCAACAGCCTCTTTTATAGCGTTTTGTTATTTCCGATATAATAAAGGGAGAATATATTAATTGATGTTTTGACAATGGTGCTTTTTGAATAAATCGACATAAACTTAGCCATGCGTCGGCCATCATTGACTCGTAACATATCCAAAAGCATCAGTTCAAAAACCAATGCCAATGAATGACGTCAACACTGCTGTTTTATGGCTGACATTGACATATATTTGCACATGCCATTAGCATGAAGCAAAGCCAATGCATTATTGGCGTTCCGTGGATTGACATTTGGATCTATGTATGGAGCCATCTATAATTGAGGTGGCTTATTGATTGCCTGTCATCGCCTTATCGTAGGCGTTATTTATATGGAATATTAAGCAAGTATTCACCGTATTTAAAAACGTCTCCTACATTCACGTACCATCTTCAGCTGCCTGGGGTTCATAGACTAATTGCCAGCGCCCATAGGTCGGACTTTAACTGCTAAAAATACTTTGAGCTGATGTAGAATATTTCTTCATTGAAACTAGTATTCTTGCATCTGGCCATATTTTACGATATGATAACGACCGTGGAAATAAGCAATGCGAAATGGTCATTATTAGAAAATATCAATAACATTTATCATTGTGAAAAAAGACGAAGCACTGTTGGATAAATGAGCATAGCACCAATCCTTGTCTTATATGATTCATGCTGTTGGGCCATTCAATAAAATCTAAAAATCAAAATCAACCAACCACATCAAAATCTGACCCACGTTTGTTAAGTAAAGGGATAAGCAGCCTCCTTATATGATGATAAAGTGACCAGCAATTAATCAATGTGGTGAGTTAATCACATACACCAGGCTAACCGCAAGCAACTGATATCACCGAAGACTGATTAGGGATATTATTCATGCGTGCATCGCGTAATTGGAGACAATTGATGACACATGTAGAGTTACAAGATGCAGCCATTAGTTTACTATGAACAGTGTTATAGACCTAAGCAGCGCCTACAAATAAATGTGTTCGGGGTACATAAGGCTGGACTATTGTAATTCCAGCTCGGTCATTAGATGTCAATTAGCGATATAATGAACAACATATTAGGTTAATGAACGTGTCCGTTCATCTGGAAGACACGATTATTTGGCTAGGTGATCACATTTTACCCACTATGCTCCCTAAATTGCTTCCATAAACCCTCTATTGACTTATTAAATTGAGACGCTCTGTTACATAGTACGTTAGCTGTGGTTGTAGGTGGACTTTGCTCAGTTTAAACTAAAGCCAAACTTAATCCTACCTAGCCTAGGGCAAACGATTGATTTATGTCAAACAAGTACACGCATATGTTGCGCCTAACTCCAAACTCCATCACTGTTTCATCGCGTATTTAGGCAATCCAGACAATCAGCTATTGCTGGTTGTGCCGATTTCAACCACGGTCAGAAAAGTCACATGCGACCATAGACAAATTCACCTCAACCCGAATCTGACGGAACAAACGTTATTGGCCCCAAGACAACTGCTTCTGGTAGACCTTTATACCCACTGTTATTCCTTTGGGGTGAACCAATCATTCCTAAGTGACAACTACTACATGAAGAATGTCTGCTGGGAAATACAATAAGTGAACCCACTATTGGCAGATAACAACTACAAATGCTACAATGGTTAATTATTCGACATGTCATATAAAATGTAATTGCAATGACACACAACTCAAGCAATCTCGAATTGCCTTCATGCACATTTTTTGTGTAACTAGCTGTGCCGTGATTGGGCCCTTAAAGGGCAGGCCGTTTTTCAAGTAGACCGCGGTCTATTCCTCGTTCTATCCAATTAAGACGTTATGTATTTCTTTTAAAGCACTTAGAAACGAACAGCACTTGAGCTAGGTTATGTAATATATCCAATCTTAAATGAAACTATCTTTGGTTTTTTGTCTCTAAACTACGCATTAGAATATGTTTGCATATACCATGACCATATATTGACCTATCAGGAATTCTACATAGGTCTTAGCAAGTGTCTGATATAGGTTATGACGATGGTTTTAGGTAATCATATCTCCATTCGCAGATTGTTTTACATAATAAAACGATGGCTGTTCTTTCAATCTATTTTGCATTTATCTCACTTATTAACAGAAAACTAACGCGTATGTATAAGGGTTTAAACAGGCTGGACCTGTGAGCCATTGGACTCTGCAAATCACTTGAAGTGTTTGAAGCATCGAAATTAAGGGCTCGCATATATTGAATCTGTTGAATTCTTGCAAACATGAACAAGTCCAATGAGGCAAAATATTACCTACCAAATAATCCGCGCGCCTTCTGAGGTGTCGGTTTGGCTATACTTGGCGTAGTGTGTGGTGTCGTCTATGAGAAAATGAACAGCGGGAATACAAATGCAAATAGGGATAGGAATCTTGAAATACGCAGATAAACACCAAAACGGCACAGGGACGATACCATATCTGTGCATCTAAAAACGGATATGACGTACACATAGCAACGTCAACACTTGTTATTTTGCATAAATTACCATATGCCATAAGCATTGAATCAAAGCCAAAACTACATATAGTGTATTTGGGGGCAATAACAGCAGTGGTGCAATCACATCAGTGGTTGTTGTTGGTGGTTCTCGGGTTCATAGCGCCACTGCCGATTGTATCAGATATTCGTTGTTAGAATAAGGAAGCGATTTATGAGTTGCGCACCACGGAAACACGGCGCTTCGTCTGTTATCACGATACATTAATCAAATCAGATAGGTTTGAATTACAGTAATTGTATCTCGTTAGGAAAGCAGGCTTTTTAAGCTACTGAACTTGCCCGACATGTGAGATATAGATATATGGCAGCCTCTGTTATAACTTCTGTAATTGCCGTTCATTTGATTGACGTTGAGTGGTTGCGCAAGTCGGTTATACGGTTATTACTTTTCCCAATTGATTCGACAATAATGACGGATTGGATCGATGTATGCATTCAACTAGACTAGAGACTGGATGTTCAGCCTCAGTTATAACATGCAAAGTGCCTCAATTCGTGATAACGACTGCGATAATAGACGTAAGTTTTCCACCTGGAAGCGAGATGACAAGAGTATTAATCTATATGATCACATTAACACATATCATAATTAACACAAGAGAGTCTGTCAAGCAATTATACAGAAACGCTCTATTGCATTACCAATTATGTTTGCGGTTGGCAGGATAATCACTAAGGCTGAAACAAACATTACCTAACGTCAAACGAGTGAATGCACATATTTCAATTAATCTGACTCCTCATCAACTTGCTCCATGTTGCATGCAGGCTATCTAGAAAGTCAAATATTGCTGGTAGTATTGTTTTCAACCAGGTTCCGATTTGCCACATGCGACCGCTGGCAAATTTGACTCAGCCAAGTCAAGTCGCCAACGCCAAGGGGCGAATGTTATTAGTCCTGGGACAATTGAATCTAGTAGAGCTCAATACTAAGGGTCATTCCTTCGTGGTTCACCCTATCTTTCTTAAGTGTGACGTCTAATACACAGAGGACTATCTACAGGGACATATAGAAAGGACATTCACGTTAGGTATCTATCGTTATGCATTTAAAAGCATCAAATGCTGCTTCCGTCATTTTTTCAATATGCGTTGCAAACTGCCGTATCAGTTAAAAAACATATGGACATCCATCTGGTTTTTGACATAACGCCGATTCTAATTTTATCAACCTATATTGTTACAAGAACAATGGCGTGAACAGCCGTTCTTCGGGGTCACAACTTTCAGTAAAATGTGATATTGTGGGCGTTCTATCCTCCCTCTGCACATAACTTTGCATTATACGAGCTTAAGTTTTCTCTCTTTTGATCTAGTGTTTATTACATCTATTGATATCAAGTAACATTGAAACGGGTGCATATGTCACCAATATTTGTTCCAACTACCGAAACAAACAGCGTTATAATTTCAAAACATATTCGTGTTATCATTGCAGGGTATGTTAGACTGTGTGAAAATGCTTTCAAGGCGAAACAATAGGAAGCAGGGTCATTCACCTGTTCACTGGGGAGAGGAGACTTTCTATCCCAAATACGTCACCCACTGCTTGGCTCACACATCATGATGGCTTTTTGTTGAACGGCCAATGGCCAGCACTGCAATCAAATAAGGTACTGTATCCTGCAATAGTGTTTTTCCCCCAAAAGCCGATCACTGATGATCAAGCAAAAATTGTACCTGATATGATTGTGACAGGTTGCAGTAACGTACGTCGGAGGAATGTAAGTTATTTGGGTGCATAAGTGTGTATAATCCTTGAATCGAATAATGCTTTTCTCAGGAACAAAACTCAGGACGCTGCAGGAAAAACGATATCAGAAACGATGACGATAATGATGCATATGCATGGCGAGCTGTTATTTACAATATTCTCAACAACGGTGGTTTTGCAAGATACAGTGGCACGTGTCCGTAACGCATTGCGCCAATATGATTACCTAAACGACATCATAGAAAGAAACACATCGAGATAAATGTGCATGTTTGGATGATTATTGCAATTTTTTAGTCATAGTTGTGCCTGGTTTGTAAATCTTCTCAACGCAGCCAGGTTGGTGCGACATTGAACCACAAGCTCATTCAACTTGATCCCTGAGCATCCATCAGTGCAAAGCAAATACATTCACGGCCAATTGATCCTTGTTGACTTTAATGGCGGCAGCTTTACCCCAGGGATGATGCTATCATGTTTATTTGAGACAACTAGATCACAATGCAATATTACATTGAACACGAAAGCTCCCATTGACTTTCATATCAAAGGTGGATTACATCACAGCTCGGCTGTGAAAACAACTGGAAACAATTATATCAGTAATGTCAAATCCTTTCTATTGTTCCGAATATGATTTTAAGAAGAAACGATCAGCGATGGCATATGCTATTTGACATCCGAAGATAACATCAGGCACCTTCCTTCGAGCAATAGCAAAGAATAGTGAAAACTGTGGGTCGCAATTGATCGAAGCGTTAGCCTCTCGTTACATGTTATTGTAAACAAAGTGGGAAGGCTGTTTGTAAACTTCTGATGACGCCAACACTTAAAAAGTTCCACCAGTAATGCCAGCAATTAATTCATTCCATAATAAGAAAGATTGTAAACTACATCTACAGGGCCAGCATCGCCTAAGAATTTGCCTATGTACGTCTGTCGGTAGATTAAGTACCTATCGTCTGCGCACTTTATTACATCCATTCTCTTTTAGGGTAGTGGCCTAGGCCAAGTGATTAGGTTCTTGCCTTGGCTGGGTTGGTATGTGGCCGGTAGGTTACAGGATGTACGGGAGACGCGGGATGTGGCAGACGACACGTCGTTCAATCGTGGATCTAGGGATGTAATATATCTTATTATTTTCAGTTGTTTGGGGTCACCCCTCAAAGATGAGAAAATCATCTGGCACTAACGTCAATAAAGCAATCTGTCGTGTATTTTCATATGTGACTGAGGCTCAACTTTTTCGACACAAAGCGCTGTCTCATCTGGTAATAAATAAGCCATAGATAGCAACAACAATAATACAATAAAATGTGAAACCATAATGCATGTGTATATATTTTTCAACAGAATGGAGTTTATGGTAGATTTCCACATGGGACAAGTTATTGTTTGGTAACAGCCAAATATTTGATCACCTCAGACAAGGGTAATTCAACCTGTTCCCAACGGTTGCACCAGTGGCGCGAAGTGCGTTAGTTTAGAGTCTGGGGATATTTTACGCAAACCAGAGATTCCCAAATGTATCAATCATTGTTGGCCATGACAAATTGTTTGCAAGGGATATCGAATATATTTTTGAGTGGTGTGTATGTGTGTCTCCGTGTGTCGGGGAATCGGCAAGGGTCATGGCGGGATTTGAAATGAGGGAAGGAGATGAAAGATTGTCGCAATCATCTACAGTGTTGAATAAATCTTCATTAACAACAATTCCGATGCATTTATTGTCAGCCTAGGTAACGCGGGACAACCGCTAGCATAACAGTACAGAAATGATGCGTTTCCCACAACAGCTCTTCATCTACCTTGTTTGCAAAGATAATAGATTTCATAACATGAACAGATGCTGCTCACCCCTATCCGCAAGTTATATCTCAATGCGTATGTAATCTTGGTTGCTCAATGCATGCTATGTATAACGTGATCCATATGTGCGTTTGACAGCTGTTATAACTGCATGCATAGCAGTATGTCCTTTCAGATAATGAATTGGACGTTGTGTGATTAATAAACAGCTGGAGAAAATATCTAACACGATGCTGGGGGGTCATCACCTGAAGTCTGTGCTATATTCTTAACCGATAGATCTGACTTAGAACAGGTGAAATAATGTAGATATTACATATAGACTGGCTAACACCTCACATCTGATACACGCCAATTACATACATCCGTTACATGTGCAATATGATGTGATATTACTTCATTGCCCAAACTCATGTTGAAAAAGATTTATCAGATCCGACTTCGTTCATTCAGGGGAGTGTCAATGTTTATTTCTATATCCGCGTAATAATTCAGCTAATCCAATTGAAAGTGCTGACGATTACCCACATCTATCCTAATTCGATTATTATGATGTTGATATGATCTGCTTGACCTACAATAGCCAGTCTATCCCTTCGTATCTTTTTATTCATACGTTGGAGGACTCGCGGCAGCAATGTATCTAGTGGTAACAACACTAGTAGGAGTGATGATAAGGTCAGTGTGGCTATGTATTGGTACATTTCACACCTTGTGACATTTCATGCGCATTGATATGTGATATATTCCTGCTAATTCTGACAATGTTTTATACTGGCAATTATCTTAATCATACCCCGACTTCAAATCTGTGTATTTTAAAATCAATATGCATTTAGATCATCGATCTCAAGGTCAATATGCCACGTGTACATGTACAGACAAGGCAGTGCCCACAAGTTGTCACGTGTGTGATATCAATCGTTCATCAGTAGAGACCAAAGTACGAGTCCATTCTTTTTATCTTAAACCGCTTGTTTCACCTGCAATTGATTAAGCATTCTGTACAAGATCGCAGCATAATCCTTTTCTAGCTATCGTTCACCGGTGACGTAGACCTGTTCCCTGCATGTCATAGCTAAGAGAGATCTTGGACAATAGTTGTCTTCAATTTAGATACCAAGCAAAGAGGTGATCTACGCCTGATCCGGCCAGGAATTAGTAACATGCCACTGGAGTGTTGTCCATATATGCTTCCACATTATTGTAATTGAACGGAAGCCTTCATCATAAAGCCATTGGCCGTATCTTACGCCTCCGTGCAAATGAAAGGGGAAAGAAAGCTCTCGGGTATGTCGTAAAATGCAAAGGTCTACAAAGCCGTAGATGCGCATCATCCAACAATTTATGTTGCTGTCACATTGCATGCATGCTATGTTAGGCAAGAAGCACTATCATCCAACAATTTATATGGCTGTCACATTGCATGCTATGTTAGGCAAGAAGCACTATCATCCAACAATTTGTATGGCTGTCACATTGCATGCTATGTTAGGCAAGCAGCACCAACATCCAACAATTTATATGGCTGTCATTAAGCATGCTATGTTAGACAAGTAACACCAACATCCAACAATTTATATGGCTGTCATAAAGCATGCTATGTTAGGCAAGCAGCACCATCATCCAACCATTTAAATGGCTGTCATTAAAATTCCCAAAACAGAGTGCCATCCATTTCGAACAGTGTTGACACTAAGTTAGGCACAAAGGCGGAGTAGTATCGCTCATGCTTATAAACGCAGCATCTTCCATATTCGAATTATTCCAAATGTAGTCTACTGTCAGGCAGAGAATCAACATACATGGTCATACTTCAACCTTGAATGGGTCATTGAGAATACGTAACAAAATACGATGAACCGGTGATGCATGTGTGAATATATTCCCACCGGCTTACAGTCTATGAAAGTTTCTATCATAGGACAGTTCATTTTTTATTATTCGCAAATATTTGACAACCTCGGACAAATGCAATTTGACCCGAATCCAACGGATGCAAAGCTGGCGCAAAGCTCATTAGTCCTGAGTCTGGTGATATTTGATGCCACCAAAAATTCCCAAGTGACGTATCGATCACTGTAAGGCATATCAAGTGGTTCGCAAGGGATATCTAAAATGAAACTGTGACAATTTGTGTGATCTTATGAGAGTTTTTTTGTGTTTGTCTGTGTATGTTTGTGTGTGTGTGCATCCGAGGGTTCATCTGCTATTACAAATGCCTTCAAGGCTTCAAAATCTGTAATGGTTGGTCATCTTGCATTACACACCAGACTGCTATAAACGTAGTAGCACTTGTTATTTTTGTTGCAACAGGAATGAGAGTTGGAATCCAGCGGATATTTGAACAGGTCCACATCAGGGATTCAGTGGTGTCAGGTAGGGTATTCAAGTGAGATCATGGCGGGGATTTGGATTGGTCACGACAGAGATTAGGGGATCTAATAATCAAATGCAGACGTAACCGTGCGACATATTTCTTCATCAACGACAATACGTGGCTAATTACGCATTGCCTATGATTGGCGCCAGCATGCCTTGATTATGAAGGCTACTTCGTTTGAAAGCATGAATAGTTGCTGAGCGCTCATATAGTTCTACCTGGATACTAATGTTATCAAGGCTGCTCAAGGTATGCAATCTATTATATGATACATCTATGTATATAAACGCTAGACAGATGCGATAATTGCATGCCAGCAGGATTCCATTTATGATGTGTGAACACGTGTGGGTTCCTATCTATTGATGTGATTTATAAACAGCGAGAGAAAAAATATAATGCGAAACTTCAGAACATTAATTTCCAGGTGTGTGCGGTTATCTAAAATATTCGAGAGATCGATTCTCGATATGTTTAGTGATTCTCCAATAACTGGTACAATAATGTAGTTGTGTGATCGCAGATGGATTGTGACGCACCATCCCATGTCCGTACGTATCAGACACTCGTAATGCGGACAAATCGATGAGGCGTTACTTCATTACTCCAATAAGCACAGCATACCAAGCTCTTAGTCCGTGGGTAGCATTGTTACTAGATTAGGAAGCCCGCCATTCAAGTTTTGTGATTGACAGCTCTTGACAGTGCGGCATACCTAATCTTAATCAGATAAGTGCAAAGCTTGCATTATCTGCATGTCCAGCAAAAGCCAGTCCGACCCGCCATAATTCGCTGTTGTCATGTTGGAGGATTCATAGCAGTCATGACAAGTGTTGACAGCTCCAACTAGCATTAATACGTTGAAACACACACAGGGCACGAATCTCTTACGGTGCATTTTGTTATCATTGCGCTTCGTATTAATGACCTCCAATTAGCAAGTAATCTACGTATTCCAAAATGCAACGGTGAATAATCAGTAAAGAACATTGATCCAATTCCCATATCACAGTCATAAATAAGTGTACTTCAAACACCTTGGCATTTCACATTTACGATTTCATACAGGCATGTATCGTAAGCAATATACATTGCCTTAGATTCGACGTGAAATCCATGATAATATAATCACAATTTCACAATAACATGCTTTGTTAAAGACCAATGTGCCTCATGTACAATTTTTACAAGACGTCAAATGTGTGACAAAAAACATTTATCAATTGCGACTTATTAATGCGTCTAAATATTAATCGTTGCGCTTATTTCAAACCGGCATTAAATTACATACTCTCTCCAATAATTTAATTGCCTGACAAGCAAACAACTGCCCAAGTCTTTTGAAGCGTATTCTCGGGCACAAGACTTTTCTGGTATTGGCGTACACGCGAATTAATGACTCGATGTACGCAGATATCCATCACTTGAGTCGCTATATTCATGCCATTTGCATTGTGTAAAGCTGACCATTAGGATTTTTACGTTTCTTCGGGCTAGTGACGTGGCTCGAAAGACACGATCAGGTACGCTTTACATCATACAACCCGACTTATACAGTTAAATATGCCGACAAACGCTATAATGAGGCTGAGAAAGCGCTCCATTACGAATTGCGTCACAGATTTTCTTTAAAACAAGTCGACTGATTTGGCGTTTGCCTGGCCTCTTCTCAAGCAATCCGCAAATATGTTGCTTTATAGATGGAGTCGTATCTTAATCCATTTACTTCTCCATGGCTGACCAACGTCATGCCTACTCAACTCAGGTTAGCCTCACTTACAGGGTTTGATGTTCAGCATCAGGACCTGGGTTAGACTGGAGCAAACATTACAATGCCTGAACATGTAATGACAAGAGTATTTTGGCTTTATTCGTGAAAAGGTACGGCACACCATAGCAACTATGACGTGAGGCTATTTTTCCTCTGCCGCTAATAGCATAATATGTTCCAAGAAATTTATAAGCATTGATTGCAACACATATTCGTATGAAAATACATAATCGATGCAGTTACGGATTATCGGGGAGCTTAAATAATATCAGCTAACTCACTTTCTAATTTTCGCCCTGCCTCTCACCATAATCTAATTAGTATTGATGATGTGATGCCGAAGATTATGGTGATCGTGATAATTTTAAAATCAATATAGGATGTTGATGGTGTTGGCAATGATGATGATGCAATCGTGGGTGATGATGATGGTGGTGATGGTAGTGATGTTGGTGCTGATGGTGGTGCTTATGATGCAGGTGTTGGTGATGATTGTGGTGATTGTGAAGATAGTGGCGATTGCGATGATGTTGATGATTGTGATTGTGGTAGTGTTAAGTTTTAGATCAAACAGAGTAATGGTTATGCATGAAACATTTAAACAAGCGACTAGCCGATGAATTATGTCGCTCTTCCATTCTTGTTCAGTATCTATTTGTTGGCATTCACTGTCCGAAGCATTAACCGCAGGAATAGCTGTATCCACAGGGAAGTTATATCCACAGGGAAGTTGTGGCAGTTATATCCGTAGGGAAGATGTATCCACACGGAAAATGTATTCCTTAAATTCAGCACAGTTATACTGTGATCATCTTTGTGTGCAATGGTTCCACAATTGTCAATCACGCATCTATCCATTCTTATTTGTGCTTCAATGAGAATGGCTCATCGAGAGGCTATCGATTAGCGCGTGGCTCGTCGAAAGGCTATCGATTAGCGCGTGGCTCGTCGAGAGGCTATCGATTAGCGGGTGGCTCATCGAGAGGCTATCGATTAGCGCGTGGCTCGTCGATAGGCTATCGATTAGCGCGCGGCTCATCGAGTGGCGACTGAAAAGCATATGTGTCATTAAGAGACGATTGATATCGATGTCACATGAATTGAACTAGTTAGATCATCAGGTAATTAATTTCCAGTGGTTGACAACAGACGTCTAATTCCGACAATGCATGGCGAGGTAAGCTAGCCAGTTCTGCTATCCCATGGCTACGTAGAAAACGGCATGATCCCCGCGCCTTGTGTGGTTTCATCATTAAGGACCTACTGGAGTTCCTGTCGGTCGCTGAATGGCTACAGCGCAAAAGGTTTCGACAGAAGCACTTTTGGAACCATTGCACACAAAGACGATCACAGTAAAACTGTGTTGGCTTTAAAGAATACCTCTTCCACGCGGATACAACTTCCCGGGAATAATATAATAGTGGTGACTTAACATGTAAGCTTATTTATTAAGTAACCTGGCAAATTATCTCATGTGACACAAGGAGTCAGATCAAAACGTAAGTCGTAGCGTAATTTTCTTACCAGTGACACAGGGTTTGGTAGACATATTTATGATTCTCAAAAGAGGGCGATCTCTCACGAGCCTCTCCCTTTGTGCAGCGATAGACACGATGATGCCAATAACAATGTGGCATTTCATTCTCCTTCTACTCTCGTGAATTCTCATTGGATATACTGCGATACTGTCACCAACAACTCTATGGTGATCCATCATTTTATCCGTCTAATGACAAATACCATTTTCTAGCCATCAGTCGGCATTGTTCAATTAATTCTCAGCACGCCACATGGAGCGCAACTACAATAAGCTTATAAGGTATATGTATTCAGGGATGTATTTGCTGATTAACTCATGTACTCATTGACGTACATGTAGATAATTGTCACCTGTCCACATATACACTGATTAGCTCGAGTCAACGGCTAGGCGCTTTTTGCTGAATTCAGCAATCGCATGCCTACACATGACATCAATATGTGCGCACGATCGTGATTCTCCTCTGACAACGACACACCTCTGGTTGCAGTGCCGTGTGTATCGTTCCAGTTCACTTTCAGGGCTTCCTTACCTGATAATTGAATAACTCAAGCATCAACAAGCCATTATTGATCCAAAAGTAATAAGGGTAAGGCCATAATCCAATCTTCCCATTCATCTGTCATCTCTATTACGAGACTTAATAGAATCATTCAATTCGTTTTGTTGTATAAGCGTCCTCCTGTGGGTTCGGGGGTAGAGTAGGTCCATTGTATCCTCCTGCATGTCATAAGAGGTGACTAATAGGGGGCAACCTGTTGGCTGTGGGTTGCGACTCGTGTCGGTGGAACATGGGATCCTGGTGGTTGAGTGGAGCGGTCCTTGCGAGGGCTATATCTGCAGCACATCACTTTGGCCCGGATTTCACCTAGACGAGAGGCTGAAAAGGCATGGTCTAGTCAACCGGCTGGTGGCGACTTGCCCTAGGATAATCGTTTCCATTTTTATCTTTTTCACTCTTTTTTTCATTTGTCCTAGAAGACGGCTGTTTAATCAGGTCAATCTTATCTATTAACCTTTTGAGGCGCCATCTTACACATTAGTGATGGTGTGCCGCTAAACCCTATACTCACTCACTCCTTCTTGTAGAAGCGAATAAGTCAATGAAATTTCTACAAACAAGCAGACAATGTTTGCTGGGAAAAAAGTAGAAAATACAAAAGAAAATACTACTGAATGTAAAGTGCATCATGAGTAAGGTTCACAATTCTGATTTCATAAAACAGAAAAATCACAAAATAAATCTTATCTGCAGCACGGGTTTCTCGAGTCATTGGACATCCCATTCGTCTACCACTCTTAAAGACAACATCTATGTTAGAGGCAAGTGCCAAAAATGTTCAATTTGGAATTATAACAGCCGAATCAATGCCTTATCGCTTCCGTTGAGCGACTTCCGATCCACTTAATTCAACAAAACTAACTGTCAATAAATGGCAGCCAGCTGTCTCTGATACAAATAGAGCATATATCAAGTTATCTTATGCATTACAGAGATTGGTGGACGTTGATGCACAATTACTTACAAAACGATTCATGGGTTAAGAAATCTACGAAATGAGCCATGGTTTATCAAATGTATGCAGAAATCCACAAGCAAACCGAGAGTCTCGAAATAAAATGAAATCGCATCCCACGCACCAAACAAACATTACTCAGCCAAAGACAGCATTATATTTGACAAATTACAAACATATACAGGCGATGTACTAAATATATGGAAAACTCCGAAAGCAATTGTTGGCAGACGGTATAACAACAAAGAATGCCCCGCAACGTTTCTGATAGTACAGAAATCGAAACACTTCAGGCTATATCAGAAACATTCTCTGATATATCTTTACAAAACACGATGACAAACCATCCTGTCAGTATATAAACCATACTGTCGGTATACAAACCATCCTGTTAGTATACAAACCATCCTGTCAGTATACAAACCATCCTGTCGGTATACAAACCAACCTGTCAGTATACAAACCATACTGTCGGTATACAAACCAGCAAATACAGAGGTTGATTTTAGGCATGTAACACCATTTCTTAGTACTTTCTACATTTCTCCTACATTAACATCCCACTCAGTTGAGAATCTGATGCACAGTAAAATCACAGTCAGTAAAATTTCGTCAGTAAGCTCGGCAAATCCATGTACAGTATTAAACATAATTCAATGCACTCTCTAACTAGTCAACACTTTATAAGCAATTCTAAGATATATGAATACCACTCAAGAAAAAGACTGGAGCCGTTATACAACTAAACACGGCAAATCCATGTACAGTATTAAACATAATTCAATGCACTCTCTAACTAGTCAACACTTTATAAGCAATTCTAAGATATATGATTACAATGCAAGAAAAAGACTGGAGCCGTTATACAACTAAACACGCCACAAACCCAGAGAATGGCTAATGATACCTAGAAAGCCGAGGTTACTACCAACAAGAGGCAGTTTCGACACAGAGATTCCCCATTTGATTGCTCATGAGGTTTAAAGTTGGTTTACCTCCTTATTTCATTTATTCATTTATGCAGTGAAGCCTCCTCAAGGACAGCGGATCGCATCGTATAATCAAACGACGCTGTTACCAGAAGCGAGACACGGGCTGTTTGTGATGTTAACTGGTTTTAGATGCGCCGGCTTCAGATAATTGATTAGCCCGTAGCCAGAACCTGTGAAGTGTGATATTGACTACAAGTTCCGCTGTGGTTATGAAATATGTTAGGCACATAGACTGAAACCTCCGTGACGTAGCCGTTGGTCGTATCTTACGCCTCTGGCCTTTTCACTTTGCTCGTGTTCACACATTTATCTTCGTGGGAAGGCTCGTATACCACAGTGGTGAGTCAATATAGAAGGCTATTTGTTGAGAAGCTTGACCAAGCACTTCACCAGGCGCATAATGGCAGATCAATACATACTACAGTGTATGCCGAGGTGAGGCCTGGGTTAGATTTGGCTGTCATTGACGCAGTTTGATCGGTTTTGTCGCCATACTTTGTATAAATAAGGCCTAGTTCAGTTGGCCTTAACTGTTTACTGTGTGGCTGCCAAACTGAGCAGGGCGGATTACCATGCCTCGACTATGATGTTGTAAATCGTGATCGAATCTATCTTAGCAAGCGACTAAGGACAGCGGAACTTGATGTGATTCAATGATATATGCATACCGAATGCATCCATTCGGTTGTCCGCTAATTGTTTACATTTTCTCTGGACGAGTTTGTACAACCTCATGTCAGCTAAGTCGCTTAAGGCATGTCCATTCGTGTGTTTTCTCTTCAAAGAAGTACACTCGGAAGCGAGCAGTTAGCCCGCGCATATAATGATGATTAGAAATTACAAAAAAAGGCGATCATATCAGTGACGTCATTACCATCAAGACACCAACGCGTCATACTGGTCAATCAAACCGCTCTTCGTGCGGCGTATTGCGTCGCTTACGTTCACTCAGCCTCTGATTGCCATAGCGTACATAACAACATAAAAGGCATTATGTCGATGCCATGAAGTCTAGTGTACAATCTATATGCTTCAGCTGCCCGTGTAATGCCTCAAATGCTACATACAGGTAGCTATTGCTCACACGAAACTGACACAGCGAGCAGATCGCTCAGTCACACCGTGGATATACACAGCAGGGATATACGCTGAATTCCATGATTCGCTTTCCAGTAGGATACATGTACAACGAAGTCATTTGCTCTCAGGGTTGCTACAAGCAAGTAGTAAAGCAACCTTAGTATCCATTCAATTTGAATAAAAGCGCATTTGTATCCAAAGTTGAAGAAGAAAGGTTTTCATTTAGTCATCACGGTGATCTAGTAGCTTCACTGTCAACTGGCTTCATCCTCCAAATTAGGTGAAAACAGTCAATAATTTCCCAGGTACTCTCAATAACTAGGCACTCCGTGAGGAAAATTGCGGTATATTATGTGTAAAAGTGTATTACACCCTACCGCTCTGACCTGGAGTAAATGATGCTAAATAACCAGTAGCTGTATGGTGTGATTTTCTGACAATGACCACACCACACCAGTCTATCTTCGAAGTTTGTTCTGCCTCTTGATAATGTTGGACACATATTTCTGCAATCCCACTTTGTTGCTGACCTGTCCAGCACAATATTATCAATGCAGTCAGCAGATTTTTTGAGTAAAAATGAACCAAACCGAGATTGTTTTACTTGCTGCACAGTCGATTCTTGTCAGATTTAGTCAAAGGCTGTATGTCCATCTTGAGTGTTTAACACGTTGGTCATAGTTTATGCTGCCAAAGGCAGGGTGGCGAGCGGAATCTAGACGTTAGCGTTCAATATGTCCAGATATTACCGCCATTTGACCGCAGCATAAGACGCATATCTGTGGCCAACAATCGCAACCGGTTGTTGAATTCAACGTCATCAATCTCATCATTAAACGTTGGATATATATCTAAGTTGCCTCAGGGCCGTCAATCTCATCGCAAACGTCCAGTCATAGCAGTTACGTACCCACGTGGTTGTATTATCCGCATTATGCATTATACGTAATGAAATAGAGTCATGAAAGACAACAAGACATTTTGTCAATGTATCCAGTATAGCTCCAGCAGCAAGACGAACGGCGCAAATTGGAGATGGATAGACAGGAAACTCGCCTATTCTAAGTGCTTCAAGCCGACTACCACTGGTAGTTGGTGCGAAGCACGATGCCTGATGCCGCTGGAAATAATTAAAACTGCCAAACCCTGAACTATAGGTTTCACAATCTTTTCAGAGTGGAACGACCTATGGCCCCCTGCCAGATGTGTTCAAAGAAATATATACAATAGAGCACTGTTGGAATTTTTGCAGTAGGCAAATATTTTATACTTTTCATGTCGCATAAGTTGCCTGGAGCATCTCTCTTGCTTAATCAAGTGCATACATTACTGAAATGCTATACATCGCTCAAATAGAAAAAGACACAACATGGCCCAGATTGCTATCTTAACTCCATCTCAATCACTAACCTTTTGGCCATTCACCTCACGTAACACGTTTGTTTTGAAAATCCTTCAGAGGAAAACGAATTAGAGAGTTGCTGGCGCATAAGCCCTATTGCGTCAAGGATGTGTACTCTAGTTTACGCTAAACAATGATTCGTTGCCAAACAATCAATGGCAGATCCCGCAATATGGGCGCTGCACGATGTTAACATAATATGTGTACCGATTTATTTTCGTTGCTTGAAGTAGGTCTTCGAGAAAAGGTGGTGTGTAATGTCTTTTTTCACATGTTTGTAACATGATTTAAGAATGATAAATGTATGATAATAATGATGATGATGACGATGATGATAATGATTATGATGATGATGATTATTATGATGATGATGTGATGATGATGATTATTATTATTATGATGATGTGATGATGATGATGTGATGATGACGATTATGATGATGATGATGATGATGATGATGATGATGATGATGATGATGATGATGATGATGATGATTAAGCCTCCCAATTGAAGACATTATGATGTGTCAAATGTGGATGCCAATAAAGTTAGCAAAATATACAGTAGGCATGTGCAATGAGAGAGGCCGTTACATTTTGTTTACCTTAAAGTATGATGCGTTCTCGACTGCTTTTGTACACAAATAGCCGTTCTGATCAAAAGTCGATGACGATGTATCTTGCTACAGATTTATAACATTATCAGTTAATCAATTGCCAGCTAATTCAGCCATCATATGACGTGCTGTGTTGGTCTGTACTGCTTTCCGATGGCCACCTGTACGTCTACGACCATGTGTCACACACCATCACCCCTGCATGTTGTGTGTATTTAACACGTTATGCTCATTTAGGCTTGCTGTTTGCCAGCACCTGCAAATCTTACGTATTGCCGTTTAATTGGATTCATCGCACAATATACTCACAGAAGCACTCTTGACAAATATTGAACGATTTGGGACGAATTGTTGTCGCCAAGAACGTCGATGCCACATTATTGAATTTCAATATCGTTTGGCGTGTCATTAGTACACTCTAAATGTATATGGAGTGCGTTATGTTTGGCTCTAAATGCATACCAGAACATAACAAGAATCATTCCTTTATACTATGGTGTTCAGACGTTTAGATTTTTAAGACAGTTAAGAGGCCAGTACAGCAACCAACAGCACAGGTTTTAACATAGCTACACAAAGAGGCAATTAATATATAAAGGTACATCCAAAATTAGCAAGCCTTGTTTACGCATAGTGGTATTAATGAGGTATCCAACAATGCAACTTTGATTACCGTTATGGAACATTGTTAAAAGTTCTATACATTGATAATCAATATACGATGCCACATTTGCTAATACTATCATTTGGTCAAACGTTCACTAATCATGCTTTGTAAAGGAATTGAAAGTAAATATGTTCCGGCCAATAGCGGTTTAGAGTTGCTGTTGATAAGCATTTTGATCATGAATATCTAAGCTAATATGCCACGGGAAATGTTTGAACTTCCAAATAGAGAACAGTATGACATACACTGTTAATCAATTCCACTCTACAGATGTCTACTAGACACTATGATATGTGTCCAAACATTAATCAATTAACGAGTGATTATTGAAAAATCGTCAAATGTAAATGGTTCACAACTGAACGACATTTGGTACGAGCTATGAATTGGCTGCATACTATACCACATCATTAGGTCAAAACCTGACCTTGATTAACACAAACACGGTTCATAATAGTCTGCACAGCATAAAGTCATCCACCTCTTGAAACGTCGAATTCATGTCATTGTCATCGGAGCTTCTAACCGTCTAACCGTGTTAGTGAATGTGAGCACAAATTGAAAGCAGGTGGTCTTGTTTACACGCCACAAGAATTATTTTCTAATTACCACGTGGAATGGGCCGCGCCACCGTCTCAGGGAGTATGCAAGAAGGATTTCTCAACACTTAATGTGACTTGCTAAGCAGCTTGACCGAGCACTCCAGGCACAAAATAGCAGATTAACACACATTACAGAGTTTACCTACGCTTTTATGTTATGTGGGTAGCGCAGGATTTGATATGCATACTTTATGATCCCCACCACGGTAAATGAACTATTATGACTCTAAGCGAGGATTCTGGTGCATTTTGTCATAACTTTTCTACCGATGTGAATCCAAATAATGGTATACTGCTTTGGTAAATGTATGTACAAAGGAGTTGATAACGGTAGTGATAAATCGAGGTGCAGTGTTCAAAATAATCATTCATTTGGTAGCCGATCCAAATGCACCGCCATGTTGTACTCCTCGTGCGACTTAACAGCTGCTCACGCCCATGTTGTTGTTCTATCCGTATTATGCAATAGAGCCATAAATTACTGTAGGGCTTAAAGTATTATGTCTGTGTCTCCGGTATTAAGGATTGAAAGGGTGCTCGTCGCCGCCGCAAGCCACGAGACCGTGTAATGGATTCGTCGCCTTACCATGGACGTCATTATCTCCTCAAACCATCATATAATTAGATTCTGCGTCGGATGTTTTAACCTATTGCTTAAAAGTATGCGTAACATATCGATGTGGATTTATATAAATTCCGCACAGTGACACAACAACTATGCTTTGATCCAGGGTGGGGGGTGTCCTCCTTTGAAATGACAATATACGTAATAGAAGACCATATGTCAATCTTTGTGCATTTGCTGTAATACAAACCAAACCAATAAAGATATCTGTATTATGAATATTTACGAACTTATGGACGCACGACCAATCAATAGCAACCACCCACGCTGTCACGGAGCGGAATACCTGACAACCATGCATGCATTTCGCTAATGGGTAAATTACCCTGCTAAATAAGAGGACGAAATGGTATCCATTGATTGGACAGTCCAAGCCCATGCCACCGTCCATCCAAAAGCATCCTCACCTGCGATCGATCTTTGCACCAGTAAATTGTGTCTGCTTATAAGTTCACATGCCTGATATTCAAACACTTAGTGTATTACTGACCAGGCAGCATATAAAGCTTCCTTTGGCCAGTGCTAAACCTCCTATGACAGCTAGCCCTTCTTATTGTATCAGTTAATTGTTGTTTGAATTAAATAGTATGTTGTTTGAGCTAAATATATAATGCACTAGTTTGTAATGCTGATATAAGTAAGTCATCCATACACAGCCAACGTCATAAGCAAAGAGTTGATAACAATAGTAGATAATTTTATCTGTAAGCAAAGGTCCACCTCTAGTTCCAGTCCTCTCTTACGTCACCTGTTTTGATGAACTGTACATTTAACGCCACACCTTCTTAACCTTCTATCTACACAATGACGTAATATAATCCCGAGGAGATGGTTGTTTCAGCGTTGGTATAACCACTTTCAACCTAACAGTGAATACGCTGCCCCTTCGTTCCCAATAGATTTCTAACGTCAATTCTTCTCATCTCCTGTTGGTCACGCGTGCTGGGTTTGATGTGTTGCAAGCAAAGTTAGGGTTATTCATATACGTGAATTATTATGCGTCACATTGTGATTACATAATAGAATAATGGCTTTACTCATTGGTGAAGCGCAGTGCACTCTGTCAGCTGGGGTGTTAGGGTGTTTCCAGTTTGGATAACTATTATCATGTGTCGGATACCCTCAATCTGTAGCTAACACTATTCATCACAGTGTCAATGTTGAACATGTATAGGAGTGCCAGATCTTAGTTATCCAATAACCCCGCTATTGCCAAATGCTTGTCTTCTGTCGTTGCTAAAGGTGTGACCCTAGAGTCGTTTGTACGAGACGTAATACCATAAATTGACATATAAATCGAAGGTTGAGTAACGAAGTATCAAACAGACCGACCATGGCAATACATCTGTCAGGTGCACACAGAGCACATTTGCAATCGTAATGAATGGTCTGCATTGGTGCCAACACAATGAGTCCTCGGACCATTGAATCCAGTGAAACGATGACAATTGGCCCTGTAGCAATTGAATCTAATTGTCCATATAAACTGCATAATCCCTTGAGGAAAAGATTTCATTTTCAATTGTCTCCACAGGTATAAATGAAATGGAACCCAGCTACTATAACTGTATTTGACTCAATAAGTTCACGTACCTTACAATTGCGTTCATTATCAATGATGTGATCGTGTTATGCACGCGATGGCACATACTACAGAGTTGTGCGGAGTCAAACCTATTAGTTGTTTGGTTGCTGTTGACGTGGTGGTTGATACATAAACTTGCCAAATTTTGTGTAAATAAGGCATTGATGAAGTACCATGCCCCGACCCTGATGTAATAAATCGTGTTCGAATCTCGCTAAACAAATGAATTAGCTTATGATAGAATTGTATGTGCTTACTACTAGCATACATTACGGTTACACGATCGGTGATGCACATCGGCGTAGGATTACATTGTGCATCTATCATACATCTGAGGCCATTCATGCCAGATGCCAGGATCATTCAAACAGTCCTTATCAAACTGACTGGAGGAGTTCTTCATAAGCCGGAGGCGAGAGAGGAGCTGGTGGTTTTTGTAAGAATCCCATCTTATTCAACTGATAACAGAGAAGCTGATCATAACACTGATGATGAAAATACTGATAACACGTTACCAATAATGGGAAGGACGTTAATGATGATGATGATGATGATGATGATGATGATGATGATGATGATGATGTGAGCAACAATTATACTGATCAGAAGTTAAAGAGCGTGTTGAATACGCTGCAACTCACAACAAGCTAATTAGACAATCAGCCAATACATATCCAGCTATTGGCAATATCCACCTAAATAGACCATTAAATGACGTGGTGTGTTCGTCTTTACTGCAATCGGAAGGCCATGTGAGTATTTACGACCACAAGCCAAATTACATCATCCCTGAAATTGATGTGCAAATATTGTCGACTCTCGTCAAATTGGCCTTGGCGCTAAATATACTTGAAGAAACACACTTGTGTTAAAATCGAACTAGTTTCGACATATTCTTCCAGCCAACTGCCTAAAATGGTCAAAATCGTATGCTTAGTAACCCCAACCCCACCATCTATTGGGTTACCTGACCTACATTCAGGTGATATGTGATACCCAAGATTTGTGATACGTGTATAAAGAGCAAGCACATCGTTAGATATTGGATAATTGATAAAAGCCAGGACTGGTTTCAGAGTTGTCTTTAGAACCATCCATCGGTAAACAAATATTCCTGTAAGAGCTTCATCTAATCACAATATGTCAGACATTAAAACAACTGTGGGGCCCTAGCGTTTGGGGATGTATTTACGAGACGTACTCCAATGAATACACAAAGAAAACAAACATTGAGTGACTCTTATCTGGTAAGTGCTTACTTTGCACCTTTTGCTTACCGGGATTGGAAACTTGGAGTCGTGGAGTCTTAAACCAACACCACCCGGGAATATTCTGGAAGGTGTGAAACATGCCGTTTATGTGTGGTGATATCTATGTTACAGAGTATATCACATATGATGCGTTCATAAAATTGTAATATACTCAAGAGAGCTTCAGTCGTTTGGTGACCAATTTGTGTTGATGGAAACGTTACTTTATTTAAAATTCGGCTGGTTTATTGCCCCTGATGGCTAGTATCCGTCGTTCATAGCTAATTAATCGATTATATCACCTATTTGAATAATCTTTACATTTATCCGTGCAGTTATAAGCACAAGCACATTCATATCAAATCATCCGTGTGTGTAACTTGCAGTTTTGGCGTGAAGGGTCAATCGGTTCATCAAAATCCTGCGTGTAGTTAGCTCGTCCGGCCAAGAAATACACATAGGTCAATGATTCGTTATCGATCCCCAACGACATCATATCTCTCTCTCTCTCTCTCTCTCTCTCTCTCTCTCTCTCTCTCTCTCTCTCTCTCTCTCTCTCTCTCTCTCTCTCTCTCTCTCTCTCTCTCTCTCTCTCTCTCTCTCTCTCGCTTTCTCTCTCGCTTTCTCTCTCTCTCACTCTCTCTCTTTCTCTCTCTCACTCTCTCTCTCACTCTCCCTCTCTCTCACTCCCTCTCTCACTCTCTCACTCTCCATCTCTCTCTCTTTCTCTCTCTCTCACTCCCTCTCTCACTCTCCCTCTCTCTCTCTCTTTTCTCTCTCTCTCTCACTCACTCTTATTCTCTCACTCTCTCTCTCTCTCTCACTCTCTCTCACTCTCTCTCTCTCTCTCTCTCTCTCTCTCTCTCTCTCTCTCTCTCTCTCGCTCGCTCTCTCTCACACACACACACTCAATCTCCCTCTCTCTGGATCGCCCCATACGTCAGTAAACAATAAATACAGGTGACAAATATCTTGTCGCTCCTGTCCGTTGTTGAGCTAAAAAAAACAACATTGATTTATTTTATAGACGGATCATTTTTGTACACCTGTATACGACACTGTGTTTAGTCATGTGTTTCCTCACAAGTGTTATATGTGTGTATGACTGCAATCAGACATACTGGCAACTTCGGTAAAGGGACATTTGTACGTTCGTTTGATCATCAAAACCCTATTTGCCTTTGCAGGTGCTGCACTGTACTACATACTTGATAAGAATGACTGATCACTCATGACACCTAAATACATTTCATCTGACAGACCCCTTAATTTTTACTTTAGGTAACAAAGCATTTGCCAATCATTTCCCTTGTTTAACGCGTCATACAAGTTATATTTTAAGTAATGAGGCTTTTGGTCTCCAATCTGGATTAAAGTTTGGTGTCATCTGTAAATTCTAGCCACATGTCGACATCAGTATCTAGCTCATTTATGCAGATTAAAGTGAGAACGGACCCCAGGACTGACCCTTGAGGTATTCCGCTTATAAAGATTGACAAATCTGATTCAAAGCCATTAATAATAACTCTCTGTCTTTTATTACTGAGTCATTCATTTATCCATGCACATGCTTTATAACTTATGCCATGAGCCATAAGATTGCTTGCTGACCGTTAGTGGGGAATTTGGTCGGCCATATATTGAAAATCTACATAAAGTGCACCAACAGGATCCCTAGAGTCTAACATATCAGTAACATTCTCAGCGAATTCTAAGAGATAGGTAAGGCAAGATCTGTTGTGTTGTATTAAGTAAGTTTTGTTTGAGTTAGCACTTCGTGTGTTTGCCTTTTAGAGTGGTTTCCAGGAGTTTGCTTGTTATCAATGTTTTGTTTACCGGTCGGTAATTTGCCGGCTGCTGACGATGGCCATTTTTGAATTTCCAGTCGTCTGGGACATTCCTGTAATGGTCAGCCGAATTTCCTGTATGGAATCACGGCAATTATTCATTGAACCTTTGAATTCTGTGACACCATGACAATAAGTTCTATGACCATTGAGTCGGGAGACACTAAACCAATTATTCATATTACCATTAAATCCAGCGACACCAAGACAATTAGCCCTGTAGCCATAGAATCCAGAATCGCATATAGACTGCATAATCCCTTGAGGTGCACAAACTATTTTCATTTGTCTCCAGAGAAATATACATAAAAGAATAATGTGACTTTTGCAGTAAGCAATTACAGATGTAATTGGCTCAATACATTTCATGTTAGATCAGTTGCCTGGACAGCATATTTTCCTGGTCTGCAGGACTGCATGCATATACAATTGTGCGATCGGTCACTTCACATGTATTATATAGAAAGGCTTACCGACCCAGGTTGCATAATCTTATGTTCAAGTAGGAGTTCCCTCTTGCTTCCAATGTCCATATTGGTATTTACACCGAGTATGAATCGCTGAAATACCGTAAATCGGTTTAATAGAAAACAATATACAACGTTGGCCTGACTTCTACCGCTAACCTTGGTGCCATTTACCTCAGACAGCACGACTGTTGAATTGTCTTGCAAACCGTACACAGGGCATGAAGTTGACAATTATTATGTAGTTATATATTTTACTATGATTTTATTGATATTGCTGTCAAGGTAGATATGTCTCCATACTGGTGTTATAATGTAGATGTGTGATAGCGCGTGGGTTCTGTCACACTTCCCAATCTTGATACACGTACAGAACAGATACTCGTCGGGACCATGTGACACAATGTAGACGCGATGGGAACACAAACGCGCTGCAAAAGATTTGTGTTGAATTTAGGCCGTGGTTGGCGACAAAAAAACACATCACCCAATTTCTCGAATACGGTTCACTGACGGACAATATTCATCACAACCGAAGTTTACATAATCGGCTAATCTTATTATCAAGATTACGCTAAGCATTTGCAATCAGCGTAGGAATGAGAGTGCACCCCTACCTAATATGCTGTTCAAACCATTGATGATTTGTGGCATTAAAGTGGCTGGCGACGACAGAAACAGCACGGATGTGAACAGCGATAAAGACAGGACTTAAATTGCTTAAGGCATATATCCCTTTAGTTTCATACTATCAGCACCAACAATCCCAAAATGGCAAATCTTGTTATTCAAATGTGATCAGTATGTTATACTGTAATTACTATTAAACAATTGTTCACAATTAAATTACGCGTTATAGAAAATAAATAACTGCAATAATCTGCATGAACATTCAAGCAAAAATTGGCCCGAATAACTATAGACACGGTGTATTCATGTTATGTGACCAGAGCATCTAGCCATTTAATGATGTTTGGCCAATTTCAGCATAGCTCACATCGCCATTGGTTGTATCTTGCGCCTCTAGTTCCGCTCAGTACGATCGTCTTCACACATTTGTTTGGGAGGAAAGACACGTGTCCCAGTTTCAGGGAGTGTACAACAGCGTTTGCACAACATATCAGGCAATTTGTTGAACAGCCTCATCACGTGCACCGCCAGCCATGCGGAGGAGAAATACACATACTTGCCGTGATATTTGTGTAATATGTCTACCAGTGTTTGAAAAACATGCATATAAGTCCCATAATGTTGACGAAAGACTGGGATTGTAAGCCTCTCTATGTTATGAATTCCGCAGGATGATTCTGATACGGCTTTGTTGTTTTTGTAAACCTGCTTGGTGCGTGCATTCACATTATGCGTCTGGCATTAAAAACGTGCTGGAAGCTATTCATTTGAAAGCGACATTGACATTGATTAAGATACATTGAGCTTACGTCACCAACATCTTGCGGTAATCAATCAATTTATTTGTCTTGTGACAAATGCCATAAAATATGCTCTCAGTCGCTAAAATATTGCGAAGTCTCCGCTCGCAATATTGCAAACAATAGAGCAAATGCCCTTGTTACAACGGCCAGCAGGCAACTAGACGATTAACATTCCTTATCAAATAACGGGCTAGTTGCTTGAATTACTATTCTCATACATACAATGTTAAACGCATCAATATGCTCACAGAGATACTGGCAGCATAAAACAGAGCGCCCGAGCAGAATCAATTATTGGGTTATCTTCACTAAACATAATTTACCATCAGAAGCAAGTAGGTTAGCTACTTGTTCAATCCTCACAATTTTCGGGTATGTTCAATATTATTATGGTCCATTTTAACATTGTGTGAAATCATTAGATTAATTCATAGGTACTGAATCATTTCTTATCCTTGATACATTGCCTAAGCTGTAGTTAAATACCTTTGCTACGCAGTGAACACTTCTCGCGGCGCCAGGTTTCTATGTGGTGTAAAAGTGTATTTGATCCAAGAGTCGGACATTGTAAATGGTGGGGTTGCTATAGGTGGTTGATGACCGTGTCACCAGTACCTGTAGGTTTCATTTGGTATCCCAACATATGGTATTAGAATATTGGCAATGATGCTGTTCACTTTCGCATTGGATAAATTACCCTAAATTGCCGAGCCTATGCCACCATCCATTCGTATGCAACCTCAACTGCAAACACTGGATTTGTTCACTGGATGTAGATGGTGTCTGTGGGACCACATATCTTATATTGCAACAGCTGCAGCTTGACACATCCCCTTCATGTGCTACCGACCATTCGATGTTCCCTTTCTTCTGGCTTATACTGACGCCAGTTGATGATGGCGGGAAAAGATTTCAGGTGGTACATTTTGTAGTCTGAACAGTGAGTGCATGGAAACAAAAGAAGCACTTCATTGTGAACAACGTTATCGATGGCGCCTCCTCTTTTATTCATCTGCGCATCATACTCCACATCAAAGTGCCTTTTGTATCCTTATATTTATACAATGACGCATCCAAATCCTACCGAGAAGGATGGGTCGTCTTTAGCATAAACACTAGAACCTAAATTCATATATTTTCCGTGGATCACTAACATCAGTACGTCTCATCGTTATTAGGTAATGAGTTTGATTTTGATGCAGAGTTGGGGTTCCCTGTGGCCTAGAATACTGGAGTTACTCACGACAAAAACGCTGTCTTCTAGGGGGTTGGGCCATAGGTCACTCCGCTGCTTATGTACCTGAAAGTCTATTCATTTCAGTTGCTAGTTGTTGTCATGAGTTGGGCCATAGGTCACTCCCCTGCTTATGTACCTGAAAGTCTATTCATTTCAGTTGCTAGTTGTTGTCATGAGTTGGGCCATAGGTCACTCTGCTGCTTATGTACCTGAAAGTCTATTCATTTCAGTTGCTAGTTGTTGTCATGAGTTGGGCCATAGGTCACTCCGCTGCTTATGTACTGAAAGTCTATTCATTTCAGTTGCTAGTTGTTGTCATGAGTTGGGCCATAGGTCACTCCGCTGCTTATGTACCTGAAAGTCTATT
This sequence comes from Urechis unicinctus, assembly GCA_034190875.2. Classification (NCBI taxonomy): domain Eukaryota; kingdom Metazoa; phylum Annelida; class Polychaeta; order Xenopneusta; family Urechidae; genus Urechis; species Urechis unicinctus. The sequence continues at coordinate 29,260,422 of CM067356.1, forward strand.
CATTTCAGTTGCTAGTTGTTGTCATGAGTTGGGCCATAGGTCACTCCGCTGCTTATGTACCTGAAAGTCTATTCATTTCAGTTGCTAGTTGTTGTCATGAGTTGGGCCATAGGTCACGCCGCTGCTTATGTACCTGAAAGTCTATTCATTTCAGTTGCTAGTTTTTGTCATGAGTTAACGAAGGAGTGAAAGTCATTGTATACTCCTACTAATACAAAACACTGATCATTTGCTGCGGCGGGTATAAGAACAAATACTGAGCAATTTGCAAATAACAATGTAAATAAGAGACTCTTAACTGGTTAGTGCTGACATTGCACCATTTGCTTACCGGGATAGGAAACAGCTTAGAGTCGTTGTGTAGTAAATGGTAAACCAACACCACCAGGAAATATTCTGAGAAGTGTTAAACAACCCGGATATTTAGGGTGAGGATATATGTCTGCTGCATCACATGGGATTCTTTGACTTAGTTGTAATGACTCAGGAAAGCTGCCGACTTTATATCAAAGGGAATATCAAAAGAGGTGTTCATTTGTTTGAGTTTGGTTCATCGACGGTAACCAGTTAACTTATTGAGACCTATGGTCAATACCCGCTGTTCATATCTTATTAACCTTTTGTATCACTTGTTGCAACGACCTTTACTTTTATCGGATGCACTAATACACACAATTATATACACATCACATCTCCCAAGTGCAACTTTTTTTGTGTGAGGTAATCTGCGTATTCTCTTCAAGGCAAATACCGAACGTGGCACGTTTGTGTTATAAATGACCGGAGGCAAATACAATGTTGTCGGCGATTCGTTATTAATCTCTTTCATAAACGCCATGATGTACGGTTCGGCGGTTTTGAATCACAGTATAGGATTATATGTGCTTTTAGTGATACGCCTCCACCCAATAGATTGCATAAATCTGTCGGCAGCTTGATTTTACACTTGATGTATACAACAATATTTATACCATGCTTATAAGCCGATCAAACCATTGATGTAATCCAACAGACCATTATTTCGCGGGTCATCTTTTTATATAAAACTCAACGGCTTCAGGCCCTGAATAGCAGGTGCCGTACAACTTTTTGCGTATGATGTCAACTTTGCGAGTCAATAGGGATTATTTGACAGACTTTGGGAGCTTCTACATATGCGCTTGTCATTAAAAACATGTTCTGTAGCACACCAAACATATCCAAGTGTAACTTACCTGTTGCAAGGCAAACATGTAAGTGTGCTTATTGTTGGCAACAGCAAACATCGCATTGGCATCAAATAGCTGTATTTGTGAGCCTCAAATCAGTACAATCAGCCACATCCAATAGGTTATAGAGATAAACAATTTTCAGTTGATCCAAGAGAAATATACACAATGGAACACGGCGATTTTTGCAGTAAGCAATTACAAGTAAGTTGGGTAAGTATAGGGTTTCACAGCAACCCGTAGGCTATATGCTGCCTACAAAAGCTACCTTTTCATTCTTAAAACATACCACCAATTGCTTGAGCGCAATGTCAGTGAATTGTCCCTGCTACAGCTGCATACTGTAAAAATGCTTAATGGTTCCTGGTCGTGTATTCGTACATGTAACTGAGATTTCCCGCTGTGTTAACTTAAATTGTTCCAATTATTTACCATGTCCACCTGGGTATGTGGCCCGATAATAAATCGCTGACAGAAATCAATCAGTCTAATAGCGAATAATATACACCTTTGATATGAACTCATTGACTCCCTGTAGATATAGACTCATTGGCTCCCTGTAGGATACAAATCACTATCTGCCACATTTGAATTTACCTCTTGCTGTAGATAAGTAATGGTCGCTATAATTAGTATCCTGCGAGGTATGCAAACATCCACACTCAGATTCGTCGTACAAACTAATTGTCTATCAGACGGCTAAAGTGCACATATGTGCGTTTTTTTACTTTTCAAATAACCTGACACGACATTATATAAACATTGCAGAGGTATTTAATTGCGTCACCTATCATCAATTGTATGACCTGGGATCCGTGTAGAACTTGGGACCATTTCCAACAAATCTGTACTCAACAGGTGAGACAGTGTTAATATCAGCGCATTGTTCATTGTGTCGTTTATAACATGGCTTGACTACTAATTACCATCACACCTGGTCCTCCAGTTATCATCGCCATGAATCAGAAATCTGCCAGCTGTATCTCTGGCTTCACTAACTTCAACAACGACCAATTCCCGTAAGGCCATTCACCTCAGATAACAGCAGCGTTTTGGAAATCGTTTGAAGAATGCGATAGCAGTTGGCGCAGAAGGGATAACTCCTCGCGGCTGCGTACTCTAAGTAATGAAAAACACTAATGGCTGGCTGGGTAAGCTAGAGCGCTTTCCGGTGTTTTCACGAGGCGTGTTTCTGGTTGTTTACGCTGACTGGAGTAGGTCTACGGGAGTTGGCGGTGTGTGATGAGCTGATGTATTCCATCTTACCCAACGCATCAGCGAGAACGAACGAGAAAGTGATAACAACACAACTGATGACAAAAACGTTAAGGATAGTGAGTAGGAGGCTAATGATGATGATGATAATGATTGTGATAATGATGACCATCATGATCATCATTATCACCAAACTCATGATGTACATGATGATCATGATGGCGGTGTCTCAATCCAAACAAGTTCAGATCACCATTTTTCTACATCTGGACACAAAGAGAGACAAGTACGAAACCTTATAACCAGCTCAATAGCTAATGGACCGTGTCGCTGGCAAGTTGTCATACATAATGTATTTGTTGGCACTCATTAAGCGAAACATTGTTTTCATCAATTAGTGCAATCAATATGTTTGAACACAAGCTCCTAAATCCCCTAAAAGCTTCGCGCAGCGCAAACTACATGCTGCATGGAGGAGGACAAGCAAATATCTTATAGGGTGAGGAGCGTCTGAAATACCGGCTGTGTGTAACCAGCGCATGTGAGTGTCAGCCATTGTAATGAACAGCAACAGACAGGCACTTATCACACCTGGGTGACACAGAATGTGCAGGTGTTCTGCTGCTCATGGTTGATTCGTATTGAACGGATTCAATAGAACAAGCTGCATCCGCAGGGAGAATACATTATGTATATTGACTAGATCTCTTCAAATGGAACTACAAATGGGGTAAAACTGCGTTCAACTTGACGCGCGATGTTTCGCGATTGACTTTGATCATCCTTTTATGACGAGTTGTGTTGGTCTGTACTGCCGTCTGGTGGCCATTTAGACTTCTTTGACCACGTGTCAAAATGCATCATCGCTACGAGTGTGGTTTTCATTTGGGGTTGACGTTTGTGAAGACCTGTTGACTGTGGTTGAATTGTTTTCTGCATGGAGTTGCACTAGAACGTCTACAATTGGTGAAATATATTATTATTAATTGGTACCTGCAATACGTGTTTTCTCAATAAAAACGTGTAGGAATTAGTTTACATGTTCGGTGACAAATGCCACGATATACGCTATCGACGGTAAGGTTCGACAAGCTTGGTGTTGAGTGGGGTGGGGGATGCCATTCAGGCACATCTCGGGACTAATAGGCTAACACTAAATCAGGATTGTACCCATTGACCTGTGGTGTCGGATTGTTATCAGGCTGCATGTGATTAAGCCGGGCTTGATCAGGCCCCATTACCCGATACCGATACAGTAATACTGTTTCAGAGCTCAACAACGCCTGTAGCCGTCAGACCACACCCCACAGACAAAATGATTTAAGTCCAGTTTTCATCGGATCACGTCAACCCTAATGGTCCGTTCATACAATGAGATGATCCAGAGGCAACCGGATGAATGGTCCATTTCCCCCAAGTGTTTACGGACGATTATCTCTGTCGGCCCGGCCCATATGTAAATAAACAAACCAACAAACAAATGACACCGCGTCTCCCGTTCCCGTCCATTATAAACAGACTGAGGCACAATGTATATATGGAAGTTACAATTTATATACCCCTGTTTTTCTCACAAAAGTATCCGCAGTATTAATAAATAACCGCGTCTAGATTGTTGATTTCGTCGGCGATAATGTCAGAAGGAGACGGGCTTGTTAATCGGGACTGATGTGAGGATTCGTCACCCATTCGTCTGTACCCCGTGATTCTCTCCTCATTGACATGGCAGAATCGGCAAAATAAACTGCAATCTACGCGCTTAGAAGGGAAAATCGAACTGTCAAATGAGATGGTCCTGGGTCCCTCCGTCAGTAGGAGGTGCTCTTACAACTTTGAACGTGCGTGCGTGCGTGCATACATACATACATACATTCACACATACATACATACATACATACATACATACATACATACATACATACATACATACATACATACATACATACATACATACATACATACATACATACATACATATGTGCATGGGTGTGCACGTACGCAAACACATATGTACGTACGCATTTACGAACATACACAGTAGAAACCTATAGCTCCATCTTCTGACTTAGCTCTTCATTTAATGCAAATTGATTGAGCAGCCGCCATTGCCTAACCTCACTCAGCAACTTGTTTTCCAGAGAAGTATATCCCCTCTTCATCAAAGCTCCCCACCTTGAATGCCTTCTCTATCTATCAATGTCTGGTGCGCAGACGCAGAGGATGTTTCTCCCACAGAATTAGGCCCGGCTGACAAGCTAATGTGTTTTCGCCAGTATCCCGTCTTTATTCCGGAATGAATATTTAAGGCCGGTGATTCTTCAAACTAGAGAGGCGGATAAATGGATTTAATCCGTTGTACGTGTTCGGCGTAGCAATTCCGCACGAGAAGCAGGCGTATGTTGCGAAGAGTGGGCGAGATGTACCGTGTTCCGGTCACAGACAGGAAGCTATAGAACAGCGACAACGTCAATGGAAGCGTGACTATGGGGATGGATTCATGTGTGTGTTGTCAATATAATTATAGATTTATTTACGATCGATGTCATCGGAGCCTGTTTACTTAATTTCTAGTTCAATTATAGCCCATTTTATTTTCCTTCACACAACTTTGTGGCTTGGTTAACAAGGAGCGGTGGACTTACGTCATGTCATCACCTCCGGCCTTTCATTGGTGATTACTGACGGCGGAGTTACAAAGAGACTCGGATCTCGGATCGAACTCGGATCTTTATCAGCGGTGCTGTAGTGCCTGTACCCCGGTTAACAGCGGGTGTGTCAGCCGGGTAACTCGGCCCCAGCCGCAAGCGCCGCACATGTGAACAGGCAGCTACCACATTCACCGGTAGGTGAGCAGCGGCCCAACGTCAGCTACCAAGGCATGCATGCATGGGCCGCCCGCGCTAGCGATGTAGGCGTGGATGCTTGAGTCTGCAGCACTTCGATATGAAATCACATTCTTCTCCCTCGCAATTATGGACGGCGCGTCATACGAAGATCCCCAGCAACACGAGAAATCGCTGGCCGCGGCTTTATTCGGCGCGGACGTCCCGGGACCTGCCTCGGAATCGGACTCGGATCTGTCCGCAAGCAGTGCTTCTAACTTTGACGAGGCTATTTACCTGTTCATCGTGGCGGCTGTCGGCTGCTTCCTCAACTTGGCCGTTATTGGCTGTATCCTGACATGTCGAAGTCTCCGTCGTATGACAAGCGCCTTCGTGCTCCATGGCTGTGTCCTCGACGCGCTCAAATGTCTCTACTGTATCCCATTCGCCACGAGTCTACTCAAGGATATCGAGCCCGGATCGTGTAATTTCCTCGGGGGATCCTACGTGGTGATCGTCACTGCTTCGGGATTTAACATCGTGGCTATGATCTGCTGTGAAGCGTATATATTCAGTGAACACAACATTGGGGGTCCGGGGCGCGGGAGTTTTTCTTGTGTCGTTTTCGGTGTGATCATGGTGTATATAGGCAGCATTATCATTCACTTAGGCCCCACCATAATTGGTGGTGATTTTAGCTACAATGAACTTATCGGCAATTGTATTTTTCAGTACGGGACCATCAAGAGTTACGTCGCTCACGTGATGTGGATCGCTATCATGTCACTCGCTATGGTCGGATCCGTCTACTACTTGGCGTTTTTCTACCGCCACGTCCAAGCCAATTCCACACACAGACTGGCCTCGCTCGTACGAGCGTCCATCGCCGTATCCCGCGGCAACACGGATAGACAGGATATCCGGAAAGTGATCCGTGAGTCGTTGGGGCGCGCTCGTGTTCTCATGATTCTCACCGCCATTTTCATCACTTGCTGGTACCCCTTATTTATCCTTACACTTGTAGACCCCAATTTCCGGCAACCAGCGAAAGTTTATAAACTTCTTTCATTTATCGCCTGGTCCAACGCGGCTTTAGACCCTCTCGCCTTCCTTCTCTTCGATCAGCATATCAACTTACTTTGGCGGGGACGCCAGGCATGTGGACAACGGGCATCATGTCGTCGCTGTGACGTAGCCGATGATGACGTCATCGAACATGGTGAACCCCAAATGCCGCTCATGTCTGGATCGTCGGGACCGGCCAGTCTGTATGCGTCCCGGGCGGGCACCCCGCAGACCCGGCGGGCGGGTAACGTCAGCCGGTCCGAGAGCAAACGCAGTCAAAGCGAATTTCAAGGGGCTTCAGTATATCAGCGAGTGGGGTGCAGGTTATGTCAGGAGGGACAAAGCCACCCTACGAACAGCCATTGTAACGGAGGAGTAGGTCCGAGTGTACGCAGAGACGACTCAATATGCCAGCTCCACCAATATACGGTCATGTAAACGGCCAGCTCCTCCAATATACGGTCATGTAAACGGCAAGCTCCTCCAATAAACGGTCTTGTAAGAAGCCAGTTTCTTTTCCAATATACGGCCCAGTGAAAAGCCAGCTCATGTTATTCGCCAACTTCTCCAATATACGGCCAAAAAGGGAGGTGCCCCCACCCCCACCGACATGACGCAATAACTTGGCGCCGTAAACCAGTTGGTTTTCTTACTTTGTCGACGTAATCACCAATTGGATGCATTCAAAAACATGCTGGTTGTTATTTGGTTTGAATGACTCGGTAGCTCCGGGCTTTGTTTCTATAGTTAAGTGTAATTGGACTTGGGCGACAGACCCTCTAGCTGACCGTTGTGAGTTAGCTGTCGGTCAGCGAACCATTCTAATCGTGTTTTACATGGAACATTCTTCTTTTTGCAAACCTAGCATATTTCGATGTTTTTGGGAACAATCACCTCTAGATTATATGAGGCTTTCTGTGACTAATTTTATACGTTATTAAATACAATCTTCTCACTGGTGATTTCAACAAAATTGAAGCCATTGATTTAAGTTCGATTGAATCTGTGAATGTTGGTATTCTCATTGCTGACCTCACACTTGTAATTTGAAGTGCGTAGTTATCCAAATGAACTTATGATGATTCGTCTACTGAACGATCCTCCTGCAATGCTTGCTCTAACCTTGATATGTTAAGATGGTCACCTGTTAACAAGTATATTAATGTCTAGCATTAACAGATGAAGAACGCCTTTCAGATATAACCCGAGCGTTGGATGAACCTGTGTGAACATCCCGCCCCATTCACCATTACGGTAACCTCCATCTATGCCTGGGGAGCTGTCGATTTGTAATTCAACTTTCTTGTCGATAGTCTACTTGGAACACACTTGTTGTATAAAAACATTGAGCATCTTTGTCTTGCATCGAACGCAACCATCTGCATTGCTCAACTTGGCTCAATGAGGCGCTCAGCCAGGAATTAAACTGACGTCAGCTGTTCTCACCCCCTTTGGACACCTCAGCGGGGGAACATCTATTCCTGGTAAGAAGGAGAAGACTCTATCTATTACCGACATGATGTAACATGTCTCTCTTGCCACGCTGTGAGTGACGGCTTAATGTGCCCCTGACGAGGTGGCCAGAGCTATCGTGGTCATTCTTATCACGTTAGACCACTCCGTGACAACATTACAGGGAGGATGGGTTGTATTTATACAGCGACCATAACAGGGATAACTGGAGTGACAGCACATATTATTCATAAACGTGACACCATGTGAATGTGACATCACAGGAACGTGACATCACACGAACGTGACACCACGTGAACATGACATCACACGAGTGTGACATCACACGAGCGTGACATCACACGAATGTGACATCACCCCGTATCATGACAGACGTAGTCTTTTAGGCACTCGATTATTTGGCCTTCATCTTGTTTATGTTGCACTTGTTTGATGCACCAGTCATTTCACTGAGGAGCTTTGTGTTTGGAACGTCTGCGACGCGTCGATTCACCCGCAGTCGGCATTTATTATCATACAGTTATTAGTCGACGTGTAAATGCATCTTATATAGCTGTATGATCAGCAATAAATGTGTGATTAAGGGTTTTGTGTTTTGGCTCTGTGTTTGGTTTTGAGTGAATTACAAGCTCTATATGGAGCTTAGCTGTGAGCGGATGTATCATTTCATTATCTCTATGGACGGTAGGACTGTGTGGAGCTGTATCGCTCAGCAGCGTAGATGTATGTTACCTAGCGTAATCGGTCGTGCGCATTGCTGATTACGCGCAATCACCAGATTGGTGCTAGCAATGTAGCGTCGTACCGGAAGTTATGGACACATGAAACACTTGGTCGTGTTGGTGAGCTAGTTGAATTCATCGCATCACCAGGTTTAATGCAACGACTATTATTGATAACACTAAGGGGGGGGGGGGAGGGGGGGGGGGGGGCTAATATTGATTTGCTTGTGCAACAATCGTTGTTCCTGTAAAACCAAAAAGCTTCCCATTTTAACTTTTTATCTAATATGAGCGTGAATGCGAATACTGCCACCCAAAGCGAAGCTCGTTCGCTATTCTGATGCTTTATTTGATATTAACCCCTGGCCTTGCAATCTTACTGGATAACATGAGATAATGGAGATAAAGAAAAAAACGAACGATTCAGCGTTTTAAGTGGATGGTTATATTTTTATGTGGTCATTTGCTAAATCTGATGTAATCCACCTGGTAATTGAGTTTGAAGCGGGAATGTTGCAAGTGCCAAACAAAGGCGACTAACGAGTTTATCATCCGGAGTTAGTTGTAACTTTAAACAAAATAGACGATGATAAATAGCATGTGACAAAAAGCTGTCATATGGGACAAGTGAAAGTTGGAGATCAATGATTTAAATCAATCGTCATTCACTTACTTAAACTCGATTGAAAATAATACCTTGAATTTAAGTCACGCTGTGTTCACAAGTTTATTTTTTTTGGTTTTGTGATGTGGTATGGTAACAGTACAGTATTGCAAGCGGCGTCGTTTGCAGCCCTAAAGAAGCACAATTTCGGGGTTTTGCGTTGCTCCGCTTCGCAACGATAATGTATGAGTTACGTTATGAATAACGATTGAATACGATGATCATAGTGTTCTTTATCATGCGACAGTGTCTTCCTTGTCACCTGGTGGGGTGTCTCACTAAGTGGAGGTTAGTGGGGATGTGCCGCCAATTTGGGTCGGTTTTTGGGCATTTTGGTATACAAATGGGTCGTTATTTCTTAAAGACAGGTATAGCAATGGGTCGGTTTTTTGGACAATGACCTGGTATACCAATAGTCCGTACATTCTCCTTCCATTGTTTCCTGCAATATCGTCTACCTCATGGGCCGGACGTCCTGGGGCGCTCGTTGATAGCCTGTGGTACCGAGTCACACATCTGTTTATTTAGTGGCCGCTATTTAATTAACTAACTTGCCGTTACGACCCAGAGCATCGTTGGGACTGACCACGGTATCAGCAAAGTTGTGAAGCTTAATAAACTTACTTTTTCATTCTGAATCGTTAGTTTGGTATATGGAAGGGTCCCCTGTAGCTCATCGAGGTGGTCTAGATATGATTTGGGATCATTAATTTTGATATATGTATTGGTGACCCTTTTAAAAAAAATTGTATATGAATGGGTCTTTTTTCAGAGGATTTGGTATGTAAATGGTTCCCTTTTCTCACTTTGGCTTGGTATAGATATGGTCCGATTTTTGTTTCCCATGGCGGCTCACCCCTACACTTTTCCATGGAGAGAACCCCCCCGGGCCTTGTCAGGTGTCTTGTCTGATTTATGTGGCCTTTTATAGAGTCTTTAGAAGCCGCAGCGTCAACCAAACAGGTAACGTAGTGCGTAATTCACCAGTCTGCGGACAAATTGGTACGGTATTGTGATGTATTAAAAACTATCTATGTGTCTAAGAGAGCTCCTAAGCCCCTATTTTCGGCAAGTTACCTCCCCACCTTCGGTTGACTATCTGGTATCCCACACAGCCTGCAGGACGCTAGCCGTGCACGACGTCTTATATTACCGTCGTGCGCAGCTAGCAGGACGCTATAAACAGCGCCTGTCCCTGTTAACCAGTTTATGTGGATTCATTCCTGGTCGGCAGCCCAGTCGACCATTATGACACCCTCTATCATGATGTATTTAAAGTCTTAACAGTTAAAAGAATGAAATGTTGGGCCGCTAACCTCTAAATCAGGGGAGAGGGAAAATCGACAAGGAACTCTGTAATGCGACTACAATCTAAAAACATTTACCGCTTATTACACAATACCCCTTTCTGGACAGTGTGGTTAAATGGCCAAAATGGTGTGTTATCTTGAAGGTATGAATGTTTTGCCATTCAATGAATCATGCTTGTTTGCGAGGGTAATTCTTTTGAAGGATTTAATTTATGTTAAATGGCCAAAATGGTGTGTTATCTTGAAGGTAGGAATGTTTTTTCCATTCAATGAATCATGCTTGTTTGTGAGGGTAATTCTTTTGAAGGATTTAATTTATGTTATAACAAACTATAATACACTTGACAACCACTATGGATGACAAAACTTCATTCAGTTTTATGTCCCAGTGTGTGCCTTCTCAACATGTTAACTTAATTAAACCTTATTTGTTTCAGTCATACATCCGAGCTTAAGAAGGTACCTAGATGAGAGAGGTGGATGTCTGTCGATGAATTGGCTTTGAACAATGGCTGACCTTATTTTGACCTTCATTTTCTGTTCATTACTGATCTTGTCACAAACTGAAGCTATAGATGACTGGTTGGTACAAGATATCAAAACTCAAACCACGTTTGCAAAAACCAGCAAAGGAACATTTCAATTGACAAATGGGATCATCTCCAGGGAGTTCATTGTGACCCCAGATTTTGCCACTGTGGATTACTACTCTTACGAGAGGAAGCAGTCCATCTTGCGTGCAGTTGGCCCCGAGGCTGTGATTTCACTTGATGGGCTGGAATATAACATTGGTGGGATATTAACAGATATCCCCCGAGCTTATCTTAACAGAACAGCTCTTGTTAATAATATGACTTACGATCCAAATGCCTTCCATTATACTGGATTCCACATTGACAGCCCTCACTTGCCCTATCCATACACCCCCAAAAGAGGAGCTCCTACTGATATTGTCTGGCCTCCAAAAGGACTCCATTTAATTGTATCGTTTGCTGCTCCCTTTGGAGCGCCCTACTACCACCAAGCGGTCAAGGTACGTGTTCATTATGAGATGTATGATGGCATACCGTTACTAGTGAAATGGCTCGACGTCCAGGCAAGTCCGGAAATAGCAAAGATAACTTACCTGAGTGTTATTGAAGTGGAACAACTTGCTGTGAACTGGCCGTGGTCTCCGCAGGGTTATGGCTGGATGTTTGTAGAGACAGACATTTGTCATGGTACAGACATTCAGTGGAGGACTGATCCTGAGCAGCCCAAAATGCCAGGTTCTTTCCAGTCACTGTTGACATGTTCTTACTCCACATCACCAACCCTACCAATTGCTGAGTTCTCAACTTCATTCGCCGTGCAGGAGCTTATCATAGGTAGTGCAGATCCTGAGAGGGTAGGGCTGGCCAAGCGTAGAAAGTTACGGTTGCTAGCGCCACAAACACAAGAAAACCCCATATTCTTCCACATGACTAACTCCACAACTGAGGCATTCCGCAATGTCATTGATCAGATGGCTGAAGTTGGCTTTGAAATGATCATCTACAGCTTTGGATCCGGCTTTGATATTGAATCAAACGATCCTAACTACATGGAAGCAATTCGTACAGATGTCGCTTATGCAAACAGTAAAGGGATCGAGGTGGGTGGTTATGATTTGATTGACTTGACACGACAAGTGAAAAAGGAATGGATGGCTGTCAATCAAAATGGAGCCTGTTTTGCCTCAGGTTGGTATGACTACTTACTGGAACGAGTCCTTGGGTTTATGAACAAGACTGGGGTGAGTATGGTAGAAACAGACGGACCTTATCATGGCTACACTTGCTCCTCGACCAACCACTCCCACCACCATGGCCTGCAGGATTCTGTCTATCGACAGATAGTACTCCAAAGCAACTTCTTCACAATCTTGCAAACCAATGGAATATACATCAACCAACCCGACAGTTATTTCTACCAAGGAGGCAGTAAAACTGGTCAGTATCTGGCTTTGTATATACCATTCCTGCAAGTCTGAAAATCTGATTTTATTAATTTTTAATGCTTAACTGTATTCCTACTAGACATATGCTATAATTTTGATGAGAAAAAATATTTGTTGACAGGTATGGGCTACAATGAACATCAATATAGCCTTCCCAGATGGCAGGATCTAAGTGTCAGTCGGCAGGGTATGTTTGACGACACTTTCCACTACACCCCAACCGTCGGCTGGATGTTTCTCCCTCTTGTAGTCTACCATGGAGGTGGAGAAGACGCCATGTTTGAACCACTCTCGAAAAACATCATAGAATATGAATGGGGTCTAGCCCAGTATCTAGGTGCTGGTGTTGCTGCCTGCTACCGTGGTTATCGTCTCTATGACACCAACTCAACAAAAGCCGTAGTCAGCAAATGGGTCGCTTTCTACAAAAAATACCGAGATATTCTCACGAGTGACATTATCCATGTGAAGAGGGCGGACATGCAGAGCATGGATTCATTTATGCATGTCAACCCCAAATTGGAAAACAAAGGTTTAGCTATGGTGTTTAACCCCACTGATGAACACCTGTCTATGAATCTAACATTGCCTCTTTACTACACTGGCCTCACTGATAAGGCTCTCATCAGTGAGCAGGCAGGAACTGGTAAGGTTTATCAGCTTGACAGGGCTTACACTGTAGATGTGGAGATTGAGCTGCCATCACTGGGCATCACATGGCTGTTGGTCCAGTAGAACTTGAACAGGAACTGTTGACACAACTTGTTTTTATTACTTTGCTCCAGTGTCTGTCCCCAAATTTCACATAGACCCCCTTATTTTCTTGCAAGCTAAAAATCTGTTTACCATGATCGTTGACTCTTGTGTTGAATATCACACAATTGAAAACTCATTAAGTCATTGACAATGCTGCTTCCAAGCAAACAGAAGACCTAATGTAATTTATTTAAGGTAATATATAAAGTCTGTTAAACTAACTCAAGGTTACGCCCTCAAATAAGAAATATCTGATACATTTAGGTGGCCTGTTTTGTCACTAGAGATTGTGGAATATTTTATTTTTGCTTCCCAACATGTTAGCATATGCGTGTCTCGTGTGCATCAATTACCAAAGAGTGATGTCATTTGAGGGCTTTTTGACTCGACTAAGTGTACTATTGAATACTATGTAAATCACTAACTCATCAATAATCAGAAACTAATTGTAGGTCTCTTGGTGTTCTGGCCGGGCTTCCCGCTCTCATTGTACACACCAGTCTTGTATACCAACCAAAGTATGCAAGTGTACTTGATGATAATAGGTTTCTATGTAATCAATTTAACACCTTCAACAACAACCTGTGCCATAAGACAAAATGTACATAGTAGGTGCTTTCTTCATGTTGAGTAATGAATAAACTTGACGCTAAGGGTGTACATTGTGTTGTATCGTTATCTCGGCTCGATCCTCGATGCCATCACAACAAATGTCTCGTCCCATTCCAGCAACATATGTCATCCAATCCAAGATGGCTAATGCATTATATGTAAACTCCAGTTTGATAACATTCCATCTTTTATTGCAAATTAGAAGTCAATGACCTAATGAGTTGAACAGATCACCACATAGACCCAAACAATGGCCAGGTAGGCCAATTGGTGTACAAGGATGTGACCTGTACCTGGAAGATATGGACACATTTAACACTTGGTCGTGTTGGTGAGGTAGTTGAATTGATCGCATCACCAGGTTTAATGCAACGACTATTATTGATAACTGTATGGTGGGAGGGGGGATGGCTAATATTGATTTGCTTGTGCAACAATCGTTGTTCCTGTAAAACCAAAAAGCTTCCCATTTTAACTTTTATCTAATATGAGCGTGAATGCGAATACTGCCACCCAAAACGAAGCTCGTTCGCTATTCTGATGCTTTATTTTATAATAACCCCTGGCCTTGCAATCTTACTGGATAACATGAGATAATGGAGATAAAGAAAAAAACGAACGATTCAGCGTTTTAAGTGGATGGTTATATTTTTATGTGGTCATTTGCTAAATCTGATGTAATCCACCTGGTAATTGAGTTTGAAGCGGGAATGTTGCAAGGGCCTAAACAAAGGCAACTAACGAGTTTATCATCCGGAGTTAGTTGTAACAAAATTGAAGAGGATAAATAGCATGTGACAAAAGGCTGTTATGTGGGACAAGTGAAAGTTGGAGATCGATGATTTAAATCAATCGTCATTCACTTACTTAAACTCGATTGAAAATAAAAACTTGAATTTAAGTCACGCTGTGTTCACAAGTTTGTTTTTTGGTTTTTGTGATGTGGTATGGTAACAGTACAGTATTGCAAGCGGCGTCGTTCGCAGCCCTAAAGAAGCACAATTTCGGGGTTTTTGTGTTGCTCCGCTTCGCAACGATAATGTATGAGTTACGTTATGAATAACGATTGAATACGATGATCATAGTGTTCTTGATCATGTGACACTGTCTTCCTTGTCAGGTGTCTTGTCTGATCATATGATCATGTGGCCTTTTATGGAGTCTTTAGAAGCCGCAGCGTCAACCAAACAGGTAACGTAGTGCGTAATTCACCAGTCTGCGGTCAAATCTGTACAGTATTGTGATGCATTGAAGATTATCTTTGTGTCTTAAGAGAGCCCCATAGCCACTATTTTCGGCAAGTTACCTCCCCACCTTCGGTTGACTATCTGGTATCCCACACAGCCTGCAGGACGCTAGCCGTGCACGACGTCTTATTTATTACCGTCGTGCGCGGCTGGCAGGACGCTATAAACAGCGCCTATCACCTGATCTGTTTATCAGTTTATGTGATTCATTCCCGGTCGGCAGCCCAGTCGACCATTATGACATCTCTATCATGATGTATTTAAAGTCTTAACATTTTAAAGAATGAAATGTTGGGCCGCTAACCCCTAAATCAGGGGAGAGGGAAAACCGACAAGGAGCCCTCTAATGCAATATTTACCTCTCATTACACAATACCCCTTTCTGGACCATGTGGTTAATTGGCCAAAATGGTGAGTTATCTTCAATGTAGGAATGCTTTTCCAGTCAATAAATCATGCTTGTTGTGAGGGGAATTCTTTTGTGGGATTAAATTTATGTTATAACAAGCTAAAATTCACTTTGATAGCCATTTAGGCAAAGAAACTCCACCTCTGACAGCTCCGCGCCATTTACTACTTTCAATCTCTCACATCCGAGCTGTAGAGGCGAAGCGCCACCAGTGATATTTCGGTGTTTCCGAAGTCAAAACGATAGATGAACTCGCTAAAAACTTACTGAAGCTCCCCAAGCAAAAAAAATTGTGACAAAATGCAAGATTATATCACAAAATGACACGAGGACTGTTTCTGTTACTACAGTTTTGTCTACTTGTTCTGTTTGAGCACTAAAATACGGCACATCATGAAACTTTGTTCAAAAACTCAACATGGCCGACTCCCACAATGCAACATATTGGAGTTTAAAGTCGTTAATACGCTATTATTTTGCTCATGTTTTCAATCGCGCGGTAGCCATGTTGGACAACAATTTTAAAATTGTGTTGGATTTCTTCGATTCTGTGGATTAAGGAGTATGACTGTTGTTGCACTCTCGGCAAGATTGATGGTAAGACATTTATGGATATGAAAATCTATGTTTTTTAAACTGTCCCTTGTCTGCATTGCAAGAAGGAGCAAATTTGCTTATAACGCTCAAGATTCTGCCATACGGACCCTCGCCCCTAAGGTGTCATCAGATCATCAAAACACCAGGGGCGAGTTGCCTTGCCTAATAGCCATTATGGATGGGAATTCCATAGTGACAGTTTTTAAAGCAACCTGGCAAGATTGACAAAACTTCATTCAGTTTTATGTCCCAGTGTATGCCTTCTCAACATGTTAACTTAATCAAACCTTATTTGTTTCAGTCATACATCCGAGCTTAAGAAGGTACCTAGATGAGAGAAGTGGATGTCTGTTGATGAATTGGCTTTGAACAATGGCTGACCTTATTTTAACCTTCATTTTCTGTTCATTACTGATCTTGTCACAAACTAAAGCTATAGATGACTGGTTGGTACAAGATATCAAAACTCACACCACGTTTGCAAAAACCAGCAAAGGAACATTACAGTTGACAAATGGGATCATCTCCAGGGAGTTCATTGTGACCCCAGATTTTGCCACTGTGGATTACTACTCTTACGAGAGGAAGCAGTCCATCTTGCGTGCAGTTGGCCCCGAGGCTGTGATTTCACTTGATGGGCTGGAATATAACATTGGTGGGATATTAACAGATATCCCCCGAGCTTATCTTAACAGAACAGCTCTTGTTAATAATATGACTTACGATCCAAATGCCTTCCATTATACTGGATTCCACATTGACAGCCCTCACTTGCCCTATCCATACACCCCCAAAAGAGGAGCTCCTACTGATATTGTCTGGCCTCCAAAAGGACTCCATTTAATTGTATCGTTTGCTGCTCCCTTTGGAGCGCCCTACTACCACCAAGCGGTCAAGGTACGTGTTCATTATGAGATGTATGATGGCATACCGTTACTAGTGAAATGGCTCGACGTCCAGGCAAGTCCGGAAATAGCAAAGATAACTTACCTGAGTGTTATTGAAGTGGAACAACTTGCTGTGAACTGGCCGTGGTCTCCGCAGGGTTATGGCTGGATGTTTGTAGAGACAGACATTTGTCATGGTACAGACATTCAGTGGAGGACTGATCCTGAGCAGCCCAAAATGCCAGGTTCTTTCCAGTCACTGTTGACATGTTCTTACTCCACATCACCAACCCTACCAATTGCTGAGTTCTCAACTTCATTCGCCGTGCAGGAGCTTATCATAGGTAGTGCAGATCCTGAGAGGGTAGGGCTGGCCAAGCGTAGAAAGTTACGGTTGCTAGCGCCACAAACACAAGAAAACCCCATATTCTTCCACATGACTAACTCCACAACTGAGGCATTCCGCAATGTCATTGATCAGATGGCTGAAGTTGGCTTTGAAATGATCATCTACAGCTTTGGATCCGGCTTTGATATTGAATCAAACGATCCTAACTACATGGAAGCAATTCGTACAGATGTCGCTTATGCAAACAGTAAAGGGATCGAGGTGGGTGGTTATGATTTGATTGACTGGACACGACAAGTGAAAAAGGAATGGATGGCTGTCAATCAAAAGGGAGCCTGTTTTGCCTCGGGTTGGTATGACTTCTTACTGGAACGAGTCCTTGGGTTTATGAACAAGACTGGGGTGAGTATGATAGAAACAGACGGACCGTATCCTGGCTACACTTGCTCCTCGACCAACCACTCCCACCACCATGGCCTGCAGGATTCTGTCTATCGACAGATAGTACTCCAAAGCAACTTCTTCACTATCCTGCAAACCAATGGAATATACATCAACCAACCCGACAGTTATTTCTACCAAGGAGGCAGTAAAACTGGTCAGTATCTGGCTTTGTATTTACCATTCCTGCAATCTGAAAATCTGATTTTATTAATTTTTAATGCTTAAATGTATTCCTACTAGACATATGCTATAATTATGATGAGAAAAAATATTTGTTGACAGGTATGGGCTACAATGAACATCAATATAGCCTTCCCAGATGGCAGGATCTAAGTGTCAGTCGGCAGGGCATGTTTGACGACACCTTCCACTACACCCCAACCGTCGGCTGGATGTTTCTCCCTCTTGTAGTCTACCATGGAGGTGGAGAAGACGCCATGTTTGAACCACTCTCGAAAAACATCATAGAATATGAATGGGGTCTAGCCCAGTATCTAGGTGCTGGTGTTGCTGCCTGCTACCGTGGTTACCGTCTCTATGACACCAACTCAACAAAAGCCGTAGTCAGCAAATGGGTCGCTTTCTACAAAAAATACCGAGATATTCTCATAAGTGACATCATCCATGTGAAGAGGGCGGACATGCAGAGCATGGATTCATTTATGCATGTCAACCCCAAATTGGAAAACAAAGGTTTAGCTATGGTGTTTAACCCCACTGATGAACACCTGTCTATGAATCTAACATTGCCTCTTTACTACACTGGCCTCACTGATAAGGCTCTCATCAGTGAGCAGGCAGGAACTGGTAAGGTTTATCAGCTTGACAGGGCTTACTCTGTAGATGTGGAGATTGAGCTGCCATCACTGGGCATCACATGGCTGTTAGTCCAGTAGAACTTGAACAGGAACTGTTGACACAACTTGTTTTTATTACATTTGCCCCAGCGTCTGTCCCAAAATTTCACATAGACCCCCTTATTTTCTTGTTAGCTAAAACTCTGCTTTGCATGATCTTTGACTATTGTTGAATATTGCACCATTTAAAACTCAGTGAGTCATTGACAATGCTGCTTCCAAGCAAACAGAAGACCTATTGTAATTTATTTAAGGTAATATATAAAGTCTGTTAAACTAACTCAAGTTTACGCCCTCAAATAAGAAATATCTGATACATTTAGGTGGCCTGTTTTGTCACTAGAGATTGTGGAATATTTTATTTGTGCTTCCCAACACGTTAGCATATACGTGTCTCGTGTGCATCAATTACCAAAAAGTGATGTCATTTGAGGGCTTTGTTGACTCGACTAAGTGTACCATTGAATACTATGTAAATCACTAACTCATCAATAATCAGAAACTAATTGTAGGTCTCTTGGTGTTCTAGCCGGGCTTCTCTCTCTCATTGTATACACCAGTCTTGTATACCAACAGAAGTATGCAAGTGTACTTGATGATTATAGTTTTCTATGTAATCAATTTAAGTTCACCTTCAACAACAACCTGTGCCATAAGACAAAATGTACATAGTAGGTGCTTTCTTCATGTTGAGTAAGGAATAAACTTGACGCTTTGGCTGTACATTGTGTTGTATCATTCTCTCGGCTCGATCCTCGATGCCAACGCAACAAATGTCTCGTCTCATTCCAGCAACAGGTGTCACCCAATCCAAGATGGCTAATGCATCATATGTAAACTCCAGTTTGATAACATTCCATCTTTTATTGCAAATTAGAAGTCAATGACCAAACAATGGCCAGGTAGGCCAATTAGTGTACAAGGATGTGACCTGTACCTCCAGAACCAATGTAAAAGTTAGTTCTTAGAGCAAATAATAATACAATATGTGTTCAATAAATAATCTATGACTATAAAATGAGTATAAGCAAGAAACAAAAAAATAAGATGTAGCTAGGAGAGTGTATGTCAGTAGATTCCTGTATGTTGCCTCAGTTGAATAGTTTTAGAAGTCAACAATGAGTTATTTTTCCCATTAAGTATGTTTCCAGTAAGATAACCCACTTCTACTACTCTCCCCATTGTAAACTACGTATTGCTTTAAGCAACATCTTTCATGATAAAATTTCATATGTACAACACATGCCTGCCTGTGTATTTAATGTGCTCTACAGCATTGTGAGTGAGGGTTCAGACTGCCATGCACCACATCATCTCTTGCCCTTGCAGTAGCCTTTAAAATAGGTTATTTTTTTTATGAAACAGTGTTCTTAAAACCATGTTACTTGTTAGGGGTTACATGATAAGCACTAGAAGTACAGGTTATTGTACATATTGCACATTGATACAGTATACCATCAGGTCAACCAACAAACACTTGTCTGTTTTTTCTTCACAGTCTGTCAAGCAGCCTTAAATCCTTGCATGAATCTGCAGTATGAAAAATGTATTCCCAACCAGCCACTTAACATTTAAACCAGGCTGTTTTCTGAACAGAATAACTATGGAATGAAATTACAGTAGTTCCTTGTGGAATTGTAATTTAAATGTCAAACTTACTTTGAGATGTCCCATACATCATCACACGGGCACCTGACATCATCAACAACATGGCATCAGATAATTCTACATAAGATATTCAACTATGTAGTAGAAAATACAAACAGATAAGTCATCTTTACCTGCAGATGGATTTAAGGAATGACCTGAAATCATAACGATTACAAATTAAACAAATGATCAGAGAAAAAAATGTATTCAATAATGTATAACATTACTACCTGCCCATTCATATTTTACAATGAAAAGATCAACAAAACCTGCCAAGGGATTGACCCTACCAGAACATTACACATATTCATGATGTCATCAATGGAGTCATGCATAGCATAGAGACTCAAAGTGATAAGTAAATTAATTCTGAGCATTGTATTACATACTTAGCGAAAAATCAGCTATTAAATTAAAAATCATGAAATGGAATATTTTGGCAAGCAGCAAATGAGATGAATATTTGTTGATACCGAGGGAGACTTGCTCTCCTCTATCATCCTGATGCTCCAGACCCTCCAGGTACTTGAACACTTCCAGGTGATAGCGGCGACGTGACACTTCTTTAGCTGTCATACCATCCCTGCCAAGTAAACTCAATGACGTATTTTTAGCTGGCGCTAACAATTTGACCACCGCTAAATGGCCATTTCTGGCTGCCTTATGAAGTGGTAAGTCATAACTATTATCTTGGATCAGTACATCGGCCCTCTCACTTCCAGTATTTATCAGGCTTTCCACTGCATCCACATGGCCTTTATCTGCAGCCAAATGAAGTGGGGTACATCCCCACCAGTCCTTCATGTCAATACGAGCCCCTGCTTCAATTAGCGTAGAGATACACTGAGACCTACCATAGAATGCACCATAATGCAATGCACTCCATCCCCACAATCCCCTATGGTCTATCTCAACGCCCCGACGCAGTAATTCAACAAGCCTTCTGACCTGGCCTTTTTCTGAGGCTTCTCTGAGGCTGACATTGTTTCCCATGCTACTTCAGTGAATCTGGAAACCAATAAATAAACAAGAGCAGATATGCAGTTAAACATATAGCTAACAGTCTACCAAAGAGTCTGATGCCAAGCTAAATTGACCCTCATAAAAACATTGTTGGCTCTATCTTGGAAATGCATCACTTAGCAGTAACCTGTCACTCTTAGACTCCCTCTTCGGTCCCTGCTGGTCGCAGAGACAATGCTATATTCACAATTCAAATCCGAAACCTTGAACGTATAAAACCTGGCAAGTTATTTGGTTTCATCGCATGTTTTGATGGTATTGAACAATTTGCATCTATAGTCACGAGTGGATGTATTCAGCTGACATGTGCAGCCCCATATATTTGTTCACAGGCCCTTGATATATGTTATTTTCTAGATTCAAAATCCCCCTGTCCCGTCAAAACACATTACCCATTCTTGGTAAACAGTAGGCAAAGAAACTTGTTCTCTTGCAGTGTCCACGTTGTTTACTACTTTTGATTTATCATTTCTGCGCTTCAGATCATCAAAACACCAGAGGCGAGTGTCTTGCCTAGGTAAACAAGTAAATACCGTTTATTTTGATCGTTGACATTGGGCTGTCACCTGGGTCTGGGGGGTGCATTAAGTGTATATAGAGATTAGAGGTAGTTTCATACATGTGCCGCGCGACAGCCTGTGACAGGGTATGTTATTTCGGCCTCTCAGCTTTGTTGGGCCTCGCACTTGTACGATGGGATATTTCAATCCTGAAGACATCAGCTGATCAGTAATGCCTAATGCATAAGTAATGGTAAATCTAGCCCTACAACTTGTAGATCTAGTACAACTACAAGACGTCTGAGTATATATTTATAATTTATTACCTGATTACCTGCTATGGTAGATCAATCCACGCACTAGGCAAGGCAACTCGCCCCTGGTGTTTTGATGATCTGATGACACCTATAGCTCTGATATGAGAGATCGAAAGTAGTAAACAGTGCGGAGCTGTCAGAGGTGGAGTTTCTTTGCCTGTCCACGCACAAACTGCGTTCAGAGAAGTTAACGAACTGGGAAATGCAGAGCATTCGGAAAGGTTTTCACGAACTCATCCTGTGAACAGGTGAAGACCCTGGTCAACAGGTCCTTTTGAAGGGAGTACCCGATTGACTGTTGTTGTTGGTCTGTTCGGCTCCCGGGTTGGGCTAACCACGATGGTTATTCGGGCATGTGACTATCAGCTCATGATCTGTCACGTGACACTAGACTGGTCCACGAATCTTAAACTTTGGCCCAGTCTAGCGCAGGGACGCTCGGCGTGACAAAACGTTTTACAGACGCTTGCGTGCAACCCAGTCCACCACCTTAGAGTACAAAAGATAATCTTGCTGCCTTTATGGCCGCGCCAAATACTAGTTTGTCACCGGTAGTAAATAATTAACTGAGAGATATGATTAAAAAATATGTTGAACTGGGGCAATTGTTATTTTCATTGATTAGATTACTGAATTATCACAAAAACGCAGACTAATTATCACCAGCTATTTCATCGGACACTTATGTGGCTATCGCAGAGGGAATATGGAAATTAGTAACAAGTTTTGCAAAACAGTTTTCTAATTATGTAACACAAATCACAATGAAACAAAACAAAATTGTTTTTCGCTATATCTTTGTTTTGACAAATATGATTGCAAGGATCAATTTTGTCTACATGGTCTTGGTCATGCATATATCTATGCAAAATGACTTATTTCTCAAAATCATGGCGATTATGAGTACAGCTTATTCATAAGAGAAGATCGATACATAACTTTCGCATGTGCTCATTAACAGACCTCATGGATGCATAAAATATCATAACGCATACACCAGTTCGCTATGCCAACCCTCAAAGCCTACTGCTCATGACCGATTTACCCATGGTCCAAAATTTAAAGGGAAATAGTGAACACTGTCCTGACTCCGCACTGCATCTTAAAACCATTGCTGTAGGCGATTGTAAAAGAAGTGGTTTATTTCATTGTTAGCAGCTTAATAAAACATTAATATCATCCAAAATGCAAACAAGTTTTACACCATAATTAATCTTAATAGCTTATCTTTCCATAAAATAATTGTAAAATGAGAAAAAACTGTAATAGTCTTCAATAAAAAGTTTATTACATTATGATACAAATATATATGTTATTAAATTTGGAATGCAAATAAAACACTGCAGTCATCCTATGAATAGTCATCAGATCTCCCTTCCTCAGATCCTCAGCGAACAGAACATTTACTTGTGAATAATCTCTAGTTAATTAGAATATATTTACATGATAAACACAAACCCTCATCCACATAATTCCTATTTCTTAGTGTGTGCCTCATCATACCTTCCCTTCAAGGGTATGATGGTTGTGGACCTGGGTTCCATGAAATTCCAAATGCCACAGCCATCACAAAACCAAATAAGATCCCAAAAGCAAACAGTCCATAAACAACAACACAGAATAATTTAGACTTGGAACTGGACCGTGGCTTTGTAAATTCTGTAGCAGGTGGTCTAGCCTGAATTGGCTGGACCCACATTTGGGGCGCTGGTTGTTGTCTGTATCCTGCTGACTGGGGATATGTAGGCTGCATGAACTGGGAAGGGGGCACCGCTGCTGGGTACTGCTGCACCGGATGCTGCTGCACCGGATACTGTTGCGAGGGATAAGTTTGAGTGGGATAAGGTTGCAAGGGAATGGGTGCCTTTTGTGCCATGGTAGTTGTTCAGAGATTTGCAGCCACTTCAATGAAACAGTTGAGATGTGTGACTCCTGTTTGAAAAAAAAACCAGGAAAATATATTATGGGATGCACAAATTAGTAACTTTGCAACTGATAACTTGATGCACCAGTCATACATGTATACAGTGTAAAGATATAATAATACTTCATACATAACATTTCACTGAATTTTGTAATGTAAGCTGCTGTCTGACTACATGAAGTCATGTAACTTCTGTCGAGAAAACCGTTGATAATAAAGAATGGGGAAACAAACAAAAAATAGAACATTTGACTGATTCCTAAAAATGACATTTTACTTCACATAACCATCCAAACGTAGGAGGACATGCTCCTAAATGCATAACAAGCCTATTGTCCCATGTATGGTAAGTTTTGGATGCTTCATGTCCAGGTTAACCATGGGTAGACATTTAATCATGGGGTTTTTTTGCAAACATTTCACACGAAGCTAGAGACAGATGTTTCACCCCGAAACCACCCCAACCCCCACAAAGGCCCATGGATGAGAATTTTGTCACTCACAAGTCTTATGAACAAATATTACACCCCTAACAGGGCTATAGACAAATATTTCAACCTTTACAAGGTCTATGCATGGACAGATATTTCACCCTGCACAATGCTATGGTCAAATATTTCACCTTTCACAGGGCCTATGGACAAATATTTCACCCGACACAAAGCTATGGACTGAAGTTCTATTGCTGTCAAAACAAATGAGATTAGAGAATCAGACAGGTGGAATGACTGTCAGGGTACTTGTAAGCATGCTTCAGACTAAATTATTGACAACAACAAAATTCAGCCTTGTTGATTACAAACCACTCGAGGGTCAGGGTCAATAGATGCTGTAGGGAGATGATGCCAAAGAGTACCAGATAATCATACTGGATTCATCCCCTGCTGTACCAATAGAATATTGCGGCCTCATAACAAGATAGGATACTTAATATATACTAGATATCTGATGGTTCCTGTAGTACCCATGTCATGATACAATATGCCCCAAACTAGATATTTGTGTCCTATAGTATGAACTCCATCAGTCGCAGGACTTCACATAACCAATGGTGCGTAAAATAAGTTTAGCAGTCGGGAGGATATGTAATTAATTATGTTTCAATACACCAGGTGCTCACAAATCAATGCACTACTACCAATGAATGTTACATCCAACAGGTCACCACTCAAAGGATGATGTTCGCTTGAAGTGTAGTCATAGAGGAGTAGCTGATATTGGAGGAAAAAAACTCTGGCAAGTAATTTCCACCCCAAACCCCAGCCAAAATCCGCCACAAACCCGCAGGCACTCCAATCTTAAAACGCCCATTATCCATAGGCTCTAATATAATGATATATAGAATCTTAAAGATGTGGTTTCTAGGTGGGAGTGGCGTTGTGCGCGTACACACAATAACAATAAATCCCGACATTGTCAAGTTAGGCACAAATGACGAGTTTCGGACCAAGCCAAGATGTTTTGATTCTGCTTTTCAGATGATTACCTGTCCCCATTTTCTACTCAATAGGGTTTAACTCACCTGGAATATCGCGGCGTCAGCTACATCACATCGATAGCACCATCCAAATGCAGAATTACAAGATTGCGAAATAATATGTTTTTCGCAGATGGGTTCCGTCCGCGTTCCACCGTTATCATCAAACACTTTAACAGGTGTTTAATTCTCACCTGGCCAAAATTTAAGATGACCTATTTAAAGCCGTCACCTGGCCAAAATTTCAGATGACCTATTTAAAAAAGGATATTGAGGGGTGCACGGCAACTGTTCGCAGTAAATGGCGCTAGCAGACGCAAAGTCAATTCACATCGACGACGCGCAGATGCAAAGGATATATGAGGGAGAGATACACGGCAACTGTATATATATATATATATATATATATATATATATATATATATATATATATATATATATATATATATATATATATATATATATATATATATCTATATATATATATATATATATATATATATATATATATGATGGCCACCATTGGCCAACCAAGGGGACTTGAGCAAACACCCAATATTGAGTATCATATTGGTTACCCATCACAAAACAAATATCCATTGCTATACTCGCTGGCAAAAATGCGTACCTATTGGTATACTATTGTCAAAAAAAACCGCTATAAAAAAAAAAACCGACCCATTGCGGCATATACCCTCTAACATGCCCCCCGCCCCACCGGGAAATAACCGACCCAAATTGGCCGGCATATCCCCCCACACTCTAACCCCGCAGTCCCCGCATAGCGAGATCCCAGCCCAACCGCCCCAAAGCATAATCCCCGCCATGTCCCCACTCAAATCTCCTTGCCATGACCCCACCCTTAACCCTGATGACGCCGCCTTGACCGAAAAGAAATGGTTTTCAAATAAAAAGCAGTAAAAAGCAGTAAGGTGCGCAGTGGATGGCAATCATAACGTTTCAATTTAAAAAAAAACTCTTCCTCAGCTTCCACTCTCGTGGCGCCTCCCATCGCCGATATGCCAAATCATTTTTCACCAAGGTAGGTGTCAGTTTCTCTTCCTCATGTATCCATAACATTGGCCATTGTATAATATATATATATATATATATATATATATATATATATATATATATATATATATATATATATATATATATATATATATATATATATATATATATATATATATATATATATATATATATATATATATATATATATATACATATATATAAATACATTTATATATATATATATATATATATATATATATGTGTGTATATATTTATATTGCGTATGTGTGTGTGCGTGCGTGCGTGCGTGCGCGTGTGTGTGTGTGTGTGTGTGTGTGTGTGTGTGTGTGTGTGTGTGTGTGTGTGTGTGTGTGTGTGTGTGTGTGTGTGTGTGTGTGTGTGTGTGTGTGTGTGTGTGTGTGTGTGTGTGTGTGTATTTGGGGTTTTTGGGGTTTTTTTTCTGTCTCCACCATCCTCAAAGCAGGCTTTTACAGGTTCCTTCTTAAATTATTTTTAGCTGTGCTTCCATTCTCCACCAATGAGGTTATAAGAACCTAAACCTTAGTGCTTTGGAAATTTGTCATGGAAAAGTATTGTGTATCCGGGAACAACATTTATAGCTGTAGGTGCTGCTCGACTTTACCATTTCTTTCACACAGCAAGAGTATTTATAATGTAGAATTTGAAACTTGCTATCCATTCTTTGAGAATCGCATATCCTACTTCCTTAATAAAGTGTTAAGTGACCGATTATGACAGTAAAGAGTTGACAAAGTTCATGACGTCATTTGCACGATATTGCCAAATTGGTGGCACTGGGACGCCGCCGAGCAAGACAAGCGTCTGAAGGCTGTTCAATGCAGGCTTCAACGAGCAAGACTGAAACTGAACATAAATAAACGCACATTCAGACATATAGATACTACTTCCTTGGCCCATCTTTCTGCACTGACTGCATACGCGCAGATACGTCAATAGTGAAATCCATCATCAGCCAACTGGTCCTCTGTATGGCGCACAACCAGGGTGCATACTTGCCGAGACTATACTCAGCAACAAAGCCCACTGAACGACTTACTCCAGACGTATACAGTATGGAGATGGGATGCGCGTGCGAACAGGTGAACACCGCACCGGTGATTGCCTACCATGATTCCACTCAGCCTATCAAGGTCACAGCGTCTGGTTTTGGAGAGTGGGGAGTTCCAGGGTGGGGATAAAAGGTCGGACAATTGGAGCCACAAGGGGGAAGCTTGCCAGGAGAGACGGAGACTGCATGAGAGGCGATAAACCAAAATTATCCAGATTTTACAAGTCTTCGAGTTTTGCACAACAACCCGCTTCTAAGAAACTACAAAAAGACTAAGAACACTTGTTGGCTTGGCTGGCGATGGTGATGCATAACATGCGTTTGTAACATTTGCTCATAAGTAGCGTGTCATTGCTGTTGTGTTTCCCCACTAAACAAGGGCAAGTCATCGCTGGCTCTTCCAAATCTGGCTTTATTGTCACCTAATACTGGTCGAGGTGTTTTGGCTGAGTCAGGGTATTTTGGCGCATATTTGCCGATGATGGTAACATGACATCTGTTTGATGGTAAACACAGCATTAAGAAATGTTTGTTTATTCCGGCGATAGTGTCAGTCTGTCATTGGTTACACTAGTACTAATATGTAGCCATATTTTAATGGATTTTTGTCTTCTGTTTCAGGTCCCCAATCCAGACAGAGGTGTCTCAGACCAGCCTCTCTCTGCAATTTCCTCATCATCAAGTCTTATTTCGTCCAATACAGCACCGTTATTCCTGAAGTGGGCCAAGTGCCTATAAATGAAGGCTATGAGATTGGAATGGAGAAGAGACTAATTGTGCTCATCTTGAGTTTCTAGCGTTGTGGACACTATCATGAAAAATTAACTATGATTGTTTACATTTGGCTTCTTATCTATTCATTCCATATGATCTGCATGTTACTTTTATTCCTGATACAAGTTCTCTACTGCCAAACCACTGTAGTGCACTCAACGGGCATCCTAGTCCATGAAAACGCGCCACAAATTTATTTCAAATAAATTGCCTTGTTGCTTTGGAAATGACCCATTGCCGTGTCAATTTCCTGTTGTCTGAATCCTAATTGGGCTTCCACATTTACAAGAATTAGGGACAGAACAAGGCGTATGTTGCCTTTCACAGATTGCCTTACCGCATCTTCCACTTCTGGTCAAGAGTAGTCATGAATCATGAGTCTTTGCAAGGTTCCTTCGTTATCTATTCCCAGGACGCGTCGTTTGAAAAACGTCATATACCTTTATATATTAATGAAGTTGTGTTCCGAGAACTTGCACATTGCTGCAAGCGGAAAATGGAAAGGATGTCGTTGGTGTTTTTCACCATAGCCATGCCTACGTGCATTCTGTCAGGGTCTGGATCAGCTACACATTATCGTTACAAATCCTCTAGGCCCCACAACCATTACAAATATAAGCTAGGTAAGACATAATCCAACAAGGGCGCTTTTGCTGATTATTAGGCTTTTACTGTTACGCTGAATAATAGTCTTTAGTTCGGCTTAAGTGCATATTCTTTGAGGATAACCGTTGTTACTGGAACATTCCCTCTCCATGGCAGACATGTTTGACTCTATGCTGACATAACATCTCTGCAATAGTTAACGGAGTGCATGCGATTTGACCCGGTTTTAACCTCTGACCGGGCGATAACAAGCAGCGCGCGTCAAACATAAACAAACATGAATGGTCAACAAGAATGGAGCTTATCGGGGAAGCTCGGAAGTAAGCCCTTTTGTGAGAAATAAAGCTGTGTTTACTGTCCACAAAGGCAGCATTTGGATGTCTTTTGATTATGAACTTTCTTTGCCTTATACGCTGCAGTTATTTAGATTATATAACCAAGGCCCTGCAGTCACAAGTATTAAATTTTGGCAAATCTTATTCTAACATTAGCAGTCCAAGTTTCTTTGGTTGTGTGTCTTTTTATTTTTTCCATAAAACATATGAACTCCCATCCGGGGGGGGGGGGGGGGGGGGGAGGGAGCAGCAAATCTGGGAGCAAATGGTATATCAGGCTTTTCCCATACCCAGTTGGTAGATTAGCAACAACGCCGTTTCCCAAGAACAACTTCGCCAAACACTCTTGCTGCTTGTCTGTCGTTTCCAATCCCGGCTTGTAACTTTCTATTGCTTTTTTTCAGTCGATTTTCGATAACAAATTCGTTTTCACATCTGACTGCCGCCATTTTTAGAAACGCTTTACGGCCATGAAACGTCCGCGGAACTATTTTTTTTCGATAAATGCCTCATTTTGGATCTACTGAAAAGTTTTCCATAACAAAATGTATATTATTCTTCTAATCGAACACAGTAGAAAATATTTTTGTAACATTTAAGAGTTGATAATTCGTATCAATATTTCTCGCGAAATGGCCCGAATTTGCCCAAAGCGATCTGTGTGGTGCAGAGGTGAATCCTAGCCTGCGCAGAAGCCGATGCGCAAGGAGATCGTGGAACATTGTGATACTTATCAAGTTTCATTATAGAATATCTGCTCTGCATTAATGATACAAATAAAAATTGAAAGTCAAGTCACATCTACCAGATAACAGTGGAGACAATGGAAGACAAACCTTTAAGTAATTGTTGGAAAAGATTGAAACATGATAAAACATCAACAAAACGATCAAACAAGAGTAATGCAGGCCTGACTACCACTGCTGAGTGTTATTTGATTTTGCTCTGATTTCCCTCGTACGGTGTGCAATGAAATCTGATTTTGAAAAATGTACAGGAACCCGGCATTCAACTTAGCTTCTTATGCTTCCAATGCCCATTACATAACTGAGTGTATGCACATTTATGTGACGAACAAGGATACTTTAATTAACTTCTACCCTGAAGCAACATCATTGGTGTACTTATCAAAACACCATAACAGATTTCTTGGCTGGAAGGTGTATGACTTGAATACAGAGAGGTTTTTGTTGGTTTTTGGGTATGGCATATGTTAAAAGCGGCGAGGCTGCGCCCCTAGAAAATTCGGCAGGTTATCTATGTGTAGGCTTCAGGAAAAAATGAGATCATTGCATGGCGGTCAAGGGCTGCAGGAGGAGGAAAATATGCCCAATCAAAACCTGGCCTCTGGAATGTCAAACCTATGCAGGAGGTGACTATAGACGTGGGTCGTAGTTTAGAGGTTGATGCTGTAGATGGGGTTATTCCCCTCGAAGTTCCAGATAATGGGGCTTTCCCGCATAACATAAACGATGGAGTGTTAGATATGGTGGGTCTTGATAATGGTCTTGGTGGGCGGTGGATGGGTTCAGGTACTTACAGAGATGGCCGGCCCATCAACTTTAGCTGCTTCAACACACTTTAAGTCCACCTCGATCAAGTCAGTACCACGCACATCATACTTGGCGTTGTTGGCTTTCGGTGATATAATAACCATGAACACCGCTAAGCCTGTCTCTAAGCATGTTACTATCGGAACTGAGCATGATTTGAAGGTACAGTTGCTGGATAATAAGGGAGGGCTATTGGACAACCACGACCTTCCTGTTAACCTTGTTCTTGAATTTACAAGACTATCTATGGACCAAGACAATAAACGGAGAGCACTCAATCTGACCCTCTCTGAATATGCAAAAAAAAATGGCCTTTGTAGCGGATAAAGGTTGGCGGTCGCTACTTCTGTCAGACTGGTGAGCTTGAGGAAGGCCGCCGTCATGCCACTGACCCTGTGTGGCCACTTGATGTCAATCAGCTTGGACGTTCTGTCACTAAGTCTGATGAGCATGTGCTCTACTATCTGTTGGACAGACCACTTTGTGGCTTTGTCAGGGAAGAGATGCTTGTGGAGTCACGCGACACCCAGCTATCACCAGATGTGCCAGTACAACGGCTTATTTTCAAAAAGGCAAAATGGAACATGAAGAATATCCACAGTAGTTGGGTTATATATGTTCCGGAGGAACACCCACTTGGCAAGGACACTCTGACTTTCTTGAGAGAAGTGCATAGCCAAATACGTACAAAGCTAGGCTCTGAGAGTGACCAGCTTGAGGGAATCACGTTCCAACTTGCTCTTAGGTTAAGCTCATGAAGGAAATCGGGGAAGGCGTCACCGAACATGTCGAACCCTTCTTTCAGTATGCACAAGAGGCACTACTGACCCCGGACGTGATCGACGAGGCCATGAAGAGGGAAAGCTAGAAAAGGCTCAGTCCACTATGGTCTAGAAAAGTGGACTAACACAGTCAAGACTGGGGCCCTTTTAGACACTATGGTTCGACATCGTTCGCTTCCACTTGACCTTCACAGTCAAACTCGAAAACCCACCCGTCGTACAAGTTGAAAATGGCACAAGCATACTCCGTCGTACAAGGTATTATGCGAATGCATAACCCGTCGTACAAGTTGAAAATGGCAAAAAAGCGTACCCCGTCGAACAAGGTATTATGCGTCCTACGTCGGATAGGTAAGAAAAAAGTTGCGAATAAATCTCAAAATGTTATGAGCAGATTTCTGATTACATGCAGTAACAACTTTGCGCGCTTGCACGGTCGAGCCACGGGGATTTGTATTGACTGGCCACTCGCTATCTTCTATGTATACATAAACCATAAAGGGTTTGTTTACATAGAAGATATCGGTTAGCCGACCAATGCAAATCCCTGTGGGTTGAACGTGTGATTCGCGAGGCGTCACACAAGGACCATTCATTGCATTTGCATTGTCAATGATCGGTGGGAAATCCCGGGAGAAAATCTCGACATGGGTAGAGAAAACATACCCTGCTGTACAAAACGAAGCACCCAAAAAACCCGTCATACAGATTGAAGCTGAAAATCATACCCCACCGTACAAGTATGAGGCCCAATAAAACCCGTTGTACAAGTCGAGAGGCCGAAAAAACATACACTTAAGTGCCCCCCCCCCCCCCCCCCCCCCCACCCCCACCTCCAACCACCGGGATTAGACCCAACTAAGAGCAACACGAGGCCTACGGTTGTGGGCATGTAGATGTGAAGTGTCATACAAGCGCCATATAAGCGATCATACAGGACCGGATGCTGCCGAGAAATTCTTGCAGGACAAGCAGCAGGAAGAGCGCAAGATCAAAGCAATTCTTTCCAGGCATACTGATATGTGTATGAGCCCACAGGACAGACAAACCCACCGAACTGCAACTGATTGTCATATCTGCAGCAGGCCACTAGTCGGCACAGATGGTCGATGTGACTTTGTTCGCTACCAGTGACTTTGAGAAGTACCTGTACAAGCTGATGAACAACTATCCACAAACGCGTTAACGTGAAAATCGTGCACTCAAGGGAAGAGGAAAAGATCCGCAGGAAAGTGGCCAGTCCTGCCTATGGTAGACACACAATATTTGACGATGATCTTGTACTAGACCGCCCGGTGTATGTAGGTATGTGCGTTCTTAACCTGTCCAAATATCTCATGTACGACTTCTACTTTAACATCAGGAAGTCCAGATATGGTGGCCGCCTGCGCCTGCTGTATACTGATACGGACTCGCTACTGATTGAGATCTGCACAAAGGACGTGTACACTGGGATGGATGAGGATTTCCGACATGGGATGAACATGCTACGCAGTGATGGTCACAAGATATATGGGCCACACGTCAACAAGGTGTCACTCTCCCCGAGTCGGGCTCTGTTAGGGGGTTTGGCCGCCTTTTCTTCTTTATCTCGAAATCCTCTATAAGCCGTAATTTTACGTGTAGTATGGATAATAAGTGGTGCACTAGAACCTCAACTTCCTTTACTCCTTTACAGTGATATATGTTCGGGTGTAAGATATTTCTCATTGGACTCATTCATTACAGCAAAACGTCAACAATATTTTCATTTGTTATTATTTATACCATTAAAATATTGCATTGTAATGACCCCAAAAGTCCTTTGGTATTGCAGCGCTTGAAATTGTCGTTCGCCCGAACACTCGTCCTTGGGCGACCGATTTCATTTTCCGCAAACAAAAGTTCCGATGCATCATCGAATCTGCACGCGTCATTTGTAATAATCTGGCGGTTTTGTAATATCACTTTGCAACCCCTATATTTAAATGCTAGGGTCGTGTTTTTAGTCAAAAAGACGAATACATCAATAATTCCATCATATCTCCGCATGTGGTATTTAGCTGAGCCCACATAACCGACCAATCAATCTCCCTACAAATAACCACAACACAACATGCTGTATTGTTTCTAATGTGACTATTTCCCCCTCAGTCACAGAAGCGCGAGTGTTTACATGCTGTAACTACTCAATGTGCTTAATCGTTTGTAAACAAAATGAAATATCCGGGTTTTTTTACAATTTAGCTTCCCGTAAAAGCAAGCTACGAAAATAATATGCCCCATCGTGTTTACATATATTTATTAAAAACCCGCCCCTAACCATTATTCCATTTTATGCACAACATTCACAAAACAATATCTAAAATAGTATATGAAGATGTACATTTCATTGAATATCAATAAACTCACAAGAAAACAAAAAACACCATTAAGAAACTTAGATATGACAAAATGTTATCCTTGCACCATATTTATGTTAGGAATGGTATATCAAGTTCGCATCAGTCACGATGTGCCACCCTCAGGGCTGCTGAACCAAACGCTCTCCTCTTCCTTCATGTGATACATGTCAGTGGCTGCTGAACTGGAAAGTAAATGGTACCATGCCGCAAGTGTCAATTTGATGCCCATATTTAATCCTGAAAGACAGCTTCACAACCGGTAGATTCTCGACAGACGCAAAAAAAACACTCCCCCCCTCTCTCTTCTCTCTCTCTCTCTCTCTCTCTCTCTCTCTCTCTCTCTCTCTCTCTCTCTCTCTCTCTCTCTCTCTCTCTCTCTCTCTCTCTCTCTCTCTCTCTCTCTCTCTCTCTCTCTCTCTCTCTATGCAGTTAAATTAGCTTTCAGAATCATGTCGTGAACTATGTTGAAATAATCTTGGCACCAAAGAAGTTTGGAAAACTCATTTGCATACATCATCTTGATAATGGGGAGGAGCTGGGTGTTCCATTGTTCTGCTCTGAACGCATACAGCAACAGATGGGTGTCGTTAAATTGATTCAGTGATTGGAAATGGGTTGTCCAATTATGTCTATCGAGTCTGTCTATGTAAACGTGGCGCTGCACGAAATCAACTGATTCATTTCCAGAACGATCAATCCATCGCTGAACGTGGATGCTGATCAAATGCTGGTCTCGGTACCAGCCTTCGTTACTGCCTTTTATCACAGGTAGAAGAGCCTGTGGCCCAAACTCGTCAACGAGCATTTGCAGCAAGTCCGAAGGCGTGATGGGCGGGCCATGTGCAGCTTCCGACATCACTTCATTCCACGTGGAAGACAACATTCCAATATTGGACATTGGGAGCATTCGGTATGAGTTATTCTTATGTTGGAAGTTACCACAACAAGAAGCATCCAAGCAGCGAATTTTCTTCCCATGGGGCAGCGTGTATAATGCTGGCGATAGCGGCCATAGGTCTACGTCAGATGTAAC
Source organism: Urechis unicinctus (assembly GCA_034190875.2). NCBI lineage: Eukaryota > Metazoa > Annelida > Polychaeta > Xenopneusta > Urechidae > Urechis > Urechis unicinctus. The sequence continues at coordinate 29,295,502 of CM067356.1, forward strand.
CATGACGACATCTAACATGGCTGGACACAGCCGTGATGCGATCGACGGCGCCATTGTTCGACTGACTTGGCTGACAGTAACAAGTTGATCCATTCCACATTGCACGAAGAGAACAAAAGCATCCATTTCTAAAACCCTTTTCACCACCTCCACGAGAAATACATTATGCCTCCAATTCCGTTCGTCCTGTGACACAGTAACTACCACCAAACTCCTATATCCAATTCTCTGCCAGGCGAGCGCCGTGAGGGGCGCATAGAAAGCATAATTGAGTGCTCGAACAATATCACTGTTTTCTATAGTCAATGAATACACCGAGTAATTGTAAGCTGGATTCAAACCTCCCAAAAATGAAATTCCTTCTATGCCCGTCGCTAGGGGTTGTAGGTAACCTGTCACCTGGTCGGCTTTCCACTCACCCGTTCCGTCGTAACAGGGGGTGTGTGACTCCTCGACGAATTGTTTCGGGAGAAGATTGTCGTGCAGAGAGAAGTTGTTTGGAAACGCCGAAGGAGAGAAGTCTGGCTGTCGAAGCCCGTTAAATTGAAGAGCAAGCACACATAACAATATCACAACGTTTGCTACGATAAAGTAGTAACACAGTTGTTTATGATTGTTGATGAATGAAGTATTTCTAGCCATTGTGATAGGTCTGGTTCCGTTGATGGTGTTCGGCGATATCAATATTGATCAGAACCAGCCGCTCTGTCATGATGTTATTCATGTGGAGTGAGGCTGCACGCCACATCAGGGGCATCACTGGTGAGAAGTAACGCACGCCACGACAGGGGCATCACTGATGAGAAGTAACGCACACAATATCAGGGGCATCACTGGTGAGAAGTAACGCACACTACATCAGGGGCATCGTTAGTGAGAAGTAACGCACACTACATCAGGAGCATCACTGGTGAGAAGTAACGCATACCACATCAGGGGCATCACTGGTAAGAAGGAACACACAGCCCATCAGGGGCATCACTGGTGAGAAGTAACGCACACCACATCAGGAGCATCACTAGTGGGTAGTAACGCACATCACATCAGGGGCATCACTGGTGAGAAGTAACGCACACCACATCAGGGGCATCACTGGTGAGATGTACCGCACACCACATCAGGGGCATCACTGGTGAGAGGAAACGCACACCACATCAGGGGCATCGTTGGTGAGAAGTAACCCACACTATATCAGGGGCATCACTGGTGAGAAGTAACGCACACTATATCAGGGGCATCGTTAGTGAGAAGTAACGCACACTTTATCAGGGGCATCGTTGGTGAGAAGTAACGCACACTACATCAGGGGCATCACTGGTGAGAAGTAACGCACACTACATCAGGGGCATCACTGGTGAACAGTAACGCACACTACTTCAGGGGCATCACTGGTGGGTAGTAACGCACACTACTGCAGGGGAGCGACTGCTCACCAGCAAAGCACTTTAACAGAGATGCCCAACACAAGCCATGAGTCACAATTCTCACTCCGCCCTGCCGCTCTTAGCTCAGTGACCAAATAGCTGAAGATGGCAAATATTGCATCGATTGTATCCTTCAATCACCTTAAATCAATACCTTTTAACATCGCTGTAATAGATGTATATCAGATATTAATGATTTTTTCCAGGCATAGCGTGCACACAAGGGATCGTATAGATATATCCAAGTTTTTCTGTGACTGCAACATCTGCTGTAGTCACGCGCCTCTAGCTACACGCAGAAAGTACCAGCTTGTTACAAGAGTAATTGCACGATCGAATATATGAGTATGTGTCAATGTATACAAACATGTCTGTATGTATGTATGCATGTATGTATGCATGTATGTATGCATGTATGTATGTATGTATGTATGTATGTATGTATGTATGTATGTATGTATGTATGTATGTATGTATGTATGTATGTATGTATGTATGTATGTATATATGTATGTATGTATGTATGTATGTATGTATGTATGTATGTATGTATGTATGTATGTATGTATGTATGTATGTATGTATGTATGTATGTATGTATGTATGTATGTATGTATGTATGTATGTATGTATGTATGTATGTATGTATGTATGTATGTATGTATGTATGTGGATGGATGGATGGATGGATGTATGTCTGTATGTATGTATGTATGTATGTATGTATGTATGTATGTATGTATGTATGTATGTATGTATGTATGTATGTATGTATGTATGTATGTATGTATGTATGTTTGTATCACTCGTGGCCGTCGTAACAACTAACGTTACTGATCCTAATCAACTCCGCGTCCAATACCAAATCTCTCAAAAAGCAGACCATTTTGGCCCAATTCATGCGTACTTGCGTGATCGAAAAGTTCTTCCTCTTGATAATCAACAAGCCCATTGAGTTGTGTATAATTCGTTTGACTGCAGCGTACAAGATTACGCTCCTATCACGACTCCCTGGCTGGCGGCGATACTTAGAAGCAATACGTTTAAAGTACTTCTAGCCGAATATGGCAAACAGTATGCCAAATCGTGTCTAGCGTGCCATCAATCAAAACGCCATGTACATGCCCAACCCGCCCCTCCTCATCCTATACCTTCCGATGAGATTTGCTCACGCTGACCTATTGATATACTAGGACCCATTACTAAAGCTAAAGACGGATGTCAATACATTTTGTTGTTTGTTGACTCATTCAGTAAGTGGTGTGAAGCGTTCCCACTTAAGTCACAAACATTTGCGGAAATTGCGAAGCATTTGTACAATGACAGAATTTGTAGGTACGGAGCTCCGCGAAAACTTGTGTCTGATCGAGGCAAAAACTTGATGTTCAAAATCATCAAGGAACTTTGTAAGTTATTTGAAATTGTCAAGGTTGAAACAAGCAGTTATCATCACCATACTAACATACTTGTGAAGTGTGAATAGCGTTATAGGTGACTCGTTACGAGCCTACGTTGATAAAAATCACTCGAATTGACCCGACATACTGCCCAGTATAATGCCCTATCGAGCTTTCCCATCCACTCAGTCAACTCAACAGTCTCCGTTCTTCCTTCTCTTTGAGATGGAATATAATTTGCCACTCGACAAAGTACTGCTTCCCACACCATGTCTGCCAAAGACAACAGAGAAACACATTACAGGCATACATACTCAAGCGTCTTAAAATAGCTGGGAATTAGCTTACTACATTCTGCGAAGTTTCATTGAACATTTTCACATCCACAGAACGAATCTAGGACGTGCTAGAAAGCGTAAAAAGACCAAATAATTTCATGTGTTATTTATTTATTCCCGGTTTTATGTTAATCGTGTAGGACACCAATTCTGTTAGCAACACTCCTATAAGCCTTATCTAACTACAATTACGAGCAATTAGAGCACTGTTTGGTATCGGCATCCATTATCTTGTTTATCACGTTACTGCTCATGAATTATTGTTAAACCGTACGTGACACCTCATAGGTAATTATGCCTAAATTTAGCAAAACAATATTGGGCACACCTTATTATTCAGAAAAACATCGTGTCGCCAATTGGTAATATTTAGTTTATAGCATAACTGTAAACAGATATATGTGTCTGGATACTTGGTACCAATCAATATGGTTTCCTTAATTGCAGGTCCCTTCTCAAACATCATGCTCGTCGGCTTATAAGTGATCACATTCCTAATCCGAATCGGTGCAGCCACAGCTAATACAGGGGACGTTGTGCAAAGGCTTAACTATAGCGTCATTTTCGAAAAAAACGGGCGTCATGAACAACGCTCAACAAGTGTGGACCCACACCATTCATATACCGCTTAACGCAAATTTATGGGCACCAGCCACATTTCCCTCGTGCGGAAGGCGCAATATTTCATGTGACCAAATATGGCAACTGTTGTCAGCATTCACAACCATTCGGCGAGAAGTCGAAGATCACGTTATCAATGCCACAGAGGAAATATTCAATCTGATACCCCAAGTTGAGTGTCACATGAAGACAAGAAGCCAAAGATCAGTTTTAGGTTTTATCGGAGACTTGTCAAAGTCCATCTTTGGAACGCCAAGGATGAAAGATGTAAATATCTTAAAAGACCACGTAAATGCAATAGTTGCCCAAACCAACAGGTAAACACGTGCGTTTGAGACTCATGCCTCTACGATGAATTCGTATATGTCTATGGCGAACCATAGACTTGACAATGCTTTAAATCTGATAAAGCAGAATCACAACGAGCTCTTTCGGTTGGCTACAGGTATCCAAAGTATTGCTAAAGTAATGCGAGTGCTGCAAATAACAGAATTATTGATGTCATACAGCAGACTTAATTACAGCACAAATCAGCCTTTTGAATGATGGAATTAACTATTTGATTCCAGAACAAATATCTACCAAATTAGAACCCGTCCCCGTGTTGACAAAATTGCTACTACAGATCAATGAAATGGTTCAACAAAAACATCCCGGATTTAGTGTTCTACATATGTCACCCACGTATTATTATAATGTAGAAAATGTCCACTTTGCCCGATCGAACGATTCCATTTATGTGTCTCTCCCCGTACCAATTTCATCGTACGCCCAACTTTTCAATATCTTCCAGCTAACGACCATTCCCGTTCCTTTGAACCACTCCACTACCACACCACATCTACAAGTGTCACAATCATTATAATCATATTTATCTTTATCCCATATGTCACAATGCCAAGCGACATATATAATAGCACAACAAGATATGAAAAATCTAACATGTGCAAGTGCCCTCTCCATGAGTTCAATTGCTGAAATTACAAGGTTGTGTCAATGTAAATTTATATCCAATAGTGTCATACCTTCAGTGAAAGAAATATCTTCTGGCGAAATTTTCCTAAGTAATACTACCTAAATTTCCCTTACGTGTCCCAGTACAACAATCACCAACCTAGGCTGTAATATCTGCATTTTACGCATTCCATGTAAGTGTTTGGTTGTTGCAGACACATTTTATTTGCCGGCCCGTATAAACAACTGTGCCCATTCAGATAATTCTACTCTGTATTACATAGTTGACCTCGCACCATTGCACAATTTGTTCTCCCTATAGCAGCAATCCTTCATCAAATCAAACACAGTATTTGATGTGCCACTAAATTTCTCGGTTCCATTATTCTTTAAAGCCAAGCAACTTACTTTCACAGTCACAATTCTCCAAGGAGCGACACATGTTAAAGCCGTATCTAAAGAACAACGCCAATCACTTCAATGGCAGCACACGCAGAGTAACAATGCAGTGCTTGTTAATAACACATCCATTATTGACCATTTCATTTCCCCTCATGAAATTCTCACTCTTCTGTCTTCTTCAATTCTGATAATTATTACCATTTTAATTCTGATGACTTTTGTCTGCAAATTAAACAAAACAGTTAAGCCATACATTATCCTTCAACTGGTTCTTACCAATGGTACAAGTTGCTGCTCTGTGAATTTACTCTACTTGACACTGAACCCCCACTATTAGAAAATCCTAGATCCACTTTCTTTAACAGCACTAAGCTTGGGTTCAACAAATTTCTAACTTCAGTTAGATCTTTCTTGGAATAACCCTTCTGTAACCAATTGCTTAACAAAGTCTATCCTTAGCCTTCCAAATTCTGTACCAATACCATTTTTTGAAATAAGCACCGTACAAACAATCCTTTCATTTAACTATTGTTTGTACCTACAATTTAATCATTCAAACCACCACCAAATGTTACCCTGTTCCTTCCCTAACCACGAGTTCCCCTCCGAAATAACCCTCGCGATCACTCCTGCACTCTACCCACTGAACGACCAACCGTTTGAGCTAAAGCAGGTCATTGGTAGAGTTGTAGACGATCCTGTTTCAAATGTACTTGTTTGTGTAATTAGCATACATTTTAGTAAGTTAATTTATACATATTGGCTTTAATGTAGGTTACATGTTATCGGTTCTCCATTTGTATTATACATAATGTATTGATATATAATAATTTTGTAGTTATATTTAATGTATACCAGTTGTATATATATCATATCTAGTTGAATGTCAATCATATTGCACATAATTTACATAAACATTTTCTGTAACCAAAACCAGGCTAGTTTCTAAGCAAACATGTATATCACCACATCTGCTAGTGTGATAGTAGTACAAATATTAGTTTATATTATGGACCAGGGTACCGCGTGGAAACAAAAACAGGAATAAGACGCATGATCCCCGAATCAAACAAGTGATTATAATTAGGTACAAATAAACAAAATACGATATTGTATTATGATTAAAATTCAGTATAAAATCCCTTCTGTGTATTGTTTCGACACATTATGCTCTTCATATAATATTGTTAATTTGTATCTTCTTAGTTATTGTAAGAATTATTATGTCTGTTTTATACCTGCATGAGAGTATGTTACTGGCACGCTCAAAACACGATTCACCCATGCAATTATATAACATAAGGCCAGTAGAGCGTCCTTTTTCGAAGAACAGGTATATATCAACCCCCTCTCCCCCCCCCCACCCACACACACACACAAACGTGCCCATACACCATCTGCTCGCACCCACGCTCATAACACTCCAACCCAAGCCACGCCACAATTCAGATATCTTAATAACAACCTCTGTTTTCGGCACGTTGGGACAAGCAAAATTTACCCTCATTCAGACCCGCGTGTTCGAAGGCCCTTATTCCAAATTTACACTTTACATTGTCAATATTTATCGAATCAGGATGAATACAGGAATATTCAGATACGAACAAGCTGCCCCATACCACTCGAAATTGGCTACCAATGCTTTACATCTATTGCCCTATTAATATCAGGCTCAGCTCACACACAACATATTCGAACTCAGACAGGACCTACCTACCCAAGCACAAATATTGGACTTGAATGTATTGTCCGAAGTACCAGGAAAATACTATCTATGTTTTTAAAAGGATGCCTTTTTTTGTGGCGATTTATATTGCTCCGATTCGTATTCCGGCTGTTGGCCAAGGACTCGGGCGTACTCTCTTGACACTTGTGCATCGATAAATAACTGGTATCAACACCCTGAAAACGTAATTGAACACTCGCAAACAAGAAAAAGAAATGGTCTGAATAATTACGCATGCGCAACTAACACCTTACCTTATATTACCTGACCATTTTACATATTGGAATGGATCAGCGTCCACCACGAGCTATGTTTAGTTTATTTATAGCGTCGCGTAACTCAAGAATTTTCAGGACCCTTGTTTACAAATGATGTAAATAGAACCAGATCATCCATTGGTACTTTCTATTCACAGGCAGACTAAACATGTACAAATATTGATCATTCAACCCCAGCTTCATTGCTTACACATAATAATACAGGAGAAAATCAAATAAACGAATACACAAAACAAGACCAACACCTAAAATCAACAAAGAAAAATCAAACTTTGATTCAAATATGGCAAATTATGAAAAATGGAACACAAATACGGCCATATCATAAGCACCAATTTCATCACAATTACAGCAACATGATTTGATAGCAGTCAAACTATTATCTGGCTGTGTAAAAAAAATACGACACATTGAAAGTGCGTAAATAGGTGTGAACTATTTTAGATATAGGAGAGTAATAATGAGAGCATGCAAGATCATTGTCCCTTATAAATCTCTGTGCTACTCAAAAACATTTTGCCTAACAGACAAACGTTATCACTTAAACACCACTGGTCCTGTTTCAAGCCACCAACTAATATTTAATGCCTACGCCTGTTATTTATAAAATTGCTGTACCTGATTGCTGGTCACAGACGGCGTTGTATGGGTCAACAAGGGGTTGCTTGTAATCCATGGGCTTCTGGCAAGGTACTGAAAAGGACAGAAGAACGAATATACACATCTAAACAAACGTACTAATATCTCTATCTATCATTCTCTGTATATATATATATATATATATATATATATATATATATATATATATATATATATATATATATATATATATATATATATATATATATATATATATATATATATAATGTATATATATATATGTATATATATATATATCTATGTATATATATATATATGTATACATGTAAATATATATAGATTCATATATACAAATAAGTATATATAGATTCATATCTACCAATAAGTATATATATATAAATATATATATATATATATATATATATATATATATATATATATATATATATATATATATATATATATATATATATATATATCGATATAAATACGTATATAAACAATATTCAATGGAATATTGAAACCCAACACCGTAGAAAAACCTCACATGATTTCTTCTCCTTCCAAGCTGTGTTCCACTTAGACGCTATTGGTCTATTACTTATAAAAAAAACTCCTTTGTGAGCGAATTCACAAACGTTGTTTATGTTTTCACGTTCCAGCGAGCAGCTCTTTCTGACACAGAATACTCGTTGAAAAAATAATGGGTCGCTTTAGCCTCGTGGAATCGTAGCAAATATAGCGGGAAATATGTTGAGTACCCACTTACGTATTACACAACCCTTAGAAATTGTTCAGGTGCGATATCAGGCTTGGGTGGGGCGATTGAGCTCTGATATGGAACTACCTTTCCATCGCTATTTGTCACAGCGCGAATCAACGGGCTGTCGATGTTGGCTTTGGCGTGTATTTTCTCAAGAGGCTCGTCAGTGGTATTGCTGTGTATGAGTGTGAAAGGAATACGTAAAAGGAGTTTGTACGCGTTCGATTCGTAAAACTATTCAACTTGATATTATTTAAAAGAAGTTGAACGATATGTGGGATCGGTGTGTATGAGTGTGAAAGGAATACGTAACACTATTCTACTTGATTTTATTTAAAAGAAGTTGAACGCTTTGTGTGATCACAGCAGAATTTGTTTTATCCGCTTGCTTTTTATTACAAATCAAGTCATTCAAAAATCTTTTTACCGGTAAATTTTACATACAATTTAGAATCAACAATGCATTGAATTATAAAGAATTGTGAATGATCTGTGGTCTTAGGTTTATGACAATCACTAATCCATTCTGAACTCAAAACTCGAGATGACATTAGCATTACATACAAGTGTCGATTTGTGTTCGCGAAGCTTACTCGCTTGATTTTGGTGTAATTACACTAAAACACACATATATTAACGGTCCCCCACCCCCTGACAACAAACATACACTTCCCAGAAAAGAATAAGCGATTTCAAAAGGTTCGCCCGTTCCCTGTAAGTTATCTGTTGGAGCGAAGTTTCTTGCTGACTATTGCGCCATCGACAGATCTGTGGTCAAAATACACCTCACACATCCACAGTGAGTTCGATTGGTTAGTGATGTTCGTTTATATGTTCGTTCAACACTGATAAGCCATAGCCCCAAATAAAATGGAAGGAATACTGTAGTGTTTCAGTTACCAATTGAAGCCATAAGAGATTAAAACCGCTCTAGTCCTCACCAGGCATATTTAATCGAGGGACTGTCAGGGAGTAACCCCTCACATTCCCCGATGTGGAATTCGACCTGGCCCTTTTTGTCACTATTCTGCAACATGTTTAAGTTCTTTTGTTCGGGTAGCAGTATTATTCAGTTGTGTGTTATCAGCAGCCCTCGATTTAAACACAGACACACTCTTGTCTTCGAACGCCCCGAAGTCTTCGCGTGTGTGTAAATTGCCCGTGTGCAAGGTATTTCAGGAGTTTCGAGACCAGTGGAGCCTTTCTCTGTAGCGCTATGGTGAATTCTCATTCAGCCTCAGGAACGTTGGTGATGAAGCCCTGTCTGGACAACCTGTCCTAGACAAGTGGACGATAGAATAAGGGAACTGTCCAAGCATCTCTATCTCCCTCATCATCACCCTCGCATTATCATCTTGTCGGTTTCCTATGATCACATCTCTCAGTGAGGGCATCTTGGATCCGGGCTCAATAGGACCAATCTGCATTCTCATCCGTCTATGTTGGTCGATGTTACTGGGTTCCATTAACACCCGAGGTCGAGTCAGTTACACTCTCAACTTAAGAGCACATTGCATCCATTTAAACCTTCATAAAAGAGTAGTGCCCCCCCCGTAGCAAATGTATGCAGTGATGTATATCACTATTTCATATCATATGCACCTAATTGCCATATATATATATATATATATATATATATATATATATATATATATATATATATATATATATATATATATATATATATATATATATATATATATATATATATATATATATATATATATATATATATATATATATATATAATTGTATATCTGACCCATCAGCAGATGGGTCTGACCCGTTAACAAATCCACAGATGAGTCGCCCATCTGCAGATGGGTGACCCATCTGCGGATCTCTTGATGGACTGAAAACGGCCCATCTGCAGATGGTTCTGACCCATTTAAGGTTATTTGAATCAATTTAAGTCAGTTTCAGGAAATTCTATTTTTACTCAAATGTTCCCATCAAAACTAGCAGGGTGCCACATGAAGCTCACTTTTATTGTGTATAGCCACGTTTTGTACATGAACGTACTTAATCATGATCTTAACTCCATTACTTATATCCGAAGATACAATGTTGTTATTGGTAGATTGTATCACATATAAACTTGTCATCGTTATCTTCTGGCGTCAGCTCGCTTGGCGACTATTGCGTATCGGGGATAAGTGTTTGTTGGAACTAAAAAATGACAAGTGCAATTTAATGACGGAGCAGGCTTTTTGGAGACGTCGGGACTCCGCTTCCGTTTATGCAGTGTCATGTATTCCTCGGAGAATATATGGGATAACTCCTAGAATTGACTTGAATGCTATACGAAAAACAAAACAATGTAATCACGCGTCACGGACGCTTCCGTGCCCCAGCTAGTCTGGAGCTTCTGAATATAAGCGCTGTCAATAAAAATTACTTTTCACTTTCAAACTGACCACTGAGAACTCAAAAAGAATGCAAATGGCTGACAGAGAACACCAGCAAATCATCTGGGATGAACACGTTCAGAAGCTTCTTGAGAGTAAAAGAACACCAGTGATCACTGGCGGGAAACATACAGATATTGTGCATCATCTTCAAAACCCAGCTAAAGAAGTCAATCCACATTTCCGACATTACGTTAAATTCAAGCAATTTGACTTAATGGATTTGCCAGCCTTGGGCTTAAGAGATGCACTGGTTGTTCCTTTTAAAAAAGGGGCTACTGGTGAGCACCAGAAATTCGTGAGGGCTGTTTCCACTGACACCATATTTGATGTGGTCAAAACTGTACACGAGACCGAAATGGACCATGCTGGGCACAAGAAATGTTCTTATTATGTAAGTATTCTATTTATTGCTGCGATAATACTCTTGATACCTTGATAATTGTCCTAACAGTTCCTGGTACTTTTGCAATTCTTGTTGCTGATGTTTATCTGTCGTCAGGTGTACAATCACTGCTGCGGGATCACACGAAGCTATATACAGGTGTTTTGCAAACACTGCCCGAAATGCAGTTGAATTGATTGATATGCGACACATCCTCTTTGAGATTTGGGGTTATAATGTCACGCTCCCAATCACAGGGTGTTTTGGAGCGTGGCAACCGTGTCATTTAGCGACGCATCGCTGCATTGAAGTCAGAATGTGATATTGACAGTTACGGATCATGTCCATGGTCCACGTGGTTACCACGTATCATGTACCACATGAACGCTCAGCCCTCTGATACAACCGGTCACCTCCCATACAAGCTAGTGTTTGGCCAGGAACCCAAGTTTGCCATGGCTCCTGGGGCAAGATCCACGTTGTTGATGAGGAAGAATTTGAAAATCCAAAAGCAAACTGTAAGCCCAGATAGTGTTTGGAAACCTACAGTGGAACTGAATAACATTTCCACCGAAACTTCAGATGATGATATTTCTCAAGAAGATCATTCAAGATCACACACCAACAAAATCAGCCAACCAAAAGCGACCTTCAGTTGACGATTCCGACTCATCAATACCCAAAATATTGAAGCATGAGAGTTTCAGAGACAAGGCACGTGACCGTAGATACAAGTCTGTCAGCAAAATGGCTGACCACTATAACCGGAAGAAACGTACCACAACACGCGAGTTTAATTTGGGTGACACTATGTCAGTAGCTATACCAAAGATTCATCGTGCATCTACGGATTTTCCCTGCCTGCCTTGCGTAATAATCGATGTACATGGTCAGAAGTCTTACGCACTAGCCTGCAGACACGGAATTCTGAACAGTAAGTACAGAGCAGGATATCTGATGGAGTTTTCAGGGAGTTTGGTGTCTAACCTGTCAAAATTGGATTTGTCAAGAGCTCATGCTGATGCACTGGACCATGCCACTCAACTAAAAAATGTAGTTGCCGTCAGAATGTAATCGCTTGCTCAACTCACGGTCATCCGCAACATGCATGTACAAATAAGGAAATAGTTGACAACGATTCTTCACGATTCTTCAAGCTGTCAGAAAGAGAGACCCGATGTCTGAAACGTCCAACTGGCTGGTTTACGGACGTACACATGCATGCTGCCAACACAATTTTGCTTAAAGATCACCTTGGTGTCCTGTTTGGTCTACAGGACACTGTACTACAACAGATGGGATGTTCAAAGAGGCGAATTTGTCCAAATTATGCATGTAGACAAAAACCACTGGATTACAATCTCAAATATTGGCCACCCTCAGAATACTGTTGGCGTGTATGACTCCTTTTGTAGGAAGACCTCAAACCGATCCGTGGATTTGATTGCTAAGTACGTGAACGTCAGTGCCAAAGATTTATCAATTGCTGTGATAAATGTTCACCATCAGACCAACGGCAGCGATTGTGGAGTATTTGCCATCGCGTTTGCCAAGACCCTGCTAACAATACACAATCCTTGTATCCAAAGCTATGTCTTCCCAAGAAAACACCGTGCAAATTCACTGCCAGCTGGTGAAATGCCTCCATTCCCATCTAGTATAGTAATACGGACACCGAACATTCTTATGTCACTTTAAGATGGCCTGTTTCAATGATGATATCTGTTGGATTTGATATTGAAGTTAATTTCTATTACTTTTGATTATGAATTTCTTTCCACATACTATGTCGTGTTTTTATTTGACACAATAGCTTTCTTCTCTGGTTGTGGTTTGCACAGATTTTTTGTTTGTTTTGTTGCTCAAAGAAAATTAATAAATGTCGATTAAAATAATCATGACGTAATACTTTTTTGTAGTTGGGTCTTATCCATCCTCAGAAAGGGTCAGAACCATATGCCGATGGGTCTGACCCATTTGCAGATGGGTCTGACCCATTTGCAGATGGGTCTGACCTATTTGCAGATGGGTTTGACCCAACTGCAGATTATTTATTTCTATATTATGTTTTCTCTGTGTTGCTTAGAATTTGGAACTACGGCACAAATTTTCATTGTTGCACATAACGGAAATAAATAAAAATCTGTTTAATTTTTGGTAATGAGTTCCTAATCTGCAGTTGGGTCAAAACCATTTGCGGATGATTTTCTTTTAAATCTTATGTTTACAAAGTTACACATGGGATTTGGCATAACGGCTATGCCACTGAGTTTTTTCTTTGTTCGTATTGTAGCACAAAGCAGGAATATATTAAAATCCATTAGTATAATTTACGATGCAACACTGATCCGCAATTGGGTCTGCATCTGCAGATGTGTGCCGTTTTCAGTCCATCAAGTGATCCGCAGATGGGTCGCCCATCTGCAAATGGGCGACCCATCTGTGGATTTTAACGGGTCAGACCAATCTGCAGATGGGTCAGATCGGCAGATGGGTAGTCACATATGTATATATATATCTATATATATATATATATATATATATATATATATATATATATATATACTATATATATATATCTAGATATATATATATATATATCTATATATATATATATATATATATATATATATCTCTATATATCTATATATACATATATGATTAATAATCTCTCTATTTGTACATTTGATTAGATGTGTTTCTTTACACCCTATCTCTCTTTCTCTGCCCTGTTCAGTATCTTGCCAGATTAATAATGATATTTGTACACCATGGATTCCATGCACACCCTACGCCTTTCTGCCCTGTTCAGTATCTTGCCACCCATACATGCAACCCCGCTATGACCCATACAACGCCGGCTATGACCAGAACGCAGGTACAGCAATTTTATAAATAACAGGCGTAGGCATTTATTATCTGTTGGGGGATTGTCAAAATGTTTTCCTAAATCACCTTTCTCATACTCTCATGAGAAACTTAATATTTGATAACTTTCTCATAATGACACCACCAATTTTCAAGTGCATAGGCAGGGATGGAGATGTGTTCCCTTGATTCTTATGTTAAAATCTTGCTGTCGCGAACAAAGTTTAATGTTCACACCATTTCAAACGGATTATATGTCACAATTTCGGTTGCAAAAGCTGTGTCATAAGTTGAAGCGGGAGTAGTCGATAAAAGGCACTAATATGAAGGGTCATCTTAAAAGTTTAAATGATTTCTATAGTGAGCAAAATAAATACCTCTGGATCAAACTTGTGGTAGGCAGCCTTGTGTAATTACTATGAAATAGGACCAATGTTGTTTAAGTGATAACATTTGTCTGTTAAGGCAGAATGTTTTTGAGTAGCACAGAGATTTATAAGGGACAATGACCTTGCATGCCCTCATTATCACTTTCCTATATCTAAAATAGTTCACACCGATTTACGCAGTTATTTCATGGCGGCCAATATATTTATAGGTCAACCGAACGCTTTGATAACCCAACCGCAGGACTACCCTCCTGTCTACCCTGGGCCCCCACAGCAGCAAGCCGTCGGAAACAACACCGTGATGGTGATGCCGACGTCACAAACTCCAGAGCAGTCATTTACATAATCAATCATGGTCGTTGAGAATAATTTAGTTTTGTTTGCCTTGATGGTTAATTATCTCAACCTGTTAAATTTACCTCCATGGCTTCGCCATATATGGCATCATAATTTTAATCCCCTGTACCTGTGCAATATCACAATCGTACATTCATGGGAGGAAATCTTTTCATCATCTTGACCACAATTTAATCTGAAACTTGATGTTTCAGTTGTTGGTCAGGATCGGGCCCATACCGGTGATGCAGAAGGATCACGTGCCATTGGACGTGTCTCAATAGGCGTATCCTCCGCTGGGCTCGTCATCGACATCGTCGCCTACATCACCTTCATCGTTTACTACACGAAGGTCGTCGATGAGAATGGCTGGAAATAAAGGGACAGGGTGTTCAATGTCCATGGTTGGGTTTAGGGTAAATCCTTGGTTGAATGAAAAAATATTTATTTGGGTGGTTGTTGTACACAATGCCCTAATGCCTAGATGGATGGATTACTTTTTCAGTTAGTAATATAGTTCTTTAACATACAACACAGGTGTTTTCATCCACTTATCAATAGGTTACATACATAGAACCAATGCTGCACACTTCTCTTATATTCCTAATGCTATTAACTTCCAAAGTAAACTTGTGTGTACCTCTCTCAAAATATATATTTTGTAAATACTCAACTTTCAATGCGTCGTATTTATTTTTACACAGCCTGAAAATAGTTTGACTGCTATCTGTTAATGTTGTTGTAATGGTGATGAAATGGTGCTTATGATATGACGTATTTGTGTTCCATGTTTTCATAATTTGCCATATTTGAATCACAATTTGATTTAAGATGTTTGGTCTAGTTTTGTGTTCTCGTTTTATTTGCTTTTCTCTGGCATTATTATGTATAAGCAATGAAGCTGGGGTTGAATCAATATTTGTACATGTTAAGTCGACTTTAAACATAAAGTACCAATGGATGATTTGTCTAATTACATCATTTGTAAAAGGGTCCTGAAAATTCTTGAGTTACGCGACGCTATAAATAAACTAAACATAGCTCGTGGTGGACGCTGAGCCATTCCAATATGTAAAATGGTCAGGTAATATAAGGTAAGGTGTTAGTTGCGCATGCGTAATTATTAAGACCATTTTTTTTTTTGCGAGTGTTCAATTACATTTCCAAATGTTGAGATCAGTTAATTATCAATGCACTAGTGTTCTTGTGTCAAGAGAGTATGATCGAGTCCTTGGCCAACAGCGGGAATACGAATCGGAGCAATATAAATCGCCACAAAAAGGCATCCTTTTAAAACATAGATAGTATTTTCCTGGTACTTCAAACAATACATTCAAATCCAATATTTGTGCTTGAATGAAGCATTTTCGTTTGAAATGTGTTATTTAACAGCACAGATATAACTCGTGGTTGGTGCTGTCCATCATGAATCTGAAAATTTAATTTTGGTTTACGAATAATATCATAATTGATTGCAGCGAGGTGGTGGATATGGCATCTCATCTTGCTCATTTCATTGCTTTTTGAAAAATGACATTTCCATTTGATTTATTCGCTTGACAACTCAATTATTGACCAAAGGTATTTTCCTGCAATCATTATTCTTGTTTACCGAAATTGAAGTTAGATGGGATTTGAACACTGTTGGGGAGTGGCACTAGTTCATGGACAGTATTCATCTTCGCGCTTTTAACATTAAGACTTGTCCTGATGGATGTTTGAGTTTGGGGGGAACTTCAAAACAGGCACGATAATCAGTTATACAAAGTAGAAATCAGAAAAAACTTGTACAGTGAAGCTAGGAGAAACCACGGTCACAGAATCATACATTCACAACAGGTACATTTCTAAACGAGGTATAAACAAGAATTAGCGTCATAATTCCAGCAGACGAAGAGGGTTGGGCGAACGCCTGGCATATTGGAGCAGACATCGCTCTGAATCGGTTGACTCTCACATACGTCTGTATTGAATTTGATTCGGGCTCATCCGGCACACAGGCCCCTTGATGGTAAGAACATTTGAGAGATAAGATCCCACGCCAATCCAAATCGCTGCTCAATATTTACGCAATACAGTTTGTAAGTAAGTAGAGTTAAGCGGATCACCAACTCTGGTGTATCATATGGCGATACAAATTGAGAAGCTACCTTCTAGGATAAATAAAAAGTAGGGGAAATTTGTGTGGATGAAGATTAACTAGAAGTATAAGGGAAAACAGGTGAAAATGCAAAAGGGCCAGGCCATTCCAGCTTCTCGTCCAGGTGAACTCCAGGCCAAAGTATTGTGTTGCAGATATGGCCCTCGCAAAGACCGCTTCACTCAACCACCAGGATCCCGTCCTAACCCACGGACAATAGGTTGCCCCCTATTGGTCACCCTTAAAGACGTCGAGAAACCCAGGGCAAGGCTTGAATTAAGAAGAAACAGCTTCTCAACAAATATTGCCAAGTGAAGCTAGGAGAAATTCCAAGTCGTCCATAAAGGTGATTATTTGGTGCCCTGGCAAGATGAGACACAAATACGGCCATATCATAAGCACAAATTTCATCACTATTACAACAACATTTATTGATAACAGTCAAACTATTATCAGGCTGTGCAAAAATAAATACGACACATTGAAAGTATTTAAAAATATATATATAATTATTAAAACCGTTTTGAGAAAAGGTACACAAAAGTTAACTATGGAAGTTAATAGCATTTGGAATGAAAAACAATACAGAATATAAGAGAAGTGTACAGCATAGGTTATAAGTATGCAACATTTTTATAAGTGGATGAAAGACCAGTTTTGTATGTTAAAGAACTACAGTACAAAATGGAAAAATTATCCATCCATCTAGGCATTAAGGCATTGTCTACAATAACCACCCATATTAATTTTTTTTCCATTCAACCGAGGGGTTAACCTAAACCCAACCATGAACATTGAACACCCCGTCACTTTATTTCCAGCTGTTCCAACCATTGTTAACGTTGCTAACGTCGTCGTTAAAATTGACGACCATCATGCAGTAAACGATGACGGCGATGTAGGTGACGATGCCAATGACGAGCCCAGCGGTGGACACGCCTATTGAGACACGTCCCATGGCACGTGCTCCTTCTGCATCACCGGTATTGGCCCGATCCTGACCAACAACTGAAACATCAAGTTTCTGATTAAATTGTGGTCAAGATTATGAAAAGATTTCGATTGTGATATTGCACAGGTACAGGGGATTAAAATTATGATGCCATATATGGCGAAGCCGTGGAGGTAAATTTCACAGGTTGAGATAATTACCCATCGAGCATGATTGATTGTGGATAAAGAGCTCAAATTCGACAAATGAGGGATGCAGTTACAGACTGCTATCTAAACTTACGGGCAAATATGAAAGCTATTAAGCCGAAGATCCATCCGCAGCACCAAAACACAACACAAGAGAAAGCGATATGTGCCGTAAATGACTGCTCTGGAGTTTGTGACGTCGGCATCACCATCACGGTGTTGTTTCCGACGGCTTGCTGCTGTGGGGGCCCAGGGTAGACAGGAGGGTAGTTCTGTTTTTGGGTCATCATAACGTTCGGTTGACCTATAAATAGATTGGCCGCCATGAAATAGCTGCGTAAATAGATGTGAACTATTTTACATATAGGAAAGTGATAATGAGAGCATGAAAGGTCATTGTCCTTATATATTTCTGTGCTACTCAAAAACATTCTAACTTAGCAGAGAAACGTTATCACTTAAACAACATTGGTCCTGTTTAATAGTAATCACACAAGGGTCCCTACCACAAGTTTGATGAGAGGTATTTCTTTTGCTCACGATAGATATCATTCAAACATTCAGGATGACCCTTCATGTTAGTCCCTTTTATCGACTACTACCACTACAACTTATGATACAGCTTTTGCAACCGAAATTGTGACATATAATCCGTTTGAAATGGTGCGAACCTTAAACTTTGTTCGCGACAGCGAGATTTTAACATAAGAATCAAGGGAACACATCTCCTCCCTGCATATGCACTTGAGAATTGGTGGTGTCAATAAGAGAAAGTTATCAAATATTAAGTTTCTCATGAGAGTATTGAGGAAGGTGATTTAGGAATACATTTTGACAATCCCCCAACTGATAATTAATGCCTACGCCTGTTATTTATAAAATTGCTGTACCTGCGTGCTGGTCATAGCCGGCGTTGTATGGGTCAACACGGGGTTGCATGGAATCCATGGTGATCTGGCAAGATACTGAACAGGGCAGAAAAACGATAGGGTGTAAAGAAACACATCTAATCTTCTCTGTGAATATATATATATATATATATATATATATATATATATATATATATATATATATATATATATATATATATATATATATATATATATATATATATATATATATATATATATATATATATATATATATATATATATATATATATATATATGACAATTGGGTGCATGTAATAAGAAATAGTGATATATGTCTTTGCATATATCTGCTACGGGGGGGGGGGTACTACTCTTTTATGAACGTTTAAATGGATGCAATATGCTCTTAAGTTGAGAGTGTAGCTGAGTCGACCTTGGGTGTTAATGGAACCCGGTAACAATGACCAACATAGACGGATGTGAATGCAGCTTGGTCCTATTGAGCCCGGATCCAAGATGCCCTCACTGAGAGATGTGATCATAGGAAACCGACAAGATGATAATGCGAGGGTGATGATGAGGACGATAGAGATGCTTGGACAGTTCCCTTATTCTATCGTCCACTTGACTAGGACCCGTTGTCCAGACAGGGCTTCATCACCAACGTTCCTGAGGCTAAAAGAGAATTCATAGCGCTACGGAGAAAAGTTCCACTGGTCTTGAAACTCCTAAGATACCTCGCACACGGTCAATAGTGTGTCTGTGTTTAAATCGAGGGCTGCTGATAACACATAAATGAATAATACTGCTACCCGAACAAAAGAACTTAAACATGTTGCGGAATAGTGACAAAAAGTGCCAGGTCGAATTCCACATCGGGGAATGTGAGGGGTTACTCCCTGACAGTCCCTCGATTAAATATGCCGGGTGAGGTCTAGAGCGGTTTTAGTCTCTTATGGCTTCAATTGGGAACTGTTGATCAGTGACTTGGCTCCTGGCTACCGGTGGAGCAACACAGGACAACGCCAACCTCTACGTAACAGGTAAGCGGCATAGAAAGACTACAGTATTCCTTCCGTTTTATTTGGGGCTATGGCTTATCAGTATTGAACGAATAAATAAACGAACATCACTAACCTTTCAATCGGACTGTGGATATGTGGGGTGTATTTTGACCACAGAACTGTCGATTGTGAAATAGTCAGCAAGAAGATTCGCTCCAACAGATAACTTCCAGTGAACGAGCAAACCTTTTGAAATCGCTTATTCTTTTCTGGGAAGTGTGTGTTTGCTGTCAGGGGGGGGGGGGGGGGGGGGGGGGCTTTATATATATATATATATATATATATATATATATATATATATATATATATATATATATATATATATATATATATATATATATATCTATATATATATATATATCTATATATATATATATATATATATATATATATATATATGTGTGTGTGTGTGTGTGTGTGTGTTTGAGTGTAGTTAGACCAAAATCTAGACTAAGCTTCGCGAACACAAGTCCGCACTGGTATGTAATGCTAATGTCATCTCGAGTTTTGAGATCAGAATTGATTAATGATTGGCATACACCTAACACCACATATCATTCACAAGTCTTAATAATTCAATGTATTGTTTATTCTAAATTGTATGCAAAATTTACCGGTAAAAAGGTTTTTGAATGACTTGATTTGTAATAAAAAGCAAGCGGATAAAAGATATTCTGCTATGATCCCAAATAGGGTTCAACTTCTTTTAAATAAAATCAAGTAGAATTGTTTTACGAATCGAATGCGTACAAACTCCTTTCACACTCATACACAGCAATACCACTGACGAGCCTCTTGGGACAATACTCGCCAAAGCCAACATCGACAGCCCGTTGATTTGCGCTGTGACAAATAGCGATGGAAAGGTAGTTCCATATCAGAGCTCAATCGCCCCACCCAAGCCTGATATCGCACCTGAACAATTTCTAAGGGTTATGTTATTCGTTAGTACTGAACATATTAACCGCTATATTTGGCACGATTCCACGAGGCCAAAGCGACCGAATATTTTTTCAACGAGTATTCTGTGTCAGAAAGAGCTGCTCGCTGGAACGTGAAAACAAAAAGTACGTTTGTGAATTCGCTCACAAAGGAGACATAGATGTACCATCTAGAGATTTTTTTTAAAAGTAATAAACCGTTAGCGTCTGAGTGAAACACAGCTTGGAAGGAGAAGAAATGATGTGAGGTTTTTCTAAGGTGTTGGGTTTCAATATGCCATTAGATTCACTGGAAATTGCAGTTGTGTCATGATACATATAAATATGGGGAGCTTGAAAGCTTGGCTTGATTGTGTGCATGTATGAATGTACATATAAATATATATATATATATATATATATATATATATATATATATATATATATATATATATATATATATATATATATATATATATATATATATATATATATATATATATATATATATATATATATATATATATATATATATATATAGTGTGTGTGTGTGTGTTAAATATATATATATATATATATATATATGTATATGTATATATATATATATATCTATATATATATATATATATTATATATATATATATATATATATATATATATATATATATATATGCAAGCATATATGAATACACGCTAATTAAATAAATATGCATATATATATGCACACATATATACATATATATATGTATATATATTTCTATATCTCTTGCTATGTAAATATATAGTTCATATATACATATATATATATATATGAAAACATATTTTTATATAAACATGTGTGTCAAAATCATATATAAGTGTATATATACATGTATACACATACATCTATATAGTATATATATATGTTTATATAATTTATTCATATCGATATATATATATATATATATATATATTTGTATATATGAATCTATATATGTATAAATTTAAAATGAAAATATCTCTATACATATATACATATATATATATACATATAAATATAAACATACATATATATGTACATATATATATATATATGTATGTATATATATATATTATATATATATATATTTATATTAATATCTATATATATATATATATATATATATATATATATATATATATATATATATATATATATATATATATATATCTATATATATATATATATATATATATATATATATATATATTTATATATATATATATATGTGTATAGGATATCAATATTATGTAAATGTTAGTGTAACTCACGGTTATATTTTAAACTTAACCTCAGTGAATAAAAATCGGACAACCAGATCCGAATTTGGTGCTTAATTGAAAAATCGGCGTGTAAATTGAGCCATAGTTTTTGTCAATTCCGAGGTTCGCGTTCAACTTATCTTCATTGGAAGCCCATGGAACTGTGCGGAGGTAACCACTAGCGGAAGGTTTCCGTTGATAGGTGCGTTTTCTCCCGATGATTAGACCATCAAACCCGACATCGAATCATATTGCACGCTATTGCAGCTCACTCAAACGTACTTAATTCACCGCATGTACAGTAATTTTTTCAAGTTATTTCTTCATGGTTTACTTTCATCCAATTGCAAATATATAATCTTGTGCGTATTGAGGATAAGTAGACCGAGGAGACTGGAGTCCTAACGTTTTGATAGCGTTTACGTGTGTCGAACCATTATGATATTCTAAAAATAATAAGTTATCGATACAGCAAGCGTATTTCTGGATGAATTGCTTGAAATTATGTTTTTCAACCCACATCACTTACAGTGAATCGTAGGGAAAGAAACTTTCACCTCTGACAGCGCCCGCACTGATTACTATTTCCGGTCTATGAAGTCCACGCTGTAGTTGGGGATGCCACCAAAGAGTAAGTAGCTACGCCAAAGAGTGTATAGCTTCGCTAATAGCGTTTACTCAAGCCTCAGCCTGAGAAAAATGCGAAGACGTCACCTATGAGAGACTGCGAGTTTTAATCCGCAACAAGGCACCACGGAGCAATGCGGTCCTTCGCCAGCTTCCGGTCGTCTAATACTCACGGTTAACATAGAAGATTAAGTACTACTAATTTTTGATCTTAACCTATTGAGTTATATCGTTGATATCCTTGAAGTTGGTTTAGTTTTATTTGGCAAGCGATTCATGACGCAATTTTCGCTGAAATTTCGATTTTTTTTGTAAGGTCGGCATCAATATTTTTTTGTTGACTTTAACCTCAAACTAAAGTCAATATCATGAATTGTGAAAATCTTAAATCCCCAGTAACTCGACCTTTACAAAATATACACCATTTTGTAGCTCATTTCAATTCCCAACTTTTTTGTATACATATAGCGTTGTAAAAAAATCAATAATTTTCCCAAGCGTCTAAGGTCGAAAAATCGTGGTATCATAATTGACCCATGAGATTCAATTGCCTTTAAAGCAAATAATAACCGTTTCATTGCGACAAAAATGTTGTCGAAGGTTGTCAGTGACATGGTTAGTTGCGTCTTAAAATTTTATGGCTGTGAATGACGTCATTTCCGGTTGCCAAAGCAACAAACGTTTCAAAAAGTGACACAAATTCAACGCTTGATACCTCCATACTTTAGAATTTGATTTTAAAACAGCTTACATTTTCTGAAAGTGTAATGTAATTGTTCACTTTTTCTATTGATACGTAATTGTAAATAATGCATCGTTAAGACAATTGTAGCAGGTCAAAAATTTCTGGTAGCCTAAAACTCTTAACTTTTTTATTGCGCAATTAATTCACTAATTATTGTCCGATCGTAAAAAAAATAACATTTTCCGAAAGCTGATGTAATTACCAAACTTTAATTATTGACATATGCTATCAAATTATTCATCGTTTTCAAAGCGCGTTGAGTTGGGAAAACTAGGGCATATTTCGTAAAATTCTCGATAGCTTATAAAACAGTAAATATTGGTTCAAAAGTAAAAAAAAGAAGGACGAGTTGTTGCCTTAGACAGTGCTTATCTAGTCCTTAAATTTGATGGATATCGATGACGTCACTTCCAGTTACGGACGAATCTTATTTAGAACGAGACTGAAATCTGAAGTTTACGCGTCGTTGTTCCGTCATTGATGGTAATATCGCAAATTGGTTTGCACTCGAAAGAAGCCCTTTCGATTCTGAATGTGTAACTAATTCTTTTGCGTTGTAAATTATCGATAGTTTTCGCACAAAGTAAGCTTGAAGTACAGCGGATGTCACTTCTGCTGGGTTTGTTTACTGCTTTGTTATTAGCTATGTCGGAGAGATTAACCAACGAGAACCACATTAACTTGCCGCTGAATTGTCATATATATATATATATATATATATATATAGATATATATATATATATATATATATATATATATATATATATATAGATATATATATATATATATATATAGATATATATATATATATATATATATATATATATATATATATATATATATATATATATATATATATATATAAACATATATATATATATGTACATATATATATGTATATGTATATATATATTTATATGTATATATATGTATATATATATATGTATATATGTATAGACATATTTTCATTTTAAATTTATATATATATAGATTCATATATACAAATATATACCAACCAATGCATTTGAAACTGTAAAGCTTATCAATTACAAATAATCATTTGCAATGTTTTTCGCATTAAACTTGTTCAATCGCCCGTAGCTATAATCGGTCACTCATTTGTTCGACGACTGTCTATTTGTGTGAAAGCTCACGATCAGTACATAATATGAGATTTACCCAAGAAAAAGACATTTCCCACGGTCTGGGCGGTGTCAAAGTTGGAGAGGAAAAATCCCTGATTTCTTTCATCAAAGAATGCCTTTCATTATTATCGTTAAAAAGTGTCTACATACAAATCGGTAGATCTCTGTTATGTCAACTATTCCCCGAAAATGTTAGCTCATGACATAATGTCGATCGCCAAATACATCCCTTTGTCATTTTCTTCGCCAACTGAAGTGATCGGTCTTAATAGCTGCCGATTATCGGCTGATCCAGTATACAACGACAGAGACCAACAAGCACACTCGCTTCCTCCCAATTTGCCTTCTATAAGGGTATGGCGCACCCTGACCCAAGCCATTTCAACAAAGACGGGATTCATTTCAGTAATTTCGACAACAAAAAATATTTCAATGGAGTTCATGGGCGATCCTCAGAGCACTTGAAACAATATTAATCGCTTCGATTACTGGGATGTCCAAAACAGGTATTCCCCTTTAAAGTGTTGCGTCAATTTGTTTCACATTTCTGTCTTGTGTGCCAGTGCCTGCTGTGCGCGTCATTATGTGGGTACCTGTATCACATTAATGGTTGAGTGCAATTATTATACAATTATGTTGTGTGTTTCATTCGTGTGGGAAACTCCAAAACCTGCATCACTCTCAATTGTTGAGTTCAATTGTTTCACAGTTCTGTTGTGTATGTCTATTTGTGTGGATACCCAAAAACCTGTATCGCTCTAATTGTTGAGTGCAATTGATTCACAGTTCTGTTGTGTGTGTCTATTTGTGTGGGTACCCAAAAATCTGTATCACTCTAATTGTTGAGTGCAATTGTTTCATATGTCTGTTGTGTGTCTATTTCTGTAGGTACCCAAAAACCTGTTTCACTCTAATTGTTGAGTGGAATTGTTTCACAGGTCTATTGTGTGTGTCATTTATGTGGGTACCCAAAAACCTGTATCACTCTTATTGTTAAGTGCAATTGTTTCTGAGGTCTGATGCGTTTGTCATTTGTGTGGGTAACCTAAAACCTGTATCACTCTAATTGTTGAGTGCAATTGTTTCACAGGTCTGTTGTATGTGTGTCATTTGTGTGGCTACCCAAAAACCTGTTGGGATTTATTGTATAAAAATTTGCTGGCCCCATTTCTTCATTTTTCTCGCGGAATGCCACCTGCCGCTACAGCGCAACAAACGATGTTGGATATTGCCAATGTCTTGGCCTTCCCGTCGTTTCCAGTGGTACCAGCAGTGGCTCAGACACCCTTCCAGATAAACAGTCAAATGATTGTGGATGGCCTGTATGAAAAGATGAAGCAAGACGGCCGTCTACTGCCTGTCCCCCATCAAATGGCCTTTTCTTCAGCCAAACACGCTTGTGCAATCTCGCACAGCAGTACTTCTACATCACAAGACTTGTCAGCTAGTGAAGCCCAAGTCCAGGTATTAAATCAAGCATGGTCAAATATTGTGCACACAGGTGAGTCTCCGGTTACTGAGCTTACTCTTAGGTCCAACTACTCCCGACTTTTAGCACCTTTAGGGGCACACGTGCCTCTAAAGATTAAAACATTAATTTGGCAGGACAACTTGGTCAATCTGCACGACTTGCTGAATCTCACTGAAAATGCATATCAGCTACCATCACTCAAAGCAAGTCCACCACCGCTGTCTATCGACGGCTGGTCTTCAGCATTTCTCATTCAAACAGCTATTGTGGGCGAACAAAGGCCTGACGTAGCACCTGTAATGTTAAAACATATTGCAACAGTCCAAAAACTCGGCCCCCATGTTTGGCGCAGCTGTGACCAAAATTTTCGTAAATCGCTGCAGTATGACCCCAATGGACAATGGGGTCAAGTCGATGTGGAATTTTACACCACTGTGCAAACTAACCCGTAATTTCCCTATCTTTCGCCCGCAAAGCAATTCATTAAATAAATCAGCCCTTTCAGTCAGGCTCATGCTGGGAGTCCCAGCGCTCCGGTTGTTGTACTAATGCCACGTGCCGCCTTTCTGACTCTCGTGCCTTATTTACGACACCATAAGTTGTAACCCGGGAACTAGCTTTAATATGTGTCATTAAAATTTCAACACCACACTTAGTTATAGCAAATAATTTGGAAAAGAATAAAAATAAGTCATCCCATGCCTTACAAGGGAATGACCATATATGGCACGACAGATTTACAATTGTCTTTACAAGCCTACAAGGTAACATTTAGTGCATGTCACTCAATTTAGTGCATGTCAAATTAGAGAATGTCCATTTGGTTTGATTATATCAAACGCAAACTAAGGTCAAGGTCATCGATTTTTCTTTGCCTTCATCAATATCTCCCTATGAAATGATTCGATCGCAAAAGCAATTACAGCTTATTGTAGCTGAATTGAAATGTAAGCGTTATATATATATATATATATATATATATATATAGAGATATATATATATATATATATATATATATATATAGATATATATATATATATATATAGATATATATATATATAGATAGATAGAGAGAGAGAGAGAGAGAGAGAGAGAGAGATAGATAGAGAGAGAGAGATAGAGAGAGAGAGAGAGACAAGAGAGATAGAGATATATATAGAGATATATATATATTCATATATATATAGATAGATAGATAGAGAGATATAGATATATACATATATAGACATATATATATAGATATATATCTATATATATATATAGATATATATATATATATATATATATATATATATATATATATATATATATATATATATATATATATATATATATATATATATATATATATATATATATATATATATATATATATATATGATATATATATATCATATAGACTCTATATTATATCATATATATATATATATATATATATATATATATATATATATATCTATATATATATATTCCTGCTTTTGGTGTCCGTCATTGTAAATCTTCTTAAGCAACTTTGTCCCAAGTAGCCCTACAAGACGTCAGTAGACGTATAAATCCATGTTACCGTTATGACCGGAGCTATGTCCCAAGATGACGTATCGATGGAAGCCAGACCGCCTAAGGGCCCGCCTACAGGCCTAAGGGTAATCCAATCAAGTGTCTTGTTTTGCTACGCAGTGCTGTACTTATCGATCATAACGTTCGAAGATGGCTTCTGAGCAAAAGGTTGAGGCAAAAGGTGAAAAAGGGAAATACAAAATAAAGGTAACTACGACAACTGCGTACATTGAGAACTTAACTGAATGAGTGTGTTTCATAGATAAGTTGATAACAACATATGGAACTTGCTCTCATTTCTATCCATGAGCGTAGTTGTTTTTTGGGCGATAATATGGTAAAAGTTTAGAATTCTGATATACAAATTCTGAACTATACAAATGACAGGTGCTTAAATCAGCAAATCTTACTATATGCTGTAAGCTCACTATATGCTCTTACTATATTATTGAATTATCAAACAATTAGTATCACCATAACGACCTTAAAAAACCATTTAATATGACATCAAAATTATGACTCTGTGATGACTACAGACTGAGAAATTTAATTTTGAAGTCCCAAAATCGGCCTTCGTTTATACATGAAATGCCCCCGTATAAAGATGGATGTTAGGACTTAGGGGTAGGATTGATACATGAATCAAAATCGACTTTTTTGGCCCCAAGCGATCAGCCGCGTATGCGTCACAAGCGCGGCTCCCTACGGCGAGGTTCGGCTGCTACCCGATGATGAATTTTTGACAGGGTTACCCAAATTCATCTTCCAATTTAACTATGTTGGACGCATCAGATCGCCGTCAAATTTGCTACATATTGAGAAAAGATATCTATAATGACGTGTATCCTACCTTCAGTTTCGTACAAATTATATTTTAGGTGGTTTGGGTGCTTTGAAATCGGATGAAATTCTTAACTCGGCTGTACATATAACAAATTGACCGAATTAAAAAATTCCAAAACGACTTGGTAGATACATCATTCCCGAGTATGGGGTCAAAGGGATTCTTCAGAATTCCACTGCGCCAGTTAATGAGAGCGATTCTTGTGGGACGTGGAAATACCTAGCGGAATATTCCCGATCGCAGCGTCACGCCGTCAGCGAGGGGAAATGTCCGCCGCTTATTGGGAGATATACACATACCTATAAAATGATATGTTACCAATAGCACATACCAAGATATAATATTGATAGTGCCATCAAGGTTTGTAGTGAAATAAATGGTATTTTTAGCTGTCAGTAGGTAGGTATGTGGCAATCCCAAGCGGTAGGCGTGGGCCGATGTCCGCAGACCGCAGCTTGGGTCTCTCGCTTATCCCGCGCAGGGCGATCAATGATATCCTGGCTACGGATTGGCTGTTGTAGAGATTTCCACAGGGAATTCTTCTATTGCGTAGATGGAAACCCCTATTTTTCCCTCGTTTTCGAATTTTTTGATTCCTTCACGTCATTGCGGAGATATCGAGATTTACAAATTGTCGTTAAGTTTCGACGCTCCAAAACCTACTTTCTCACGCTTAGACATCATTCTAAAGTTAATAGACGTTTCATCTAATAACTGGCCAAGTTTCATCAATATTGGTGGCAGGCAACTTGAGTTATACTTAGCGGAATGTCCCCATGTACATCAAGCAATGCGTCATTACGGAGTTTGTGCGATTATAAATTTTTGTTAAGTTCCATCGCATCAAAACCTTCTTTCTCACACATAGACATCATCCTAAAGTTAATAGACGTTTTTAAACTACATCTCATCTTATAACTGGCCAAGTTTCATTAATATTGGTGGCAGGCAACTTGAGTTATACATATATGAATGTCCCCATGTACATCCAGCAATGCGTCATTACGGAGATCGTGCGATTATAAAAGTTCATTGAGTTCCATCGCATCAAAACCTTTCTAACGCATAGACTCATCCTAAAGTTAATAGACGTTTTAAACTACATATCATCTAATAACTGGCCAAGTTTCATTAATATTGGTGGCAGGAAACTTGAGTTATACATTTAGGAATGTCCCCATACACATCCAGCAATGCGTCATTACGGAGTTCGCACGATTATAAATATTTGTTAAGTTCCATCGCATCAAAACCTTCTTTCTCACGCATAGACATCCTAAAGTTAATAGACGTTTTAAACTACATCTCATCTAATAACTGGCCAAGTTTCATTAATATGGGTGGCAGGCAACTTGAGTTATACTCATATGAATGTCCCCATGTAGATCCAGCAATGGTGGGGGTGTCAGCTGAACGTCGCAAAAAGCGGCCGCGCTTATCCCGCAATGTTAAATGTATATTTTTAAAACTCGATAAAAACGATAGTTAAGTTTTCTTCCATTCTCGTTTCAAAATATAAATGACCGTTAATGCGTTTTGTCAGAAGCGGATAATTCAAACCTATGGACGTAATAGTCGTCTACCGTGGCGGACAACATCAAAAGCGCAATTCGTCACGTCGCGCGCAACGCGCCATGGCGCACTAAGCAGCTCAGAGTCTAGATCAAAAGGATCCAGCAACGGACAAACTGTCTCTGTCTCTGTTCTTGACTGTATATAAGCTGACCCTCACACATCTACATTCATATAACCTATACGGTTAAACCATTGGCGACCGAATTGCAACTCTTCACAATCTGAACATTTCCTTGAAGCGAAAAGTTCTTTTAAGAACTGAACGTCACTTCCTTGACGCGAAAAGAACTGAAAGATGCCTCCAAAGAAGAAATTCTGTAAACTAGTAGAGTCTCGGCCTGGCATAGCAAGAAAGCACACAGAGGAGAAGTTTTCCGTCCTTCCTTCCAGTTCAGTCAGTCCATTAAAAAATGGACATGTGCTACATCTATACCTGACATTTGGGAACAGCCGTACAGAGACTGAGCTACAGTTGAAGGAGGCGCGTTTTGCAACAGCTCCTGGTCGTTCTTTGAATTGTGATATCAAAAGACTAGTGTCACAGACTCTAGATAAATTTAGAAAGTTGAGTGACCACTAAGAGTTTGAAAAATTCTCCTCTGTTTGTGATGAGGAGTTCTCTCATCTGGTTTATTGTACTGAACAAGATGACCCACATCCAGAGCCTGGGAAAGAGATGCCAAGGACGAGTGGTACTCCCAGCTGTATGGAAGATACCAGACAAGAGCCAGATGAAGGGAAACACAGTCACCCTACACCCACCACTCCCATTGCTTGTGTTCTTCAACAGTCACCAGTACCATCCTCCAGTGTGTCCACACGAAGTCATAACACACCGCTTACTCCAAGAAAATTACGATTAAAAAGGCAGCTGCTGTTTGTGTCCCATTCAAGTGCCAAGGTAAAGCATGAACTGAAAGGTGAAATCAAAGAATTAAAGAAAAAATTGAAAACACCCAAGAGAGTCATTAATCAGGCAATCCAGAGGAAGACATCATAGCTAGGAAAGATCAAACCATCCGCTTTTTAAAAAAACAATTGTCTGAAAATGCATTATGGCAAGAACTTGAAGACACTAAGCGTAAGCTGGATAGACTAAGGAATACCCACCAGAAACTTCTGAACAGAAACAAAGTGAAGCGGAGAAATGACAGCCCTGTTTCAGTAGCAGGAATTTTGGAGAAAATTAAAGAAAAGGATACAGTCATCAGAGAAATTGAAAATCAAAAAATTGTTCTTCAGGAGTGTCTTGATGAGCTTCAGATGGAAAAGGACACTGTGCATACAGGTGGTGCCAAAGTGGACAGCAAGTCCTACTCTGCAGTAACCAGACTAAAAGTGTTTGATTGCACAGTAAATAAGGTCCCAACAGCAAACACCCCTGTTCTCATCAAGCAATTCAGCAAGAGATGTGGCAGTGGCGAAGAGATTGTTCCACACAGAACTACCGTTGAGCTAATGGCACGTGAGCTGGGAGCAATAGCTGACCTTCAGGTTGCTGAAGCAATTTTGGGTAACAAAAACTTGACCCTTGGATTCGATGCAACTACGGAGGACGGAGCTCATGTGAACTCGATTCACTTCACAACAAAAGAGCAGAGTTTAGTTGCAGCTGTTGATGAACTTGCTGGTGGCACTGGATCTGACTATGCAAACCATGTTACCCAAACAGTGGATAATTTGAGCGAGACGTACGCCTATTTCAATGATGAAGACATAAAAGATACAAGAACAAAACTTATCAAAAACATATTCAACACCATGACTGATAGGTGTGCAGCTAATAGCGTCGCTATACGTGAAATCAGCCAGTCTTGGCATAAAACTTTGAACCAACTGAATTGCCATTTGCATCCCCTTGACACTATAGCATCGTCTGTGAAAGCAACCATCAAGAAGCTGGAAAAAGAGGGAGGCAGTTGTTATGGACAGGAATGTATTGCAGGGAATGTGATTGTGAAAGTGAATCGTATGCGTTACAAGGATGGGAAGGGTGACCCCCGTGGGTTTAAGGCATTCCTAGATAAAAAAGGTCTCCCCAGAGGTATCATTCCTCGATATAGAGGAAACCGATTGCATATAATTTTTCATATCAGTGGAATTTTCATTGAGCACTTTGATACATTTAGTGATTACTTTAAATTTGCTGGTGGTACATCTCTTGGAGGGCTTTGCAGTGCTATTCTAGAGGATTTCTGCAATGAGACAGCCAAGACAGAATTTGTTGTGTTGGGCCTCCTGGGTAAACACTTGACAGGCCTCTGGATGGAAAAAAATCTATACTCCAGCCAGTGATGATTTGAGCCATGTTGACGGTATTGAGGTCGTGCGAAGCGTGATTGCTAAACTTAGGGAAAAAGCTGAAAGCCCTGCAGACTTGCTTTTCGTCTCCAGTTGACTTTTTTGGGCAAGAGCTGTCTGGCGATGATTCCACATTATTAAAGCTAAAATCCTTTCCTGTTGACTTAGAACAGTTTGAATCAATGATGGGGGCCTGTCTTCATTCCGTAGTTGTTGTGCTGGAACGCCAGTACAAGAAGTACTTTTCTATGGACCTGACAGAACAACTCATGCAAGAGACAGCCTCAGCCAGATCACACAATATTGACACTGAGGAAATCATGGGGATGTTGTCAGCTTTAAAGCAGAAAGCACCCAATGCCACACTCTGTTTTCTATCTTGCCGTATGAGGGCCATAAAGAACAGAACAGTCCAGTACCTAGACAGTCTAGAGGAGAGTAGGAGGGAAGCTATCTTAAAGAAAGCTATAAGCTATGGAAGAATGCAAAGAGATAAAAGGAGAAAGAATCAGAGGGAACTACGGGTGGAATTAATCAAGAGGCAAGATCAAAAAATGCAAGTGAGGGATGCTAGAATTAGGAAACAGTTAGAGAAGAAATTGAAAGAAGGTGGCTTGGATGCAGTGGTTAAACAGTTCCCTGCAATATCTGTGAATGATACAGATAGAAATAGGGTGATAGATTTGCTTGAGGGAAGAGTGATTGGAAAGAACATTGTGCAAGTTTGGGATTTGGATGGTGAACTTCAGACATATAATGGGAGAATTGAGAAATCATGGGAGAGAAATAGGAAGGGAAAATTGTACAAAATTACATACTGGACTGAAGACCAAGAATACAATGATGCACAGGATACTGATGTTTCTGTTTATTCTGCAGCCACTGATTTGTTACTGGGAGAACTAGTTATTTCTGATTGAAAAATGTTGTATAGACTACTCTACTCACCTGACTGTATATTGCTGAATATATTTTTCTGGGATAATGTTGCTGTACATAGCTGATCATGCATATGCCAACTCTAGGATATATTAATTGTGTGTTTCTTTACTTTTCAATAAACCTTTCTTGAATTTCTTGATTGCAAGGCACTTGATATATTCTCACATCTCTGGCCATCAGACTGGTGTTGATAAAATTTCCGCCCCTTTATTAGCTAATAATTTTTTAACTAATAAAGATACTGATGTTTTGTTGAATATGATCATGCATATCATAGCAGAGACCCTATTCTCAATGTCCTGAAAATTTCATTGAATTATCTTGAAAAACTAGAAAGTTATGGCTAATTCATTTCCCGGATCACACTATTTTGGCCTAGTCGATGCAAAACAGAGGGACAAATTAATTAGTTTTCATTGGACTAAAATCGACATAACTTTCTTATTTCTTAACATATTTTGACAATCTTGGTGTCATTTTGTTTCTTTTATTAAGCTCTATCAGAATAAAAAAAATTCAATTCAATTCTAAAATAGTTATTTTTTTTGTGACACATACCTACAATAGGACATTTAGTTCATACGCAATGCTTGCACTCTTCTGCACCTTTAGACAGCTTCAAAATCTGGCCAAGTTACCTGAGTACCTGACTTTTATGTTTTCTTCAGCTCAAATTCAAAGTGGTTTTTAATGTCTTGTAGCTGAAACAACGAATCCCAACTGAATTGTGTTTTGGTATCCACACCTCTTAATCATCAAATTAATGGATATAATCGATAAGTTTCCGCTTCCAATTTTTATCAGTTACAACTGATGCAACTATGCCTTTCTGCACTCCCAATGATGGTCTTATGATGCAAGGAATGGGATATGCAGGTCCTGAAAGTCACCTTATATTGAAGCGGATGTTACTTGGTTATATTTAAAATCAACTTTGTCTGACTTTTGACCCCTAGGAAAAACTAATAAAAAGTTTGTGTTCAATGTCAGCGCAAAGGGGAATTAAAAATATAACTTCACAGTTGGACCTTAGATTTGAGAGTTTATCAATGATGATAGAATGTGCTGGTCTGATACATTCGAGTAGGTTTTGAATTTAAGGACGCACCAACACCAAATATGTTATATGGTGCCTACTGATACGTCGCCCAATAGTACTTGACCAACATAGGCCCACTGTATCCTCCTGCATGTGGTTAGAGGCGACTAATTGGGGCAACCTTTTGGCCAAGGGTTGTGACTCGTGTTGGTGGACAATGGACTCCCAAGTGGTTGAATGGAGAGGTCCTTATGATGGCCATATCTGCAACACACTACTCTTGCCCGGATTTCACCTAGACGAGAGGCTGGGATGGCCTGGTTCAGTCAATCAGCTGGTGGTGACTTGCCCTAGGATAATTGTTTCCATTATTATCTTTTCCATCACCATTAACCTTTCTTGGCACCATATAACACATGAGTGTTGGTGTGCAGTTAAACCCTATTCTTACATTGCCTTACTTGACCAACATTAGGTTATATGAGTTCATGTCCTCGGCTAGCCAGAGTTACTGTCAAAGAGAATATATACAGATGATGTTTATAAAATGTTGTTTCAGACACAGTCCATCTTGGAGGACTATGAAGTGGCTTGGAACCAGAAATTAGGCACAGGAATAAGTGGTCCTGTCAGGTCAGTGTGTCCTTTACAAACCCAAACTAACCCTTATACAATTAAATGCAAATATTCCTTTCACATTCAGATGTTGCATAAAGAACCTTGAATACACAAAACTTCCAGATCTTCAAATAAATATAATCTTTTGATCCTAGGTATGTTACTATAGGGGTATGAAAATTTCATCAAAATCTATTCGTACCCGTTGATGATATCTTTCGATTAAAATGACGTACACATTATAGAGAGATATAGAAGATATTATTCTCATTCATTGATGACAATATGGTAAATAAGTTCAAAAATGTAATTCAACATTACAAACCAACAAGCCATACCTTCATCTCGCAATATATGTCATTCAATCATTGATATGAGAGCTGTTGCCAGTTGTAATGATAACTAGTTTGAAATGTTTGAATCAAGAGATATGCCATGTTAATGCATGTTTTCAGACCATGCCGGAACAAGACTACCAAGGAGCAGTTTGCTCTTAAATGCCTGTATGACAAACCTCGAGCCAGACAAGAGATCAGTCTTCACCTCAAATGCTGTGGAAACCCACAGATTGTCCAGATCTACGATGTTTATGCTAATGAGGTGCAATTTCCTGGAGAACCTCAACCAAGGTAAAATTATTTGACTCAGGTTTCGCTCTTCTTAAGGAGCAATTCATATTTGTTTCCTATCATATTTGCCACATGAAAGATATACTTAATTTGAGCTGCTATTATTGACTAAATGCGATTGATTCAAGAACATGGCTGTTGATTAAATCATTACTATTTCTGTGTGGAACAGATCAAGATTGCTGGTGGTCATGGAGCTGATGAATGGAGGGGAGTTATTCGACCGGATAAGTAAACAGAAGTATTTCACCGAAGTGCAGGCTGCTAACTACACAAAACAGGTTCCTACTACATTTTCTCTTTTAACTGTAGGTTCAATTGTGCATTTCTGCTCAATCTATGAATCCAGGTATCATCACAGTTTCAATTTCACATGAGCTTTTCCAAGAATGATCCTGAATAATGGCTCAGTAAAAACATTGTTTTGTATATTCATCTCATGAATTTTTTATGAATTGGACAAGTTGAATAACTATTTTTTTAGCATTTTGGTCTCTTTGTGTGGTGTAGATAGTGATGGCTATTGAGCGATGCCATAGCCTTAACATCGCCCACCGCGACATCAAGCCGGAGAACCTGCTGCTTAAAGATAATTCAGAGTAGATGCCTTAATTATATGTTTTTAATCTTCAATGTAATACATATCATGTTTCTATGTTAGCTCATGCTAGATGCCATATGTTCCTCGTTACATGCTGTATGTTTTTGCTTCGCACCTCGTTCATCTGCTCCATACCATATTCATACCATGTTTCATGCAACATTTCTTGTTTCCTGTTGGTTTTATGCCAGTCTTATGCTACATGATTTCATCTTTGTTTTCTAAACAAACGTAATGCTAAATTGCATGTTCATTAAGTACTATTATCCTCCCTCAGTTCTGTATAGATACTTATTAACCCTCTGCCATGACCCCTTGACAAGCACAGTGTATTTGGATGGACTGGGTGACTAGCAGAATGTAAGATGAACCTGGTTTTGTGTTATAGGATGCTTTTGTCAAGCTCTCTGACTTTGGCTTTGCTAAGGTGGATGAAGGGAACCTGACGACGCCTCATTTCACACCGTACTACGTTGCACCTCAGGTAGTTTCTCTTATCCATGTATGTCATGTCACAATGTAGGTCTATGATGAGTGGTAATAGATACTTTGACATCAGAGATTTGTTGTCGCGTGGTATGCTATGTGGCGTTGGTCAGTATATTCATTATTCCATGATGAATATTGCACTTTGTTTGCTTATTATGTGAAATGGCAAAATGCCAGTAATGGTATCTTAAATCCCAACGCCCATTCTTTGTGATTATTCATCAGTCTCCATGAACTTTATTTTTGTAGTACAGAAACCTAACACACTATTTTGAAGTAGCATAGATTCAGATACATTTGTTGTTTAAACATCGGCTTAATAAGTTGATTGCACCAAAAATAGTTTAAAGCCTTAACTGTAATGTTCAAAGTAATGTTAAAACCTATTATGCATAAACCATTGTATTTCTATCATACAGAATTCCTCAGCTTTTATGAGCACCAGGTTTCTTTCAGGTTGGCCATGACCAGTTTATGGGCACTGTTCATGCATCACCATCATCCTCAACCATCACTGTAACCTCGTGATTGAGAGAGATTTATCCAATTTCTTCTTCATGGCTGATCAAAACATAAAATTGTTTTTCTACCAGGTGTTGCAAGCTCAGAAAGAACAAACCAAGAATAAATACAGCATTATTGCCTCCAAGGTGCCATTCACATACGACAAGGTACGTTTCTAAAAGGCTGACAGTAGTGTTTGTGACTTTCTGTCATCCAATATGGCATGTATCTGGTGACTATTAGCAGTGTGAACAATGATTGTGTCATGTGCAATTAGCAAGAGGTTAAAATAATGCTCACATGAGGGGAGCTATATCTAATTGTTGTGTTTATCACTATTAATATGTGTTATTGAATGTGTATCATAAAAACTGGCTCTGTACATTTAGCTTCTTATATGGTGTCTGCAATATAGCTTTGTCTGTCTGTGGAGCTGTGACACGTGGTAAATGTCTGTCTGCAGAGCTGTGATGTGGTCTCTGTCTGTAGATCTGTGATAATACTGATATGTGGTCTTTGTCTGTCTGTAGAGCTGTGACATGTGGTCTGTAGAGCTGTGACATGTGATCTTTGTCTGTCTGTAGAGCTGTGACATGTGGTCTGTAGAGCTGTGACATGTGGTCTCTGTCTGTAGATCTGTGATAATACTGATATGTGGTCTTTGTCTGTCTGTAGAGCTGTGACATGTGGTCTGTAGAGCTGTGACATGTGATCTTTGTCTGTCTGTAGAGCTGTGACATGTGGTCTGTAGAGCTGTGACATGTGTCTTTGTCTGTCTGTAGAGCTGTGACATGTGGTCTGTAGAGCTGTGACATGTGGTCTTTGTCAGTCTGTAGAGCTGTGACATGTGGTCTGTAGAGCTGTGACATGTTGTCTTTGTCTGTCTGTAGAGCTGTGACATGTGGTCTGTAGTGCTGTGACATGTGGTCTTTGTCTGTCTGTAGAGCTGTGACATGTGATCTGTGGAGCTGTGACATGTGGTCTTTGTCTGTCTGTAGAGCTGTGACATGTGGTCTTTGTCTGTCTGTGGAGCTGTGACATGTGGTCTGTAGAGCTGTGACATGTGATCTTTGTCTGTAGAGCTGTGACATGTGGTCTGTAGAGCTGTGACATGTGGTCTTTGTCTGTCTGTAGAGCTGTGACATGTGGTCCTTGGGTGTGATAATATACATCATGCTTTGCGGATACCCTCCCTTCTACTCAGAGACCCCCAGCAAACAAATCACTCGTACGATGAAGAAGAAGATCCTCGCTGGTCACTATGAGTTTCCTCAAGAAGACTGGTCACACGTGTCCCTCAAAGCCAAGGATCTCGTTGCTAGGTAACTAGCTTTTAAACGGTTCTTAGAGACAGCTGTTGGTAATTGATGACTGGGAGAGATTAGTCACAAAGATCGGTTGATAACAATTGAGGATGTGATTTTATTGTTCTTGGCCTGGCTTGAGGGCTGGATGGTATCTCATTGAACTTTTCCCTTTTGTAGGCTGTGATTTACACCCAGTGTGAGCTGTTGGTTTTTCACCTAGTGGCCCTTAGCACTGAAGTGGTGCCATGCAAGCATCAGAAGTCCCCTCATGTATCAATGTCCTGATGAGACTATATTTTAATCCATGTGTGAATCAGGCTGCTGAAGGTGAACCCAGAAGAGAGGTTGTCAGTGTATGACGTTTTGAACCACCCATGGCTGAGTGAGGCCCCTCTGACCCAACTCCAGTCACCAGCTGTTCTCCTCGATAAAGTAAGGACGCTTTCATGTCATTATTTATGCTCCCTTCTCATGCTGTTCTAGTATCTATTCCCCTCATTATGTCTTCCAACAATAGCTGGAAGACGTAGTTTTTTGTCAGTATTTTGGGGGTTTCTAGCTCCTCAAAAATTGTTACAGGTACGAAAAGGGGATTACATGTGGAGTTGTGCCAAAGCTTTGGCCATGGAAAGTTCCAGATTTGGTGTGTGTGCGCTTTGTGTGCATCAATTGGCGGCAATTTTTCTTGTTTTCCACACTGTTCCATAGCTACAGCTAGCTAGACGAAACTTTGTACCATTGTTGGCTATGTTATCCTGACCAAGATTACTACACAAGAATGGTCCTCAGATGACCTTGACCTAATTTCAAGGTCACTGTAAGAATTGCGAACAAGCTATTGCTTGATAATGTCTAAAGCTTTCGTGACCATATTGACACCACAAACACGTGTTACAATGCTGATTCACTTGGTGTAGTATGGTTGACCTTGAATTACTTTTCTTTTTACTTGCTAAAACTCAATAACAACAAGAGCTTACTTGACCATTTTGACAAATACCTTTCCGCCTTAATATCTTCATCAATATAGGTTTGATTTCGAAAAGGTTTACATTTCCAGGTAGCTGAGGATATTGGCAAACTTTCATTCCCCCTGCATGTTAGCATGTATTACGTTAAGTCTTCACAACAGCAGCAGGGTGAAAATTGGACAAAATATCAGAATTGGCATGAAATTTTTGATCGCTTATACAAATTTGGGTAGTACCTACATTAGAACAAACTAATTGCAAAATCACAAGTATGTAGATGACGTCAGTTCTGGCTGCGAATGTACATAATGTTGGTGAAATTACTACATTGTATTGCGTTGTTTACCGATCTGTTGCGCCAGGTCAAATCTTATAGCATACTATCCTTCTGTGTATGATATAGACAATGGTACAGGAGACACAGGCCGCCCACTCAGAGCAGCTGACTGCCATGCGCATCCCTGATAACCGCATTAAACTTAAACCTCTCACACAAGTCAACAACCCCATGCTCAAGAAGCGTCTACACCCCAAGTAAGAGGCACTTGCTGAAACATTACATTCACTGAATGATTGAATGAGTGGGCTTTTTTTCTGTTTTAATAAGGTTGATTTGTAGAGAAAAAGCTTTCATGCTTTTTCAACAGAAAAGCACTTAGATGGGAAGAAATATAAGACTCAACATCAACAGGTCAAATTTCAATGGGTAAGAGCTTGTGGCAGGTTGAAGGGCCAAGAACGTCCTAGCGCATATTTTAAAAACTGTACCCCAACCCAAATGGGAAAAAAACACTAGCTCAACTGAAAAAGTTGTAGCTAGGTTTCATACTACGGGCATACTTTTGAGATGTAACAGCCATGGATATAGTGACCCCTTCATTGCAGCACCACATCTTAGTCATTTACAAGCTGTGTTTGTAACTGGCGGTTGTGTTCTTAATCAGAATGATGGCAGTGCTTAATAGATCTTCATTGACTGCTAAGCCATTAATTAATGGTTACTTGTCCACTGAGATCAGGTTTGATCAACTCTCCTCTCGTCACCACACTTGAATACCCGATCTCGATGTGGATGGAGGATGAAGATGTTCTGTCTTTTCCACATTCTTTACCAAGACTAGTGTTTTATACAGATTGTGACTCGTTATTTGGCTTGTAGAAGTTGTCTGCATGTGCCACATTCCTGCCTATTGCTTCTGGGAATCCCAATCAAACTTCTGAAATGGCTTGCAAATTTTGGATATTTAATTTGCTTTGGCCTATATGGTTCTTTGCTGTTGTTGTTGTTGTTCCTGCCACTATCAGTATCACTCAGTTGCATGTCATGCCTGAAGATCAACACTTACAACCCTGGTTCTTGAGGCAAGATTTGTGGGTGAAGAAGTAAGATGTATTTTTTGCAGACAAAGTCACAATAAACCAAGGCAAAACTTCGTATGAGCCTCCCGCTAAGCAAGCGTCGAGAGCAGCTTCATGTTCCCCTGACGTGCGGACATTGAGAGATGTCATAGCACACTGTATACTCCCACCCTCAGGTAGGTTTTGCCCATGGAAACCAATAACATTTTGTCTTTGGGAACATGTAAGTCATCTTCGACAGAGGCTCTCCTCATATTATATCCTCCCTACCACATGTAAGTCAACCACAACAGACGTTCTCCTCATATTATATCCTCCCTACCACATGTAAGTCATCTACAACAGACGTTCTCCTCATATTATATCCTCCCTACCACATGTAAGTCTTCTACAACAGACTTTCTCTTCATATTATATCCTCCCTGTCACATGTAAGTCATCTACAACAGACTTTCTCTTCATATTATATCCTCCCTATCTCATGTAAGTCATCTACAACAGACGTTCTCCTCATTATATCCTCCCTACCACATGTAAGTCATCTACAACAGACTTTCTCTTCATATTATATCCTCCCTACCTCATGTAAGTCATCTACAACAGACGTTCTCCTCATATTATATCCTCCCTTCCACATGTAAGTCATCTACAACAGAGGCTCTCATATATTATATCCTCCCTACCACATGTTAGTCAACCACAACAGAGGCTCTCCTCATATTACATCCTCCCTACCACATGTAAACCAGCTTCAACCCTCATAAATCACCACAGCTCATTCCAGTTTTGAGTCAACGTAGCTAGGGCATGATTACATTGAATTTAAATCATTTGAATTGAGAGCCTACTAATCATAATGAGTGCATGTTCCCATTTCTCGTGTACCTTGCAATTTAGATTGTTCATTTCCACGTGTCCCACTCAAACCTGCTTGTGAACAGCATGTGCTATGTTTGTGTGTGCTGTTTCTCTTGCCAGGAGCTAACGAACATGCCTTGGCAACTCTGGTATCTACTGCATGTTCTCATCACAGTAACAATGCCCAGCTAAACAGAATTCTACAGCAGTGGCAATGGCAAGGTATATGACATCATTTGTGATATGTTGATAAATCATGAAAAGGTGTGGGGTTGACTACCACTGCAAATCTAGCCTCTTGATATGACTATAAAGGGGGTGAAGGATGATGATGTGCTGTGAATCCAGATGTTGATCTTCTGTAAACATTGGTGATAGGATTTCACTTGCAACACCAATTACTGCTTGGAAAATTTATGTTTGAAACTGAATTACTTGAGAACATTTTTTTTTTTTAAATAGTTTTGGATATCACAAACAATTTTTCACTCAGCTTGGAAAATTCATGCCTAAAACAGTTTACTTAAAAAGTGGTTAATTAGTAAAGGATTTCATAAACAACTTCAGTACCATCTTCAAAGATCAAAATATTTTGAAACAATGTGGAATTATCTATTTTCGTTTTGATTTGTCCCCAGATAACAGCTTCAAAGATAAGCCTGACCTTCCAGTACTTGCTCAGCAGTTAAGCAAATTGGTTCAAAAGATTCAACGATCTGACTCCAAGTGTTCAGAAGACAGTTCATCAAAATCCAGCAATAAAAGCACCCAACATGCACTACAGCATCTCCAGATTAGCTCTGAGTCACAATCAATTTCCTCTTCATCACAATCTACAGAAGGCGAACACAATTCCTGATCACATCCATGCAGATAGCTTATTGACTTAATGGCGATGACGATCACTGGTTGGTGTATTTTCTGCAGTAATATATCTCATGATGATGTGATTCGATGTGTCTCTTCCTTATTGTCTTCATTTCCCTTTCTACATAAAAGGTTTCGCTCTTGACAGTGTTATTAAATTGCTCAAAGTTAAGACACAGAAGAAATATATTTATATCTTGGTGTATTGTATCTTTGAAGCTATGTGGATTTATATTTCATTGTTGGAAATATTGCAGCCTAC
Source organism: Urechis unicinctus (assembly GCA_034190875.2). Lineage (NCBI taxonomy): Eukaryota > Metazoa > Annelida > Polychaeta > Xenopneusta > Urechidae > Urechis > Urechis unicinctus. The sequence goes on from CM067356.1 coordinate 29,338,519, forward strand.
TGATATCAATGTAAACTAAACATCCTCTGATGGCGTTATTCTTCCAGAAAAGAAAAGGTTCAATTTGATATTCTGTGTCCACCTATGCTAAATAGCTGAATGAATATGTGTCAAACAAGAAGCTGACAGAATTTTTAAATCATTGAAATGATTAAATTAGTTGAAGTGCATGCTGTCAAATTTAGAAATGAATTAAGGAAGATTAGTATTTTTAATCAAGATATTTACTTCATGTTTATGTTCTGAAACTAATTCATAAACTTATTCAAGAAGGGTGGTTGATGTACTATTGTGCTTTCTATTATTATGTAGTAAAATGCTATAGAGCCTTGTGTTGGTTGGAACCTGGAGCATATTCATGGTGCTACATGTACACAATCATTTTCTGTTTTGCTATGCAAATGTTTTTTTTTTCTCACAGACTGTGTGAACTGAATTGGCTGGCCCCACTTATTTATAATGTGTTTGAGTAGTCTTTGTGTACTTGCTGTTGTCTGTATTTGCCCCTCATATCAATGTCCCTTGGTGTTTCAGCTGTGTATTGTTTTATTGGTTTTAAGGTTTAATTGTGAGGAAATGTGGTACACTTTTATTTAGATTGATCAATTTTGTTTTTAGAGTGGCAATTTCAATGTGTTTTAACAACAGCGGTTGTTGTATATCATTTTTTCAGCATTCAGGGGTAGATGTAGAGGTGATGTATATCGATGGCCTTTGGAGCTTGCATTAATCGGAAAGATAATTCATTGATTATGTGTAATGGAGTGTGTATGTGTTTCACCCTTAGCTACCTGCTTTCCATCTTATTTAGATATTGTCGCGTGCCTTATCTAATGTATGTGTGGTTTGTTGAGTTTCTTCTCAAATAAATTTGTTACAAATGTTGCTGTGTCCTTAATCTTGTTGACGGGCAAAATTGTGTCTGGATCTTGATAGTGTATGCAGGCTGCCGTTGGTCATGTTGAAACGTGTATGCAGCCAGTCGATATGTGAACTATTTAATCTCAAAGAGTGTCATTGTCATAATCAACATGACAAATCAGAAAATTTTGACGTTTTGACCATATTTCACTAATGGAAATGGGGAGAGATTCCCAGAAGCTAATGTCATACGGCGTTATGTTCTAAGACCAGGCCCAAGTAAGATATGCTGTAGACGTTTCATGACGCTGTCCTCGAAATCTGAGTCAGAAGTCAATTCCTCCATAATTAGCATAACAAATTAGTGTACACGCACATCGGTCAACTGTTAGTGGTGGTGTTAGCGGGTTACTTGGATGGTTATTTGGTCCACTGGTTCGTTGCTAATTCCACGTTTCTCAGTTAATGTAGTCATTTCTAATCACGTTGAGACTAACATGTTAATAATCTTTACTACATGAGTTGTAAAAGGAGATCACTCCAATTTTTTATGTAAGCATTCGCTACGGGAGCTCGATTTTGCTTAAGCCGTTATGTTATCGCTCATTTTCGGTTTTTTCTTCTGGTAGGTCTTCAATGTGATGGCACTGAACACCACAGTTCTATCTCCCCTCCAGGGACAATTACATGATGTCCTGGTGACGGAAGAACTAGGAAAGTTGGCCCGTGAAGGTGTGGAGGAAACCGTCAGGTGGGTCTCAAATTGAGTTAGACCTAGGCTACAGTACTCACGTCAGTAGGCCTCTTACTCTTAGCTCCAGTCGTAACGTAACATGAATTTATACCGTTACGATACGACGGTTTTCGCGCTTCATTAAAGCACACGTTTTGGTCTTCACGGTTTTGGGTGCTCCATTATGCATCCTAAAAATAACATATATCAAGAGCCTGTACAATAAACAATCTTCACGGTCCAAAATACTTATACCAACTCGACGCTATTCTTCAAGAAATGCCATTGATACATCATTTCCGTAAAGTCAAGATACCATGATTGCCATTTTGAAAAAATATTGTCTCGCGTGATTTACCGCCGCCTCATTTGAATTGCCTAAGCATCCCGGGGGGGCACTTGGCCCTAACTCGGATAGGGGTGTGCCGCGGGACCTCGAAAACCCGTACCTGTTGTACAAGTTGAGAATGGCAAAAAGTATACCCTGTCGTATAAGGTATTATGCGAATATATAAACCGTCGTACAAGACGAGAGGCCGAAAAAACATACCCAGTCGCGCGGCACATGTATACTACCTCTATACACTTAAGTGCCCTCCCCGGGTGGTCTTGAACTTGAAAACAAACATGTTGCTGTGTTTCAGACTTTTTACCGCTTCCCAAATTAATCAATCTATAATTATAAATAATTACCATGAATGAAATCCCCCGCCGAAAAGGGATAAAATTGTCCGTAAAACATCATTGCATTCTATAACTCATCACTTGGGTATGTTTGGTGTTTGGTAGTTGTCTGAATCAATCTCAATTATTTTTCATTGCGTCGTTTTCTGAGAAAGTAAGACGTCTACTCAGACGTCTTGTAGGGCTATAGGCCTCTATGCCTGCAGTAGAGGCCTTCCTCATGCCAAGCCAAATGTGGTGGACTGGTCAATCATGAAAATATTTCTTCAACCTACTTTTTATCTATTTGAAATAGCCATACGGATGTCATTTTGTTAGATTCAATTGTTGATTACCTTGTTCGCTGAAGTTGTAGGAAAGCTGTAATACATGGCACTTGTAAATATCCGTGGAAAACAAATTAAAAGCGGAATATCGTCCACAAATGTGTCAGCTCAAGTCCGTGTGAAAACGAAGCAATTTCGTCATAACGTACTTTGTTATTCGAGACACCAATGGCGATAAAAGGATCAGCGTTAATGTGTGCGATATGTTTTTTATTCATTTGAGCATTTATTGAAGATTGATGATGATCTGGTTTTTTCAGTGAGCACCGTTAGATGTTTAAGAATAATCAGATATGGTTCATCTTTGTATTTGCTTTACTATGAAAGGCAGTGAGATCAATCTTTGGTTGTCAACAACATTTTGACTGGGCCAAACACTGGACCTAATTAACATACTTTTTGATTAACATACTTATTTTGCGCTGATTTTGCTCTTATATTGTGCTAACTTGGGGTAAGGACCAGATTACTCAATGGTATGAAGATCATTGAACTAGAGACTATGCTATAGGTTGAGCTTACTGCTGTGTTCCGTCTGCACTCTTCTATTTGCATTGGTCAAAAATATTGTGCTTCCATCCTTTATGCTCAGATTTCAACCACAATGCCCTTATTTTTAACCCTCCCCTTTTGAAAAGAGAATTGAAATCTCTTGATCACTTGATGGATCCATAAATGTTAAAAAGTATTATAGATTATTTCCTTCAATGAAAAACTTGGTAATAGGCACATCACCAAAATGTCATATGTTCATGCTGTGTTAAAATAAACCTGGCTTGAATACAAACTATAGTCATTTGAATTGTGGAATTGACTGATCCAAATCAATGATAATTTTGTTCATGTTGAATGAATTTTTGTGGAATGTTGTGGTTTTGCAGTGATGAGGTGTTTGCCAGCTATGGTTACAGAGAAGTGGTTGCTGGTTGCCGACCTCACCCAGGTGATATCGTGGAAGCTGGGTCACTCGCTGTGAGTCAAAAGTTTAGGAATACATCTGTGTGCTTTCTATAATTTGAGGGATGATATGCCAAATTATGCTTATTTATTACTCTTTTAGTGCTGTGAAGTTACACTTGTGACTTTCTGCCAATTTGTGCCATGTAATATATATATATATATATATATATATATATATATATATATATATATATATATATATATATATATATATATATATATATTGTGATATTCTGCCCTGTTGACTTGGGACATTCTTCTCTTTCTGCATTATTTCAACGTATTCTGTTTTCTGCTCTTAAATATCTCTGCTGTAATATTCTGTGATGCTGATATGACATTCTCTGCCTTTTGCCCCCCCACAGGCTCTCTCTCTTCCAAAGGCAACATATCCACTGTCTGAGTCAATACCCACAGCTACAGTGACCGAAGGCAAACTGAGCAGTCTACAACTGGAAGGGGTCATACATGCAGTAAATTCACCTCCTCCATATTCTAGTCACTGAGTTACCTGCATTTAAATTAAATCAAAGGTAGTCTCAATGATAATCTGTTTGATTGAGTTTACGTTAGTACCTATCATATGTTTATGGACTCGTGTTTGTGAATTTGTCTCAGTGTCAGAGACATCGCCTGATTCTACCAACTGGTAACCGTGCCGGTTTCTTTATCGGTGATGCTGCTGGAGTTGGTAAAGGTCGACAGGTAGTTAGATACCAATTTTTCGCATCCCGAACCTTTAGAACATGTTTTAAAGTTGACAGCTATTCATTTAGCGAGTGTTGGTTGCAGATATCTGGGATAATTTTGGATAACTATGTCAGAGGTAGGACGAAGCACATGTGGTTCAGCGTCTCCACCGATCTCGTGGTCGATGCCAAGAGGTCAGTTTTTTTGATTCCTTCTTAGACCCAATGAAAATGTTGGCTTTGCTTATGTGTTAATTTGGTAATGATGATTGTTTCAATTTAAAACTGCCAAAGAGGTTTTATATAAAAATGAATCCTTGTTAACGTTCTTTGCTTGTAGTTTGTAGTATAGCACTTACTGGTCCTATGTATGTTTTGTTGCAGGGACCTCAATGACATTGGTTGTTTCATGAAAGTGATAGATGGTTGTCAACAGCTGGATAAAGAAACAAGGTATTTGTCGTTGTCTCCCAATTTAGCCTCAATGAATTTGTAGTGGTAACTCTATGTACTTGAGGGTCTTGGTACCTAGTCATGAAATGAAACACTTGGTTTAAATGTCACTTTAAGCTGGTGGTTATATTGTGACTGTGAAGGTTGTGGATGATTATGACGCTTGGTGAGGGCCTCTTAGCCCATAAGAGTGATCACACCAAGTTGTGAACTTCATACTATGTTGGCATATGGGTCTTAAAGAGGTTATCATCATCATCATCATCATGTTCAAATATTGATAAATATCATACCTGATGACGGAAAATAATAAGTCTGTGTTTTTTATAGGGTGTTGGGACTGCCAGCCGACTTCAAAGAGGGTGTTGTGTTCAGCACTTACGCTACTCTGGTGTCATCTGTCCAGAAAGGCAGTGCGTTTTACAATTTACATGACTTGATTCTTATGTAAAGATACAAATCATCAATTGTTTGTTACTGAAGTTTAATATGCATATATCTATGTATTTATTCTTTAATTGTTTCTGCTGGATTAAGCTGTTACCAAGTTGTGACTGTTGTCAGAGTTGATTTTATCTCTCTGTGTATTTTCTTCACACGATTCAGGTTCATTAAGTGCGGGAAAACAGAGCCGGTTACAGCAACTGATAGATTGGTGTGGAGGGCCAGAGTTTGAGGGTTGCCTTGTGTTTGATGAATGTCACAAAGCTAAAAACTTTATCCCTGTGAGTCCAATAAACTAAGCTCATCTTCTGCATCTTTAACATATCATGGAATGCCTGTTTAAACCCTATAAAGAAGTTCCCTGTCTATTGCATTAATCAAAGGGCAGTTCTTTTACAAATGATGGTGTCCCTTTCACCATCCTGACTTGACTGAGTATGTTTGTAGGGCAAGGAGCAGGCTAGCACCAAGGTTGCCCTTGCGGTGACTAACCTTCAGAGGATGCTACCTAAAGCACGTGTGCTCTATTGCAGTGCTACTGGGGTCTCAGATGTCAAGAACATGGCAAGATATCTCGTTCATTATCAGGAATTTTATAAAAAAAAAATTAAACTGGTCTGTGGCAAGATGGTCATTAGGACCAAAGCTGTTGAGTAAAGTTCAATAAAATATATATGATAGTCATCTTTAGAATGAATCTTGTTGTATGAGCCATGTCATAAAGAAGGCTTTCAAGAATGTAGCAGTGCTTCTTCTTTTTCACTTATGATTGCCTTTTGATTGTTGTGTATGTCTGATTATGACTGCTACACAGAATAGAAAAGCTATATTTAGAGTTTCATGCTCTGATCATGTTTATGTTACATCTGTGATGTACATGGTAGCCAATGTAAGTTGTTCTTATAACATCAGGCATTCATGGAGAGACTGGGCCTGTGGGGAGAAGGAGCCACCTTCAGGACATTTGAGCAATTTATAGAGACTGTTCAACGGAAGGGGCTTGGTGAGTTACATGTTTTATCTACCAATTAGTTAAATTACTATACAAAAGCCAGATTTAGACAATATTTGTCATGTTCAGTACTTATCTGTTTCAATATATTGGCATGGAAGCATCTCTTTGATATATATTTTAAGTACTTAAATTGTTTAAGACAACCACTGAGTCAGTTGATACCAGCTCTTGCTGCAGATTTAGCCCCAAACTGATTGTCTTCAATACTAGTTACAGGTGTGACTAAGCTGATTGGATTTGTTACCTGTTACAGGTGTGGCTGAGATGCTTGCTATGGAGATGAAGAGTTCAGGGATGTATGTCTGTCGCAGTTTAAGTTTCAAAGAAGCTGAGGTAAGAAACAACATCTTTTGCAATGATACCAGTACTCAAGTCATATAAAGATAGAGATGCTGAAAGTCTGCTTTGGAAACATTCACCAAGTTGCTATATTTTAGAATACATTGATTTAGTAATAAGTGTTAATAACATTAAATTATTTTTTATGTATGCCCAACCAATATTATAACAATCACTAGCTGAATATGTCAATACTCCACTCTGTTCATCTCTTCTATATCAATCACAACAATAGGACACTAACTAACTATTTGCTCCCCTTTATTATTGCTCTTTCAGTTCATGACTGTTGAGATAGAACTCACGAAAGAACAGAAGAAAATGTACAACATGGCTGCTCATGTCTGGTAGATTCAGTTCCAATTTATAATATTCAAGTGGTAGAAAAGTCTGCTTTGGAATTATCTCAGTGATTATATTGACCGCGTTACCCCATACAGGGGCGAGTTGAAGCGGTCCTTGTCAGCTGCTATAGATCGCACTAATTGCAACAACCCTCGCATGTGGGCTGCATTTTGGGGAGCTCACCAGCGATTCTTCCGTCAGATGTGGTCAGTGCTATTTTTTCTCTAGATAGGCATGAGCTGTAATAACTACAATGGGGAATTTTCTGGGGCTAGTATTGTTGGTATGTCATACAATAGTGGCATGTGCAGAATAGCTATTCACACCACCAAGGCCTTTCATAGTTCTAATTTGTCATATACACCGTAACTGGGATGTTGAAGGTTTAACATCCCTGTGTTATCACATTATATTTTTTTTATGCCTGCACATTTGATTGTTAATCTATGAACTGCTTGCATATCACTGCTACTGGTGTGCTGTGAAATGCTAAGACGAATTGCATTATCTGGGGAGTGGAGGTTGCTCTTGAAATAATAGATGTTTCAATAACCATGTTAAATGAACCTGTGAATGGGGATAAAGAAAAATTAAAAGAGTTTTCAATGCTTTTTGTTTACCAATTGTGGGTAGTTAGTGGGATATATGTTTCGAAGTCACGATTTCATAATTATATTAGGGTATAAAAGCCATAAAAGCTGTTGTGATGGTGACAAGGAATTCTGCAAAGCTGTAAACACTGGCGACTTTGAATCTCTGGCTTTGTTTTATTTGGATAATAAGATTGTGTTTATATTGATTTTATTTCCGTCAGTTTGGGAATCAAAGTAGGAGCTATTGTGAGGCAGGCCAAGGAAGCACTGGAGGCAGGTTACTGTGTGGTGATAGGACTACAGACGACCGGCGAGTCGAGTATGGAAAGTGAGCTGCAGAAGAGCACCACCCCTCTCACATCATGGGTGTCACTCTGTAGGGAAATACTGGCTCGGTTCATACAGCATCAGTTTCCCACCGCCATAGACAGACAGGTGATAGTTCAGTACTTATCATGCAGAGATGTCTAGTTTCAGTCACAAATGATGATCAGGTGCAGTTGGTTAGGTTGCAATTTGTGCAGGGATGATTGTGATAATGATTGAAATTGGATGATTGTGGATGTTTATCATAGGTGCTCATGCTTTTCTGATCTATAATGGTAGTGTTGTGTGTTCATGGTGAATTGTGTGTTACCAGTCTGGTAGCTCTGGACCAGCTGAAGATGACTGGAGTGTCACGGCCAAACAGATGTTAATTGGCTTCGCTCAGCAAATCAAACTTCCTGACAGGTAACTATGGCTTCTTGTACATTAGTTACTTCTTGCTACCTCTTGTAGTCACAGTGTCTTAAAATGTGCTGCCATAGTTACTGCTTTCATCAAATCACCTCATAAGTTCTGCTTTTGTCTGTGCATCTCTTTAGTCAGGCTAAAGTATGCTTTTAAACATTAAATGTGCATTTTCTTATTAAGCTAGTTAGCAACCCCAAATAAAACGTCTTAGCATTCTTAAAATTGTCTATGCGTGACCTTAGCCATTGAGTTATTATTGGATATCTCATGCACCATTTAAACCCAATGTTGTGTCATTATTTAATCTGGTCATAACTTGTTTATAAAAATCATATCAAAAGTAGCAGAGATTCAAGGTCTATTTGCCTTTTGTTCGATGCCTGGAGTGATGAAAACAGCTAATGCACCATGATAAGTGAATCCACATTGTGCTTGATCAGGAACTTTTATGAAAGATTCAATTTTATGTCTATCAGCTAATGAGGGACATGGTGCACAACTCTAGTTATTTTACCTTCATTAAATCGCCCCCCACCTTTGTGCCCTTGTGACTGCAGCCCGCTTGATGAGCTGATAGATCAGTTAGGAGGTCCCTCGCAGGTGGCTGAGATGACGGGGAGACGGGGTCGCATGGTACGCTCCAGCCCCACTGACTCCCCACATTACCAGATGCGCGATTCCGATGCCAGTGGGGGCCTTGAGAACCTTAATGTCCGCGAGGTAGGCATCACAAGCAACAACATTAATAGCTAAATCTATGTATAGCAATTCATCTGTTAGCTACCTCCCATTCATACATTGTCTTTATGATGAGGGATCGTAGATAATTTAATCTGTGTTTCATGTTAATTGAATTTGTCGTGTTTAAAGTGATTCAATCTTGGTTACAGAGAAATGAGTTTATGTCTGGGAACAAGCTGGTTGCTATCATCTCCGATGCGGCGTCTACTGGTATGCTTCTGTACTGTATTCCTAAACAAATACTGGGGACTGATGGGGAAGGTTCAGTAGCTCGTTGGTAACATATAGGGGATTTAGTTTGGGTAAGCCTTCTGTTGATGCTGGACAATAGCATCCAAATTGACTGTTCCATTTACCACCTTAAACATACAGAACCTTGTTATTTTCAGGAATCTCACTTCATGCAGATGGCCGTGTCATCAACCAGCGTCGTCGAGTCCACATGACGATGGAGCTGGCGTGGAGCGCTGATAAAGCCGTGCAGCAACTGGGGAGGTCTCACCGATCAAACCAGACTTGTGGCCCCATCTACCGGCTGATGACCACCAGTCTGGGAGGGGAGCGCAGGTTCGCAGCCGCAGTGGCCAAACGACTACAAGCGCTAGGTGAGCATCATGGCCAGTTAAGTCTCTTGATAATCAGGATATTCTCATTTGGACAGCTCACTTAGATAAGGCTGATAAACTTGGCAAATCAAAATATTCAAGGATTTTATGGAGTTATTTGTGGCTGGTTATTGGACTCTTCTAGCTGATATTGAGACTTGTCAAGTTCCTTGTGTCTTGTCACTGTGACTTTTCAAGTTCCTTGTGTCTTGTCATTGTGACTTGTCGAGTTCATTGTGTCTTGTCACTGCAACTTGTTGAGTTTATTGAGTCTTCTTACTGTGACTTGTCATGTTCCTTGAGTCTTGTCACTGTGACTTGTCAAGTTCCTTATGACTTCCTTATGTAGCCTATCATTGTGTTTACATGGAGGGTTGTGTGTGACAGGTGCTCTGACTAAGGGTGATCGAAGAGCAGCCACTGGTGCTGACCTCACTGAGTTCAACTTTGACACACCCTATGGAAGATCTGCACTGAGGAGTATGTACACAGCCATATGTCAGGTAAGTTGCAATAGGTAACCAAAGGATAGAGTGTGCTAAATGTGTAATCAACATGTGATGTTGCACAATGTCATGCTGTGACCTGTTTTCTGTGGATTTGATTTGGGGAGGGTTGTAATACCAAATTTGGTCGTACCCATTCATAAAATTCATTATCATTATTTCAATCCATATTTGTGTTACAGAAGTCTGTGCCGGTAGGAATGTCAATGTCCAGCTTAGTGCCGCCAAAGCAAGAACTGAGCCAGTTTCTGGCCGATATGATGGTAATGTCAATTAGTTTCCCTATAAACTTTAATCTTTAATATGTTTGTACACCTGTATATTGTGGTTATACTTCTGTATCTCTATATACATGTATCTTTATTGTGGTTATACACTTATATAGTAGAAGTGGTTATACTTGGTATATTATATGTAGTTAAACACCTTTATCTTTGAATACCTGTATCTTGTGTTTATGCACCTATATCTCATTATGTCCTTGTGTATGGTTATACACATGTATCTTGTGGTTATACATCTATGCCGTTATACACCTGTATCTTAAGTGTGGTTAAATACCTGTGTACAGCTGTGCCTCTCCCAGATGGGTATCTTAGAGTCTGATGTACTCAATAATACCACCAAGGTGAAAGATGCTGATGCTAGAGATGTCGGCAAATTCCTTAATAGGATTCTGGGCCTGGCTGTCGACAAACAAAACCTGGTAAGAAGGCTACAAAAATGCTCACACAGAGATGATCTGCCACCCCAATGACAGGTGGAATTTGTCTCTGTCTGGTTTGTTATCATTAAGTATGATGCACAAAGACTTAAATATCTGATATATTCTGGAAATATCTTACCAAGGTTACACATCTTGTAGACCATTATATCTTATTTGATTAAAGATGAATATTTGTGACAATAGTCTTGTTTAATATGTATGTGCTATAGAGGCTAGAGCCATTCAGCTTCCCTGTGGTATATCATGCTGGGTTATTTTCACAGATTTTCGAGTTCTTCATGAAATGTTTGGAATCTCAAATCAACATGGCTAGAAAGGAGGGCAGGTAATCTTGCTTCTTTCTGCAGGTCTTAAATATTGCTTCTTTTAAATGGCACAATGGGTCATATTGACCAGCAATATTAGGGTTGAATTAATGAGATTATATTATGTTTTTTTATCAGTAATTGCACCACCCTTGTGTCCCTTTATCAGCGTTAATATCTTTGTTGACTGACGCAGGTTCGCTGAGTGTCTGTTTTTCAAATGATGATTACTAACCGTGTGTGTTAATGTGTGGCATTCAGGTACAGTGAGGGTCTCGTGGATGTGATGGCCTCCTCAATTGTCATGGTGGGGACTCCTCGTGAAGTGTTCTCCAGCAAAGCCAGCAGTAACCCCACCAGGTATATGAATAAACATTGGAGTTACCCCACCCCAAGTTTATAAATAAGCATTGCAGTTACCCAACAAGTTGTATAAGTAACCCCACCAGGTTTATGAATGAACATTGTGGTAACCAATCATAAATATATTCTTTAACCTCCAATTTATCTTGGTTCCAGTCATGTGACAGTAAAGGTGGACAGAGGTATGAGTTGGGAGAAAGCCCTCCAGCGATTAGAGCATAACCCAGGGTCTGGTTGTGGTTTTTACCGCTCCAAAAGACCCATCTATGGGCACCATATATACCTACTCGCCACACTCAAGCAGGGATCCAAACATCTCTATAAGATAGCCAGGTGGGGGACATGGTCAAGTTTTGTTTAGTCCATGCATGTAGGTTTTATTTTCATTCCTTGATCAATAGTTTTAATTTTGATCATGTAGTTGGTTTATTGTTGGTGATGCTAGATATGGAATTGATTCCGTTTGATCATGCTGTTCTTGTTGTTGTTGAAATAATGTTGTGAAGACCTGCTGGTGTTTGGTGTAACCAGACCCAATACAGGTGTATCATACATGGAGGAAGATGTTGCAGACTTGCGCCAGAAATACACAGCGCTAGACACGGCAGATGCCGGTACTGTCTTCAACAAAGTTTCCCTTTCTTTGTCGTTCAATCTTTTCCTTGATGCTTTTATCCATCAGTGCTAGTAATTGACCACAAGATACATGTGTATAACCACAGAGAAAAACCACATGAGACAGGTATTCAAAGATAAAGGTGTATAACTACATATGAGATACCAAGTATAACTGATATAAATTGAAATATTTTATTGATAGCATAGTGGGTATCAGAATATTTCTTTTTCCCTTTTGCAGCAGCCTTGTTACAGCCATTTTTGAGTGAATAACTCTCTGATCAAAGTAAAGTACCACACAACATCGCTGCCAGAGGCTATCAATATTGCTTGACAACGTGGTTTTGAATGTGTTTGTTCAGAAGAGGGTTGGCGTACTCAACATGCTGGCAGTAAGGATTCTTGTATGCATGGGTCTCACTGCAGAGCACCCAAAGGATCCTGTACAGGTAAGCTCAACACCCGCACACCTGTTGTTATGGTAATCATCAGCAAAATTGATGTACCTGGCTTCAGATATGTTGATGGGATAGCTGAACCCAAATCTGAACTTAATATTGATGGTGAATTCTTGTTGGTACGAATATTGTTTGCTGTAAAGGGCATTTTTTCCCCTCATTTTGGACATATAAGAGGGATCCTAGAACAAAGGGAATGATATATTTGTACAGAGCGGAAGTCACCCTTCCACAGATAATTACCCAGACTGATTTCATGTTTCCAGTTGGCTCTCGATGTTACTTTATGCATCTGCTGTGTGGAGGAATTGTCACCATGATGTCACTTCTAGAACAGACCATTATGATGCATGGTCCCAAGCTCAACCTTACGTAAGCATCACTCCATAATGTATATGTTGGAGGATATATGCATTAACAACTTACCACAAAGGCTTTCTACATGTACATGTGAAACTTGAAATGTCGAGCAGCAATTATAATAGTCGATAGATAAGACTTATACAGCCGACAAGAACACACATTTTTTAAATGAAATTTTTCCAATCATCCAACTAGAACAGTAAATTTCATCATGGCCATGTTGTCATCAGAAAGGCAGAGAGCACCTTGAGGGTGGTCCGAGTTCAACTAGACTCGGGGGAGAGGGTGATAGGGGTCCGCTACCCCGAGTTGCTGATCCCACTTGTGGAAGATGCCATCCATCAGGATGCCAAGATGAGGGCCTTCCTCCGGGAGAACAATAATAAGGTGAGGTACATGTCTGGCTAGGACTCGGGTATTGATTGCTTTATAATGTTGACTCGCTCTCTCTTCTAGCATGTGGATACTTTCTGCTTTCTCCAGTATGAGTACTTCAAGAGCCTGGTGATCCAAGCCTATTATATATATATATGAATAAATATATATATATATATATATATATACATATTACTGATAAATATACTGTGTTACAGGATGATATATCTGTGTCGCCTCCTACCACGAGCAACCCACCCAAAGCAATAGTCCAAGAACCTGTGTCCAAAGTCATCCCCATTCTTCAAGTGTGTGTATGTTTTCATTACTGAATAAATATACTGTGTTACAGGATGATCCATCTATGGTTCACCTCGCCCCAAGCCAATCTGTGTCGCCTCCTACCACGAGCAACCCACCCAAAGCAATAGTCCAAGAACCTGTGTCCAAAGTCATCCCCAGGAACTTTCAGAAGGCTACCACACCTCCGGTCACCATCAAAAACTTCTTCAAGGCCTCCAGCTCTGAGTCTGACTTAGGAGTAGCTGCCACAAATGCTGTAGAGTGTCCAAGAACTTCTCCTCCATCCAGAACAGGAGCTAGCATCCTCCGTACCCACAGCACACCTGTATCACTCTCCAAATTATCATCAAACATGTCTTCACCTGCCATTGACAGACGTTCCTCGTCAGCCCTTAAACGACCTCGTGAAGCTACTACAACTACACAGCCCGAATCTAAAAAGCCCAGGCAGTCTAATATTATGTCTATGTTCGCTAAACAAAAGAACTGTGAGGAAGTGGCTAAAAATAAACAAGAGGTCCTCACATGTACCATCTGCAGTAAGGTATTTGAGACAGGAACATCAAATGTGACTATCAACAAACATGTAGATAATTGCTGCTGACAAATAAACCATAGAACCTAGTCCGTTATGACTATTAACGTTACCATTCGCCTTGAGATCGTTTGCCAATTAAATGGGACAACAACAAAACTTCCTTGATTTGGCGCGGATTATCAAACGTATCTGATGTCATATTGGTCGCAAAAGATCCTTCGCTCACATCAATATCTGCTGCATTCATCCACCATCCTCGTCGCGATCCTGATTAAACCGTGAACTCATGGACTCCTGAACAGCTGAAACATGATTCGGTCGTCGAAATTTGTGATCATGACGGCATTGCTTGCAGTTGGACTTTACTACTTAAAGTAAGTGAATCTGTAGCTCCGGTCGAACGGTAATAATCTGTAAACTTCTCGATGGCTTGTCCCCTACTCATGTTAATGTAGTGTCACATTACAGTTTAGCTGACCTGATGTTTTCGTGTGATCACCAAATATTTGCCCTGTGTTGCCAGGGCTCATTCCCCGGTGCTGAGGATGCTGCTCGTACCCACGCAATCAATTTTTGCCCCAGGAAACGAAGCACTATGAACTTGTGTATCCTCTGCTCCAGGAGAATGGCCAGGGCTTTGGCCCAGATTTGTTGTAAATGTCAAATTCGATAGGGTTACTCAGGCGTAGCGCGACAGTTGATTACGGAATACCCCAATTCCCGCCATCCAGACACAAACTTTCTCAAATAAGCAGATTCCTCTAAAGATGTGTTTTCAATATCCATGGAATATTATTTTGCATACGTTTTAGTGAATTTGATTTTGTGAATCGATGGTGATCCTTTGGTGTTATTGGTTACACCAAATCATCGATCAATCATCGATATATGCACTTTGAACACAGCCTCCGAACTTAACAACATATGTTGTTGCTCATGTGCAACAACACAAAATTCTGGATTTAACACTCAAGCTGCTAACTTTCAGAATCGGATGTGTTGTACCGCCTGCATGTGCCATATTTGGTTTATAATTAGCATCCCGTCATAAATAAGAAATCGGACTTAACAAAGGCCATAAAAAACCAGAGTAATCAGTCGGACTTCATAAAATGAAATGATGAACCATGTAGTTTGCAAATAAGATGCACTGTAAAAAGGTTCCTCGTATAAAAGCTGGATTCCAGAAAAATGGGGCTGTCATAAAGTAGGAGATTCGGTTCATATAGAGTGTAGGAAATTTTTGTTAGATTCTTCCAAAACGTAATGCTGAGCTATTTGAGCGACAATATCGTGGAAGCACAAAGTTTTGCTTGCAGAATGCTGTACAGCAATGCTTACACTGTAATCCGTGCTGAATTATCCTATACCCGTGTGGTTTCACATTAATGTGGGTTGGGTGGACTGGCGATCATAATGTTTTCCTCATTTCGCATGCAGGTGTTCAATTCAAACTCAAAGATAGTATCCACGCTGTATTGCCTTCCCAACTCTGACCAGTTGTTCTAACTTAATGAAACGGAAAAGGGGTGATGAAGGAATCAAACGATACTAGCATCAAGCGAGTTAGCACAGTGTATTAATTAATCATGGCTAATACGATACTTCATATTTGATTCGTTGATTTAGGCAATACATGAATGGGCCATTCTGCACCAGCAAAGCACGTATCGACGGAAAAGTTGTTATTGTTACCGGAGCTAACACAGGTATCGGTAAAGAGACAGTTCTGGATCTCGTTAAGAGAGGTGGGTCTTCTGCCCCAAATACTTCTCCACTCCCATATTCAACAGCCTGGTAATTTTTAACTTTCGAAAACGTGTCACATGGTTGTGTTTGTTTTTAAGTGTACTGACATTGATTACAGGTGGGCGGGTGTACTTGGCATGCCGGTCATTAAGTCGCGGGAAAGAAGCCGCTGATGAAATAGAGCATACAGCAGGTGTCTCTGCTCAACAGATGACGGTCTTGCATCTTGACCTGGCCTCTTTCAAATCTATAAGGAACTTTGTCAGCGAGTTCAAGAAAAGTAGGTTTACCTTGTTAATTGTCTTTTAGAACCGTTGTTATTGTGTATTCAATACCCGGTCTTTCTCCCTTTCATTGTTATATAGACAAAATCCTAGTATCATATTTATGTCAAAGTTGTCAATTTTTATGGAAAGACACTACATTGGGATATTTCAAATATATATTATATAATGTTGAAGTTGTGTGTTGGTCTAAAGTTACTTCTGTTCGTTAAATAATGTCGTTAATAAACCATGAAACTGATATAAAATGAGTCTGAAAATATTTTAATAGAACCATTGTTTTTGGTTGACTGAAAGTCACATTGATCCTTTAATCCCATGTTACTGACCTTTGTTCGATAACCAGGGGAGTCCAAACTGGACATCCTGATCAACAATGCTGGCATTTTATTTGCACCCTACAACTTGACAGAAGACGGATTCGAAACGACTTTCGCTGTTAATCATCTAGGTAAGCTTATCGTCTGCCAAAGTGTGCTCTTGGACCCAGCAGAAGATAGAAGCAGATTAATGTATTACTCGCTGGTGGACTTTTTTACATGGTGTTAGTATCGTGATCTTTGATAAGCTCCTTTTGAATAACATAACCGCTATATGAAGGTGACGTAAGTTGAGCTGATTTCAAAAACTGAACAACCCAGTTCTTACTCTTTATTTAAATCAATCGTAATTTGTAACATTGACACATGTTCTGAATGTTTCATATTGTTTCCTGTATATTACCCCAACTCCAACGTAGACACTTCCAGAATATACACTCGACAACCAACACGAACAGAGACGATGCGTGTATATGACACAAATAAAATCAAACAGTATCCCTTAACATTTTTTTAATTAGAAAAAAAGTTCATAAGCTTCACTCATGTGGATGTGTCATAGGTCACTTCCTGTTGACCCACTTATTGGCAGGTGAATTGTTGGCGGCGTCTCCAAGTCGGGTAGTGACCGTATCCGGTCTGATATACGTTATCGCTTCCATGCGCTTCCATGACCTCAACTATGTCTTGCACCCTGATGAGTACAATAGTCTCTATGCTTACGCCCAAAGCAAACTGTCTAACGTTCTATTCTCAAAGGAACTCGGATGGCGACTTAATGGTGAGACTTATAATTCCATTGCATTCGCTATACTTATCAGTGGTCATTGATGTAGTCGCATAATGCAGTCCGTAAACCTCTAAGGTCTAATATTGATGTTGTTGATTTCTTTCAATCGTCAATGACATTGTGCCATTGATGATAGATGAAATATGGGATAAGTTTGTGAAGGTATGGGCTTAGATGGTTTATTTATGTGTCGTTGACTCTAAAATTGATCAAACAAATTATCGACTTTCATCCCTGTTTCTCAAATGGCAATATACCCGTTGCCCATACCCTTCAATCGATCCCGATATTGAAATCAACCTTGTATTAGAAGTCTTTCCAACTCCCCGCGCAAAGCATATAGTCCCGCCATATTTCCACTGTTTTACTCCTCATTTGTTTCTTCACTCTGTCTCCTAGCCCTTTGGCTGCGGGCCCTGTTTACATGTTAATGATATTCAATAGTCTCACCTAGGGCGAGAAGCGTAGCGGAACCCCTGGAGTCTGGGACGCAGACTGCCATTGACCCATAATCAGTATCAATAATTGCATTGTGTTTACCAGGCACCGGAGTTACAACCTACTCTCTTCATCCAGGAGTAATTTCAACAGAGCTCTCACGCAGCAATCCCATCATTGACTACATATTTCATTATCTCGCCTGGCCATTCCTGAAAGACCGGGCAAGCGGTGCCCAAACCACTGTCTGCTGTGCTGTGGACGAGCGACTGCGGGGCGAAACTGGAAAATTTTACTGGTAATACATCGTGGTGTATGTATACAGGGTGTTGAGCTGGTGTAAGTCAAAGACTTTTGCTCCCCTGGTTAAAGGGGACGGTAGCTTATTGTCAAATAGCACGACAAAGAATTTGGTTGGGTGATGTTGGGTGGTATCCTACATACATTAATGGAGGGCGGGGATCGGTGTTACATACGCTTCCGATGAAAATGCACCGAATACTGCAAACATTGATTTTAACGCAATGATTATCGTTATTCTGCGAGGTTTATACAGATGCTGTTTGGGTGTTTACTAATGTTACGACCTAGTTACAGGTAATGGCAATAGGAACTGATGGATTAATGACGTGGTTTGTGTGAAGTGATGTGGCTGAGCGGGAGACGACTCACGGAGAGGTGACGGACGACCAAGCTGCCAAGCGGTTATGGGACATCAGCATTGATATGGTCCGTCTCGACCCAAACACCATTCACCCCGCATTACAATAGAAGACTAAGATAGTTTCCTCATGTTGGGAACACACGAGGAAACAGAAATGTTGCGAAAAGTGTACAACTGAGTTTTTAAGATATCGAAAAAAGATAATTTGATGTGCGTTTGATTCTCTTAAAAGGGTTGTTCATGTTTTGCGTGGTATTCATCTCGCATGTGCATGTTTGCTTCAAGCTATTAATGTTTTGATTACCTGTTAGTTGGTATGCAAAAAGTTTGCATAGCATCATAGTGTTTGCTGATGACCTTTGCGACCTTGTTGGGTTTGTATAATGATCATGAGGGTGAATTAGTGACAAATGGCCAACCGTCTTGCATGGCGGTCACATTTAGACTACATCCATATTTTGGGGGATTAATAATTTAACCTGCAACTCGGAAGCCATCTTGATTTTAATTACTCTCCCCCACCCTTTAAATATGTCCTATTTGTTTGTAGTTTGATCACCTACAACTTGTTTATAATATGATGTAGTTTTCCCCCCATTGTTTTTACATTTTGGATCTGTTACATTTTGATTTCTTGACTCAAATATACAAGATGCGTAATTTCTGACAGCAAACATAATACAAGGTGTCCTAAATGTTATTGTGGTCTCAACTTTCTCACAGCGGACACTGCCTCTTGAGTAATCACCAAATGACTACCCCACTGGAAATGCGCTTGACTTGCCCTGTGCTGTTGAAAGACACAGTAGTGGCTTTGCATCCAATCGAGTCAATAGAAAGTATGTCATTTTTGGCAAACAGAAAACACTTTATCCTAGATTATGATTCGTACATCAATGGGAGCGCTCGCGGTTTTTGCGCTGAACTTATGAAATGGCTGTCACGTAAGTCAAAATGAAGTGTTACTACTGCTGGAATTTTACGGCTCCCGGGAACGAGAGACCGCGTTTTGTCCGAGAGGTGGCAGCATAGAGCAATGCGGCCCCAAGCTCGACCGGAAGTGATCTCCTCAATGCGCTTACTTCACGGTTAACACAAAATATTCGTTTCCATTTTGTTCCACTGCGACGAAGAACTGTTTAAAATAAAGCCGTCTTTGCAAATGCGCTGCGCGTAGCGGACGAGCAGCTCCGAAACGCTGTGAAACTAGCTGTCAACATTTCAACCTTTTTCAGCAAGAAGAGCATACTGGCAGGGAAAGAGGTGCAGTCCGACAGTAAGATCTCCAGCAAGACGGTGCTTATTGAGCGCCTAATATAGGTTTATAATAATCTCAAAATCTTGGGGGAACCTTTGAACCATTGTGAGGGCCATATTTCCTCCACATTATCTTCGTCTGTGATACGCTATTCAACTTTCGGCAGTTCATCGTCTCCACAACTTCCTAACGTGATGGGTAGTGTTTGTCAAATGTAAATGTGGATGAGAGGATATCCAATGTATCTAAAAATCTCTAATTCTGGGTGTGACATCATATGAATATCATTGAAAGGTCTTGTATAGTTGTCATTTTAAAACAATGAATTGATATATGTAATTTATAGTAAATCTTCACTTGAGTACTCTTGTTTTGTAACCTTGTCATGTTTGTCTCTTTCATCAAGCAAGTTAATAATGGGACTGTGGATTCTCACTGAGTACATGTTTTATAATTTTTAAGAAGAGTTTATCATACATTCCACCACAGACAATATGCAAGTAGAGGTACAGGTGAATAATTATTTAAGGGAGTAATAGAAATTGTGACTGCACAAAACAACTGGCCCTGAATCTGGTAAAAGTGGTCATATTGGCTGATGAGGGTCAGTTGAATGTTCACACTGACCAGGTATGGCACCGAGACAGGAGTGACAGGTTTGTCACTGGTACTGTAGGGGCACTTGACCTCCTCAATCTGGTTATCAGACACAACACCATCTGGTGAGCATGCTAGGCAGGGTGAGTTTGGGACAGATAAGGTTTGTGACTTTGCCTTTCTGACCATGTCCGTTTTGATTGTGGCTTTGCATAGCCTGACAAACTGGGAGGACTACAATCTGTCGCATCTTTCCACGTGCCAAGTTTTATTACTGGCTTGTCCTACAGTTTTGTCCCTTAGCTCTTGGGATTGAGTCTCTATGATGTGGGTGAGGCCTTCATGCTGAAGGAATTCATCTTCTGGAGAAAATTTTAAGAAATCGTGGCCATTGACAATCCCATATTGGTTTGCTGGGGGAAGAGAAGCGGAATCGGCATGCGACAGGTGGAATTGGACGCGAAGTTGAGGTGTAGTTCGGCATTGAGCGATAACTGTATGGTCATTCCAAGAAGTTGCTGACCTCAACTTCAGATTCTGAGCCTTGACAGGCGATTGCTGCTTCAGCTTTATTTTCAGTATGTTGTAAGGTCAGACGACCGTACTTATACATGAGTGATGATTTTCCCCAAGGTTATCAACGATATAACTCAAAAGGTTCGATCAAAATTAACGCAGGACCCGATGTTGCGTAATCTTCTATGTAAACCGCGTGTATTTGACGATCGGAATCGGGCGAGTGACCGCATTGCTCCGTGCTGTCGCGTTGCGGATTAAAACTCGCGGTCTCTCATTGCATTTCATCACAAAGATATCGTTGAATGTGTTTGAGTTAATTCTGTATATTAGTTAAGATTCGATCAGCAGGAAATATTCACCCACCAATGAAGAGGTCTGTGCAATGATTTCAGGCGATTATTGAGAGTGTACCAATCTACTGCGGAAAGCTTTTGCCGAATTATTTTGTTCCCAAATCATTGTCAGCTTTATTGGGCTTTTTCCAACCCGGATTGCAAAACTAAATATAAATGAATACACGCGTCCAATGCATCAATAGTTTATTCTTGTTTAGAGCATTAAAACATATTTCATCAATTTGGTGCATGTTCGGCAATGGGGTTGTGCATATGAATCCCTATGGGATCGTGGGTTCGAGAACATATTGCTGGGTTTGCTTGTAAACTGCATAAAGCGGAAGTCGGCTAACATTTTCTCTCATTATGGTGCCACGAAAATATATTATTCGCACTCGATGTCGAGTGGAAACGATGGGCAAGAATGTGCATGGTTTGTAAAATCTTAAAACAATTCATCCTTGAAAAAAAAAAAATATTACAATCCCGGAGAGCCCTTGTTGCTACTTTGAATTTCACTATTGTATAGAACAAGACGAATAAAGTGCGTGTAATCAATAACTGGCAAGTTGTACCTAAACTAGTGTGTAAACACTGGGAATAGATATGAATAATCTAAACATTTTCAACAACGCTTAACAATTGCGTTCAATCACCCCGATGTTTTGGTGAGCGCTTGAGTTCGTTTTTGCAGACATTCATAATCGACTGCCCGGGAATATTCCTCCATTTGAGAAGCAGTAAGGTTAACTGATCACACCAAATCATGAACCACTGCAGCTATTTTTGTCATAATTCATTGTCTATTTCATTGGGCTATTTATCAGACACCTTGGATGCAAGAGTGAATAAATCCAGTGCTACTATAGAAAGGAATATAGATCCGGTAATGATGATACTGATTTTGCCGATATTTGGCCCAGCTGGAGATTCAGTGATGGGGATGGTGTTCTGTTCACCGGAAGCTGGCAATCAATTCATGAAAACAATAAGTGACGTCATGACAAGTACAACAACTCGGAAGAAATAGCATCACATAGCAACATGAACTTTGTCATAACAGGGCCATAAAGACAGTGTATAACAGCATGGGTAGCATTATAACACAAATAGTGTGACAACGCAATAAACTAAAGCGACGGAAAGAACTTTTCATAAACAACTCAAGAATTGGAACCATTTTTGTAGCAATTTCAATACAGTAATTATTATTACGGAATAGATTGTCAAGTTGACCTGTTAACTCTGTGGAAGTAGTACAAATAGTCATAACAATAATCTACCGCTCTTACAGCGGTTGTCATCATTTAATCGTAGTCATGCAGATATTGATACAATATCACTTTGTGCTTACTGGGATCAATCATTTGATTGAATTAGTCTACGTTAAAGTAATCATTATCGATTTTTTTTGTCCATAGCGTAATTTATTTATGGTAGCCTTTCTTTCAGAATAAGATTTGTCCTCCTGATTTGGTTATCTTACTTAATCGGGCACACCTCTTTGTTATGCTGTTTTGTGGTGGAATTGATATGCTTACCTTTACATTCCAACAGCTGAGGCTCCCATTGCCCACGCAGACTGCAATAATGTACTCTGCTCGGAATACCGCCAATCAATGCTGATCCGTCAGTGCAAGATATATTGACAAAGCTCCCGTAGATATTCGCGGAGCTGTTGAATATAGAGAGTCCCCATGTTGGAACCACGGGGCACGTGATCTGTACGCAATCCAAGGGATCCCCCTCCCATTGCGCCTTTGCATTACAATGAAAAATGCCTTGTGGTTTTGCAGTTCTGTAGTATAATGTATACCCTGGTATGCAGGTGATAAATATCACAGTCTTGTATGAAGTGTCGTAGGAGCTGTACACTGCGCTGGACGGGGGACTCAGAAGAGGACAATTGATACCTGCGAATTCAACGTAACTTTGAAACAGAGTATCAAAACAAGTTTTACGTTTGTCAGGAAATTCGATCTTTACATTTAACAGAGCCATTATAGATGCCTGTTGATGTACAACTGACCTATGCAGTCCTGTACGTTTGGATACCACGTACGATTTGCCGAACACGTGGTGGTTTTATTGTTCCATTCCCCATCTGACATGATATAGCCTTCATTACACGTGACGTCAATCTGTGTCTTGTAGGTGGCGCTAGTGTTGCTGCTGTACCAGAGTGTCCCTAGCGCCGGCGGGTGGTCGCACTCAATTACTGCCGTGCGCATGCGCACACGAGCACATGCATGCAAACAGCGTTATCATCAAATTGAAAACAATTGTAACCACAGCAAATACATCGATACTTACACGGTCTTAATAAGGTTTTGATCATTTTCCAACTATACATTATACTCCTTAATTGATCGAATCACAGTAACTGACCAGTTATTTGCCACTTAATATTCAAATCACATTCTTTAACACCATGTTATTTCCACGTAGGTGACTGACTGGTATAGATGAACCCTAAGTTTTCACATTGCCCATAATGTGACAGATATTAGACACATCAAGGATCCAGATTTAATTACCGAGGCAGTCCGGTATGGAGCGTGTCCACAGGATCTTATTTGAGTCACACGTCATTGTGAGTTGGGTATAACCGCCAGGAAACTCGTAACCCTTGGTGCAAGTGTAGGTGACGTTCACCCCCGCACTGGTGTACACGGTACTCGGCGTGGCATTCATTACAGTGTAGACCGGAGGGCACCTGTTTTCTGTAATTGTTCATTTATTTCAAGTTCTATTTACCAGATTAATTATATAATTATGATGTTATCGCCATCTGCATTAAAACTGTATGATGTAAATAAATGCTGCTTTGTGTAGCATATATTTTATGATCCCGCTTGTTGGCCCAAAATACACTGCGAGTGAAATATCATGGATATCTTATCGCGTGAACGATATGTCTTATTGCATTGCGTACGTTTCCGTGGGAAATCGTAAGTGCTACAATGAAATTTCTAATTTTTATTGGCGGATAGTCTAGTTGCTATGAACAAGTATAACTTCTGGTGCCCCCTGATTTAACTTTAATCATCAACATCTGAACTTACGTGAACAATTTGATACAAGTTGACTCCACTCTCCATCTATCAAACAGGAGATGTCCTTTGAAGTGAATCCGTCGATGAAGCGCTGGCCGGGAGGGCAAAGTAACGTTGCAACTGAGTCTATTGTACGATTCAGTTGCGGGGGCTCGACAGTAACATTCTCAAAGGTCAGTACCTCACAATAGGTTACTGGAAATTAATGCCAAGGTCATGAAGTACATGCTAAACGGAAGATGGAGATCAAGGATTAAAAAGTTAAAAAAATTTCGGAACTTATTTCTTGCTCTAATTGGCAAGTTTATTCGTTTATTCGTTCTGAAAATTTATTTGAATTTCAATATTCACAAACAATTATTTCTGTGCCAGCAACAACACTTTTATCCTGGTCGGAGTATTATTCTTACATAAATAGTTTGAGTCGTTTATAAAATTGTTTTGAATTACGCAAATAAGAAGTAATGCTGTGACCTACTTTCACAGGATAGTGGAATATGTGACCAGTTTCCGCTATCTGTGCAGCTGATTACTTTCTCAAACATGAGACCGGTAGAATTTCCTGGAACATGGTAGCCATACAGGCACTTGTACCTAACATGAGTTCCGTAAAGCGCCAACGTGTCATTCTGCTCCGCGAAGTCAATCTTCGGAGTTGGCGGGCATGTAACATCTGTAGTATATTAGATTCAATATAATAGGTTATGTATTAAGTTATAACCAAAACTGTCTATCCAGCGAATGATGACATCGTAATTATATTCGGTGGTACATTAATAATGTGTATAATGATTATTGAGACATATATACAAATATATACATGTATACGTATACGTATATATATATATATATATATATATATATATCTATATATAGATATATATATATATATATCTATATATAGATATATATATATATATATATATCTATATATATATATATATATATATATATATATATATATATCTATATCTCTATATCTATATATATATATATCTATATATATCTATATCTCTATATATATCTCTCTATCTATATCTCTATATATATATATATATATATATATATCTCTCTATTAACTATTCCGCTGTCTTGGCTAAAAGAATTTGAATGTGTATTTACCCAGGCAAATCATATGTCCCCGAGCGACCACGGCATCTTGTTGGTTGAGCTGACATGGGAGAGTGTACGTCTTAGTGCCGTGTGCATAGCGATAGCCAGGGAGACATGTATACGTCACTGAACCAGTCGCGTGGTTGACAGATACGGATGCGTGCGGAAGTAGCAACGAGGCTTGACAATATGTTGCTGAAATGTGATTATATGATTTTTATGTGATTATATGAGTTGAGTACGTACATAATTATAACAGCGGTTCAGTCGAGTTTGGGTCAGCTAGTAACTCCATGTCACCACGAACTTGTTCAAAGGGATTTCATATGTAGATGACGCAACGACTTGGAGTTACTATATACGGTTGGCTAGCACCCCAATATCCAATATACAGCACCGAGATCAAGCAACCATATTGTGTATATGATAAAAGATACATACAGCATGTGCCATACTCTTTGTTCCACTTGCCAAGTGCTGAGCATTGCAATGTTTGACTTGCTAAACCAGTATCCACAGTCAAGCCATTATTACAGCTGTATGTATGCGTCTGCCCAGCGAGAAATTTTCTTGAAACTGGATCAGAACACTCTCGAGCTGCAGCAAGAAATAACGTTAAATGTATACATGCAATAAAACTTGCAAATAATGCAATTTCCATTCAAGTAATATATAACAACAATAATAAATTAATTTGCGCAAAATATCCATGAAATTGATTCATTGTCTCCCACGAATATGCTATGGAAGCAGAAATTATTCACTAAATAACTACTACAACCCATATAATCAACTGCAATCGTGAGGTGATTGAATGAAGATAATCAATAAGCTACATTGCCTCGTCAAAACGTTTATTGTTATCACAAAAGTATTTGCGAATCTTCAATAGTATTTATACTTGCCAATGCATGACGGTTTGTGTGACCAATGTCCCTCTGCCAGACAGTACACAGTACGACGCCAAGTGTTGTCAGCAAACGTGTAACCAGGGTTACAGTATATTTCAGCAATGTGACCGAATAAAGTGATCGTGAATTCAACTTGGCCATTTTCTGTCCGAAACTCCCTACACTGCAACACTGAAATAAACACCATAATGATCAACTAATATTTAACGAGTGACACCGAATAATACTTTATATTATCTAAGTCATGATATAAACCTTTGCATCTGTCCAAACTTGGCCGCCATGTTGCATGGATGCATGACGTCACTTTGCTGGTGCTGCCATCAGCAAAAGCATGTCCCACGTGACAGGTGAATGAAGCATACACGCCGTCCGAGCGCTGCGTCGTATTTGCCTTACCAGGTCCGTACAATTCCTCAAGATCCGAGCACAAAACTGAAAAACACAAGAGCAATGCGACATGTCCCATCCATCGCAAATAGAAACACGCAATAACACCAATTCCATCAAAGCATCCTAGAATGGTTTGGAATGGAGCAAGTTGTTCTGTTGTGTGTCTGAGGCTATATACCGCGTGAAGGACGAGACATGAAAATGTGTTGTTGGGGGGGGTTATAGACTACATAGTACAACCGAAAAGCTGTTGTTCCAGCTCATGACGCCTGATCTTTATTGGCTTATACGCCGATAACAATTGGTTTGATGTAGCCATAGTTCGTATTCATTAAGACATATCAACAAAATGCTCTCATTGTGTATTACTCACATCTATAGCAGGTGGTTGGAAGACTGGGAGACCAGAACCCTGCAGGATTACATGTTGACGTCATCGATTTATCACCATTTGTATGCTTGAAATTGGTGGCACACGTGTATGTGACCGTGCTGTAGAATGCACTCCCCTCGACGATCATCTGAGCATGGTCAATATTTGGTGTTTTTGGGCATGCTGAAACAGGAATCGCATCGACAGCATTGTACAGTGAAAACAGGCATCTTGATGATCCTTTGTTCATTTCGAGGACGATGATATCAGTATTATTCAGTCTGGTGATAATCACATGGCCCCAATTTATAATTAGTAACTTAACCATGATGTAATGATTAAATCATGTGGCTTAACATTATGTAATGAGTAATGTTTTAATTTATTCGGGTACATCATGGTTTGCAACAGTTGGAGGGCAATAACACTACATATGAGAATCAGTGGTGTACAACCAATACATAATTGAATTCATGCACCGGTTATGTATCATGCTATGAACGATCGTGTAGCATGGTTATATACACCTTTCAACATGAATAAACCAGACAAAAAACTGGTATGACTTGGAATAATGGAACTGAAAGGTTATGGTTACAAATGCATGTAGTTTGCCCAATGCGCCATTGAAAGCTAAGAGGTATGTATTAACGGGAAAGTACATTTAATTGCATGTGAACAAAAATAACCCACCCCTTCCAACCGGTTATATCGCTTTATATTGCGGTCTAAGCACACAGCGTCTGTTAGTCCCTGAAGTTGACTCTACATTGATTCATGTTGCAGCACTTGTGTCAGATTAAGTGTATGGTTCTGATACTGTAGTTATTGCTATTTCTGAAGTGCAACTACTGATCTACTTTTCTACTGATCCACATGTTTTGACTGTGTGGTAATATCTGGATCTGCATTTTGCAATGCGTTGAAAAATAATGTAATTGGTGATTCTGATATTTCTTCCAATTGTGTTGCCATTGTTGCATGTTTTCTCCAATGTTGAAGGAATTAGTGCATCTGATATTTCCCCCCAATTTCATTGGGATGGGTGAATCTGAATGTCAACCTAAATTCCACCAAATGCAATATTTATGACAGAATAATGTTGGATATTGGAGAGTTCCACCCAATGTTTCGAAATTTTGTGTCCACGATGAGACAAACTATGTCACAGTTATTTGAAAAAAGCGATCAATTATCAATTGTTGCTAGTATTGGTTTGCTTGTAATGTCAGCTGTTATTATTGGTGAATGTGTAATGTCAACATGAATTTGCTGCTATTTGAGGATTTGAAATGTTGACAACTGCTGATGGTATTGGTAAGTTTCTAAAGTCAACACATGTTGTTGTTATTGGTATGTAATGTCAACAAATGCTGCTGTTATTGGTCAATTTGATATGTGAACAACTGTTGTGTGTTATAATGTCAAAAACTGCTGCTTTTATTGGTGAGTTTGTAATGTTGCTGTTATTCGGAGTTTGCAATGTCAGCAACTTTCGCGGTTATTGTTTAGTTTGAAGAGTCACCAACTATTGTCCTCATTTGTAACTATTATAGGTTACTTTTCCATTTACCACAGTCAATGTGTTGTGATCTGGACATGACCAATCTGTTTCTGAAGAGAAATCATTCACATCAAGATGGATACAATAGTTCAGTGTGCTTACATTCTTAATAAGCAAGAAGGAAAAGCAAACCTGTGGCAGTGGATCCTTCGGGCTCGGACGTACCTATACATAACATAACATAAATCGACAATGTACTTTTGCAGCCTTAGAGTTACTGCACATGGATGTTTTTATCTGCAAAAGATAGCATGTATATAACTAACAATAAATTTGCTCAATCACACTTTTATTAAACATTGATATTGATATACGAGTGTATCGGTTTGTTTGGCTACTGCCGACGGCGTGTAACTGTCTGTCAAAATATTACGATCACCTGTGAATATTGGTACTACTTCCGATGTGAAATGTTGGTTGGTATCCCTATTTGTGACTATACTGGCATAGGTTTCTGGTCCTGTGGCGGTTATATTCGTTTCTGGGCGTGTGGTAGTAGTACCCGTTTCTGGTCCTGTGGCTGTTGTATCCGTTTCTGGGCCTGTGGTGTTTACACCCTTTTCTGGGCCTGTGGTGTTAACACCCGTTTCTGGGTTTGTGGTGGTAACACCCGTTTCTGCGCCTGTGATGGTTACACTCGTTTCTGGGTCTGTGGTGTTAACACCCGTTTCTGGGCCTGTGATGGTAACACCCGTTTCTGCGTCTGTGGTGGTAACACTCGTTTCTGGACCCGAGGTGGTAACACCCATATCTGGGCCTGTGATGGTAACAACACCCGTGTGTGATGGTTACACCCGTTTCTGGGCCTGTGATGGTAACACCCGTTTCTGCGTCTGTGGTGGTAACAACCATTTCTGGGTCTGTGGTGGTAACACCCGTTTCTGGGCCTGTGATGGTAACACCCGTTTCTGGGCCTGTGGTGGTAACACCCAACCATTTCTGGGTCTGTGGTGGTAACATCCGTTTCTGGGTATGTGGTGTTAACACCCTTTTCTGGGCCTGTGGTGTTAACACCCGTTTCTGGGTTTGTGGTTTACACACCCTTTTCTGGTAACACCACCCGTTTCTGGGCCTGTGATGGTTACACTCGTTTCTGGGTCTGTGGTGTTAACACCCGTTTCTTGGCCTGTGATGGTAACACCCGTTTCTGCGTCTGTGGTGGTAACACTCGTTTCTGGACCCGAGGTGGTAACACCCATATCTGGGCCTGTGATGGTTACACCCGTTTCTGGGCCTGTGATGGTAACACCCGTTTCTGCGTCTGTGGTGGTAACAACCGTTTCTGGGTCTGTGGTGGTAACACCCGTTTCTGGGTTTGTAGTGGTAAATCCCATTTCTGGGCCAGTGGTAACACCCGATTCTGGGTCTGTGGTGGTAACACCCGAATCTGGGTCTGTGGTGGTAACACCCATTTCTGGACCTGTGGTGGTACCACCTATTTCAGGGCCTGTAGTGATAACACCCGTTTCTGGGCCTTTGGGGGTTGTATCCATTTCCGGTTCGGTAGCGGTTATACCCGTTTCTGGACTTGTAGCGACTGAACCTGGCGCAGGGACTGAAGTTCCCGCTTCTGGGTCTATAGCAGATGTAACAATTTCAGGGCCGGTAGCTATCGAACCTGGTTCTGGGCCCGTCGTGGAAGCACCAGTTTCTGATCCTGGAGCAGCTGAATTCGTTTCTAGGGTTGTATCTGTACCAATATGGTCTGTAGCGACTGTAACTGTTTCTGGGCCAATTTCAGCTGTTTTTGTTTCCATGGTCGTGATATCAGGTTCTATCGTTGTTGGAATGGTAGTGATATATTGTTCTGCTGTTGTTTCCATGGGCGTGGTCGGGACAGCTCCTGCAGCCCCACTGACGGCGCCGACCGTACAGTTGACGTCTGAAAATTAAATTCATTAATAAATCTAAGGCACGGTTCAGTAAACCAATCATTTCATTGTGTCAGAATATAATGGAATACTACCTATAGGCGTAGAACTGCAGTCTGTTGCTGTCACGTAGATGTAGGAATCACCATGGCTTATGAACACTGGAGTGGCACATGCAAACCGTACGCCATTTACCCAGTCTCTCAGCTCAATCTTCAGAGAAACAGGAACGTCATCACAGCTTGCATGAAACCTTTATGCTGCACTTTATTGTGATGAATATCCAAGGTCATATTTAGCAAAAGCGTGACCAATGATGATGACCATGATTCTAATGATTATAATGATGTCGGTGATAAGAAGACAATAATGTTGATTATGAAAATGATGAAGGTGCTGATGATGGTGATAATGTTGATGAAGATGAGGATGATACGGATGGCGAATAAGCCCTTTTATTTAACTATAGCCAAACCGGGCACGTATTTAGGTTTTACACGCGAAGAAATATTGATAGGAACACACCGCCTGCAGATCCCATGCTGCTCCAGAGTCGTGCAAGTAGAATTCAATACTCGTCAAATCGCCAATATATGTGGTTTCCAGTATTACAAAAGTCTTAGCGCTGTATACACATACAACATTGATAACGGTGCGTAAAAAAAGGGATAAACCAACTCCCTTCTGATCAACCAAATTGTTCTTACAAAATAATAACTAAGTTAACCAATACATCACCCCACCCCACCACCCTTATCAATACCCCCGCCCCCCCCCCCCCCACATCACCCACTTTTCTCGTCAACAAAACATATCATTTCGTTGCATAAAATATGAATCTGAATTACGCGTGGTAGTGAAGATGCAACATTCTATTAATCTATTAATTATATTCAATCATACCGATTAGAGTAACCCAATAACTGACCTTTGGCTTTCAAAACCCTCCGTCCGCAACCAGAATTTATTTATGACAAAGGCTGTGCCATGGAATGTGACTGTGACAAAGCCAGAAGCACTAACTGGACTAGTCCCGGTAGTAATATCTAGTTCCATCACATGTCCTGCAAATAAACAATGACAAAAGAGCGTGATTATTTGGGCTAACATACTTCAAACAAAAACAACACCATTTCAGAACGGCAACATTGTGTACGTTAAGTTGTGTGATTTTTTAAATGGTTCAGTAAGCATAAGGTAAGTATGTATGTATTATTGTTTCTTTGGTCGAATAGAATCTATTCAACAACAACCAATGTTTAATGTTGCCGTTTGGGATTTGGTATGTAGATGCATTTGCTTGCAGCAGTTTCCCTAGTGTTTCACAGAAATACAAATCCATGATAACTGTCATGTCTCTGGATGGAATGGATCGATATGCAATGGCAAAATACTATGAGAGTTTAACAAAAAGGGACAATTTCAACAGCTACGAGATGTGAGCTATCTGTACTAGTTGTTTTACCGAAGAACACTTGGTTGATACACACTATGTATCGGGTTCTCGCTGTGGTTATATCTGAAAGAGGTCTCAGGTGATACCACCATGGAACCAACAAAAAACATATGGTAATGCTGATCCGTCGTCTCGGAGCTCGGCGTCTGTTTAAGAAATCGAGCAATTTGATTGGTCGAGGCGACCACGCCCCCGAATCAGTCAGATAATTCCATGTGGTTTTACAATACGCTATGATAAAGCAACACGCTGCGGACAGATGGCGGATTCACATATTTTCTCTGGAGGAGGCGCGAGTGAACCCTCTTAACGTAGGTTCATATCATTTTATAGTTTACATCCCCAGCCTACGTTGCTTTTATCGCACTCTAAAAGGTTGCCATGAACTTGTTGCAGGTTGATGGTTTACTCACCATCGCACATGTTCAGTGTTGATGTGGTAAATGGGAGTCCTTGGCCGTTTATGATGTCCGAGTCTGTGTATTCAACGGGAGTAGTTATTGTGTATAAGGTACCTACACCAAACGTACCTGAGTCACACAAGGCCCACACCTCCATCTGCAAGAGGAAGGAGAGCAAGGTAAGTGGCGTGTGTGTGATAGCCAGAGTACTGAGACGTTACGCTCGACAACAATAACAACAGCGTGAGCGATTGTCCCAGATAGTGAGTGTTGAAGACGTAATACAGAGATAAATGTATGACATGAGTTATAAATGTGGTGTAAGGATGATCCCAATTACCTTGTCTTTAATATGCTTTGTAGAGACTGTACCAAATTCACATTGCATAGGATGTTTTGTAGAGATCGCCCCATATACTAACAGGGTATGATCGGTATACTTACCTGGTAATATGGATCGCGGAGAATGTCGCAAATACTGAATGGCTTAGTTCAGTTTGGTGATTTCGAACTATCGTAATTGCTTACCTTGAGGATGGTGTTGTAAGTAACACAGTTTGTCGGGTTATATTTCGCCTCCAGCATCACCTTTATGATGGGGTAAATAGGCTCCGAAGTTTGGAACACATACAAATACTCCCTGTGAATGGAAATGATGAACAGATGTATTGCTGCATATGTTCATTATGCAGTTGCTTGGACTACATAAAACAATGACATAACTGTCTTTCTGGTAACAATTTGCTTAATGCAGTTGCTTCTTGCGCAGAGCTTCATTTTAACATAGTCATATAAGAGAGAGAGGTGTATATGCTGTATACAGTAGTTTTTGGTTAATTATATGTATTGCGTTCGACAACGACATGCCGTTTACACGCAAAGCTATACCGATAATTGCTGAGCGATTGTTTAAGTGTACTCTGATGACCTCACCTGTCTGTGAGGAAGTTAATCCCGTCAGCATCATAATGCTGTGAGATCGGGGCGTAATATTCGTCCTCGTAATTGGAGCCTTTCATTACGTCAAATATGACTCCATCACAAGTGACTTCCTCTATTTGTAGCCTCAGATGGAAATATATAAGATCACGGAGTCCTGCATAGACAAACACACACATACATATCTATGAAATCGGACATTGAAATATTACCATTAGTATTCCCTAGCACTATGTTTTGAGCATTCTTGTTGCAAAGATGTGAAAGTACCTGGCGCTGGTGTAGATACAGGTGGCAGTGCCGGAGCATCGACTGACTTAGCACACTGACGTACACCTACAAACAAGTAAAGCATGTGCCATATCAACCTCACAATACACGACCTCAAGTGTTGGTGCGATACCTAACCTGTAACCTATAATTAATGAACACGTGATAAACGTTATAGTATTAATAGGGGCAATATTTCACCAGGTAATGTAAAAACATGAAGCTATACATAAATGTATCCATGTTATATATAACTCAGAAAAGTCTACTTTATCTTACAGGCAGCGACCATTATCTCGAGTGTTCCCCATATATTATGAAACAATTACAGCCACTTAAGCACTGTGATTTAAAAATATCAGACTTTCTCAATAACATTTTATTAAATGGAAAAGACACAAGCCACAAAATAAGGGTATCACCATTTTACCTTCTCAATTGTGGACTAATTTATACCCTACAGGAATTTATCTTACAAAATGCAAACTTCCCCCGTGCAGCGGAAATTTTCAAGTAAACACTGGGCCACCACATTCTATTATTATCATGAATACTAAAACCATATTACACTAAATATAAAGCAAAATAGACAAGCACAATAACAGAGTTACTCACGAAAAGCAAATGCAAGCATCCCCAAGCCAAGCAAGCTCATTGAGGTTGCCATTTCACATCAACTGTCCTAATGTAGCTCGTATCCAATATCCAACATGTCATATACCATCAGCATTCAGACCAATGAACAAGACGATATATTACATCGACGACATTCTGCAAGTGATAAATAAGGAGGGCCCACCCAGGTACTTGGGCTTTATTGATCATAAGGACGTTTTTGTCATGAATGTTTTCATGCCTCGGTCCTCAGCAGATGAGACAAGTATTGATTGCGTCCTTTTGAACAGGTGCCATCAGTTGTTGTCGCGGGATTAGACAGTAATCGGGGTGCACTGGTGCTGGGCACAAGCTGTGCCAAATAGGCATGTTTCTTGTAAGATATCCTGGAGGGAATACAACAGTAACAATTATTTTAACAAAGTGCGTTGTTTGTCGAAAAGCACGGTTGCTTTTGCGAAATTTCAATAATATAAAAATATGTTTCCTTTAAGAGAGAAAATGCAATCAAGCGAACAGTGCAGTGGTTACAGAATGAATACCTTGAAGAAGACTCTTCAATTCGTGTTTCAAAATCCATTACTCCCCGGTTACCAAGGGACGTTCTATGAGGTTTTGCAAGGGCTCATTTAGCAATATCGAAGACCCATTCCTTCCGGGTTTACTTCCTGTGTCGTACTCGTTCACTACAGCTATATCCCAAAATCAAACAACAACGGAAGTAGCAACTTCCTGTGCGATTCTTAGAAAACCGTTGTGAGGATTTGTATCAAGGTCTGCTTTGTTTTTATTCCACTCAACCTTGCAAATGTAGTAGCAAAACTTCAACAACTTCCTCACAATGTTCTTACAGCAACAAAATCCACAAGTGAATAAATTCATAAGCCACTTATGAATAGGCCTAGTTTCTGAATTTTGTATTATTAATTTTAAAATGAAGCCATAAACAAGTTGATGAACATCCCCATTTATTTTTCGGTTTCTGCTACGCAGCAAGCAGCGGCCTCAGCACAAAACAGTCATATCATGGATCAGTTGATGTGTTAATGGCAGTTATTAAACCCCACAGGCTACACTTTTGCGTCGTGAATAACGTTCTTATTGATCAGGTTGCATTTTCATGGTCAGGGGTTTTGAAAATACAAAAGCCCTGCGCGGCTATTCGGCTGTGACATCGGTCCCGGGAATCGTCCCGACAATGGCGCGTCTAAAGACGAAAAATTCGTGGTCTGTTGCGCATTCGATTGCATGAAATATGCCAATTGAATAAAAATGCATTTGAAGAAACTGATCTGCCGTTACTAGCCGATATAGATACCGACAGCGACAAACAGAGACGGATGCGCAATATTCTGTTTGCTACAAACTCAACAAACAGCATATTAAAATATCTCAGCAGTTACGTCATGAGGAAATGGAACCTTCGACCACAGTACCGATATATTTCTACTGATCCCTCATTTCGTCGAATCAGTATCAATGCCAACTAACAAGAAAGTCCAAGACTAGATTGTGAAGAGAATCATCTTTCTAGGAGAACAGCATACTCATTTTCCCTTTTGTCTTTTGCGTAATTGTTCGTAAATCATATTGAACTTTTTACAGTAATACATAATTTAGGATCAAGAAATATTAGGCCAAACATGTGCCTTTCAGTTAATGAATCAGACAGGTTCTTAGTTTGTTGTACACAACCTCGCAAGTAATGCAAAACTGTCAATCACCGCTTTTCTTCAACCCTCACTTGGTTGCGCTGGCGTGTCTAGCTAATTGACGAGAGCAGACATGGTCTTCCGTTCTGCTTCGTTTAACTCCATTGACGCTTCGGTCTGTGACATGTTTGCTCGCATGGCTTTTGTCATCACCAAGCGCTCATGAGAAAGAGACGCCCACCATCATATGCAGTACTTAATGTGTCATACAACATATACACCGACTAGTTAATGTCAAACTATTCTTAATATAACGTCGATCATGAAACGACATATATTTGATAGATGAATTTAAGATTAAAAGTGAAAAAAACTAAGTGTGACCTTTAACCTGCTTCCGACGCAAAATATTTACATAATGTTGTCGAGCCTGGTTCTGTCGACTTTGAATATGTGATGAATGGAAGACACAAACGACGTTGCAGGGCCGGGGAAAAAAACGAAAATAGTTTATTCTTCCAAAGGCAGGATAACTTCTTTATTTATCAAAATGGCCGAAAAAGTGTGATATCTAATGAGGGGAGAGATGTCTCTGATTTACGGTTGGTGATCTGGCCCTACTGTGGGCGTGTGCCCACTCCCTTTTATTGCGTTACTTTTGGAGACTAGTTAAATGGAGAGGGGGAGAGAGATATGAAAGTGGGAGATAGGGTGAGAGAGTCCCCTCCTCAAACAGGGCTAGTTTCACCACGTATCGTACGCGGAGGTACCAATGTAATGGGCATGATCTAGGCATACATATAAGTCAAATCTGATGCCCCCAACAACATTCACCCTCATCAACACCCAGCCCAAAGTCACCAGTAGATAGAATAAGACTTCCCTGCTGTCAAATGGAATGTGATTATTATTCCTTCTTTATCTCACTTGAAAAGTTATTTTCTCCAACTTAGCGCATGCAATTTTTGAACAATTTGAAATCGGTAGGTTTTGTGAGAACATCTTACAGATGTTGTGAGTAATAAAAAGATGTGCACAATAAGCATGACTAATGAGGGTAATTATTCAATATAATCACCTGATGTTCTTTATCGCAATATAAATGTGAAAACACATCTGCAGAATGGTGCATGTCCGGAATTGATTGGTCTTTATTACGAAGCCTTCGTTCAGCGCTAAGATATTCCAGCCACATAGGAGGCTACATTTTAATGATGTGTTTTTCTCGATGAAAATGATTTACCTCGAGTAACAGTTCCAAATGTGCATTGTATTGTGCTCTGTTTATCCAACACCATTAGGAAAGGAAAAATGATTGACAATACTTTTTAATGGTGTATGTCGATGTATGATGCATCGTTTTGCCCTAGTCAGTATTATACACTGGGTCCTGAGCCATAAGTACCAAAAATGGTACTTACCACATACAATGTTTTCTTGTCTAATCGGAATAAAACTTAAGCCTCAATCGTCCGACTTTCTCAGATCAGTTGGTGTGATTTGTCCGACTTACTCAGAGACCGACTTACTCGGAACTACCCTAACGGGCTCATGCCCTAGCTTACAGACAGTAAAAGTGGGTCACGTGACCACTTCAAAACAAACCACTAATATAAAAGTTATTACAATCGAATAAGTTTACAAAACACATTAAATAGTGAAACACATCAAGAAAGCCACCAAAGAACATTTGCCATAGGAAAAAAACCGATAAAATGCAGGTACAGCTACAAAACGGCCACCCCATTATGACAAAACCCGTGGGCGTCACACTATATATTATTCTCATTCTTTAAGATGTTGTGTTAACTGACGATGTCCGAGAATATACCCTAATAGTTATTCTCATTACAAGAACCAGTTCAGCAGTTATTGAGATAAAAAAATCTTTTTTTAAGGTTGGATGTGAATAAATCGTACATTGAACTCGCTGATTCATTATCTGTAAACTATCTATATCAGAGACACGATACATTTATCATCACCAGAACAAGGCCACGACAATACCATGGGATAGCTGTTATGAACCAAATGGAGCTTGTGCTCCCCCTTGGTTCTCGAAGATGGCATTGCCAATGTAGAAAATTCGATGATAAGACCTTACCTCCAATTTAATAAACAATCAGTATTATGTATCGCATTAGAGTCTCAGGAATCGCAACATAATCGCCTAAAATGTGCGAGGCGATTAACTTTTTCGACTTAATTCAAATATGGCGGCGAGATTGCGCAACGTAAGTCGGATTGTAACGGACTTGTTATATGCTGGATAAAGGAGAGGAAAATGTAACTAGGTCGGAAAGTTATAAGGTAAAAATCTAGTATAAACTGACTCACCTGTCAAATGTATTATCAGGCAGATGATGGTATGATAAAAACTTTCGCGTGGTTGTTTTCGACAACTTAATGCAAGAGACCGGCTGTTGACAACCACCAGAATTCGGAGTGGAATTTCGCCGAAAAGTTAGAAATTAATCGAATATCAAGTGTTCGCCCGGAGATTTGTTTTTTTAAAAAGCATATTCATTAAATTCAGTCAATACCCTCACCGTTGGTGGCTTTAAATTGTTTTATGTACGTATTTTTAACGTGATAAGTGATGATCAGTTAAGCATGCTTGTCAATCTACCGATAAAAATGGGTTTTCCTGTTTGACCAACAAGGGAGTACCCGAACGGCTGTTGGTCTGTTGGGCTAGCATGGGATGTTTTTATAACCTGGTTAATTGACTCACATAGCATGATGTGATACTTTTTGCTGATTAAGTGTGGTATAACACCAATATTGCACCTTTACTTGTGATATTATCTGTTATTATTTGCATCTTTTACCGATATTATCTGTTGTTACTTGCATGTTTTACCGATATTATCTGTTGTTACTTGCATGTTTAACCGATATTATGTGTTGTTACTTGCATGTTTTACCGATATTATCTGTTGTTACTTGCTTGCATGTTTACCGATATCTGTTGTTACTTGCATGTTTTACCGATATTATCTGTTGTTACTTGCATGTTTTACCGATATTATCTGTTGTTACTTGCATGTTTTACCGATATTATCTGTTGCTACTTGCATGTTTTACCGATATTATCTTGCATGTTGTTTACTTTACTTGCATGTTTTTTACCGATATTATCTGTTATTATTACTTGCATGTTTTACTTTATCTGTTGTTTTGCACCGATATTATCTGTTGTTACTTGCATGTTTTACCGATGTTTTTATACGATATTATCTGTTATTATATTACTTGCATGTTTATACCGATGTTATCTGTTGTTACTTGCATGTTTTACCGATATTATCTGTTGTGCATGTTTTACTTTATCTGTTGCATGTTTTACCGTTGTTATTGCATGTTTTACCGATATTATCTGTTGTTACTTGCATGTTTTACCGATATTATCTGTTGTTACTTGCATGTTTTACCGATATTATCTGTTGTTACTTGCATGTTTTACCGATATTATCTGTTATTATATTACTTGCATGTTTTACCGATGTTATCTGTTGTTACTTGCATGTTTTACCGATATTATCTGTTGTTACTTGCATGTTTTACCGATATTATCTGTTATTATATTACTTGCATGTTTTACCGATGTTATCTGTTGTTACTTGCATGTTTTACCGATATTATCTGTTGTTACTTGCATGTTTTACCGATGTTATCTGTTGTTACTTGCATGTTTTACCGATATTATCTGTTGTTACTTGCATGTTTTACCGATATTATCTGTTGTTACTTGCATGTTTTACCGATATTATCTGTTGTTACTTGCATGTTTTACCGCTTATGAGATCCGACGGCCTCCGTCCTTACAGGTGTTACGTTACGATTGAGCCCTTAAAAGCGGTATCTTATTATGATTATCACTAATGTTGTTATAATAATCCCTGATACCTGAACAGACGTCACAGCCTTTGGATGCTCCCGCTACATGTCGCTTCACTTTCATTTGCAAATATTAGTCATCACACGTTAACCAATGACCAGAGTTCATTCATCCTGCAAGTTTGAGCTCTAACACAAAACTGCGCTGCGACAAGTCGTTGTTGCTGCGATGTTGACGACCGGCAGCTGTAAACCTTCCGAACTAAAATAAATCTTATCGTAGTTTTAAATTCCCCAAATTCTTTGCATCAGGTTTTTTCGATATTTCCTTGTGTTTTCCGAAAGTCATTCACATTACACATTGTTTCGTGAACCAGCGAAACCCTACCATCAGTTTATGTATACCAGACAATTTTTAATTCAGTATCACCGTGAATTAATTCTGTATTTTAGGATACCACATCGGTTGCTAGTTATGACTATAACCAATCGTCATTTAAGTACATTTTATTGCTGAACAAATGCTTGTCATGTGTCCAATATAATATAGATAGGAACATGCCTAGGTTAACCACAGTATACCACACAGTTATAACATGTGTACTTCCTCAAATCTATTTCTATAACATTTCATAATGCTGCTTAATTATTCGTTTTTTTACACATCCGTTTTCAATAATATTTACATGATTATTTTTTAGACATGATATCCTACAATTGTATACATGATAAAGGCACATTCAACTCAACATCTAATACACGACTGATTGTACATTACGGAAGCAATCTACACAGCAATTTTAAAGCTCGCATGTCGTTCAATTTGTAGAAATATAAGAAAGAGCCTAGGAAATGCGATATTCTTGTATAGTTTCATCGAGAGACTTTTAGTCTCGTTCGTTTGCTGCCAATAATGACCTAACAAATGGTCAATTTTCAATGTGTCACAAGAAAAAGATCGAATAATCTTTAACACAAAAACTGAAACCGATTATTGTGATCCAAAAGCCAAGATAAAAGCTGTAAAATCAGTGACTGCGCCGACTACTGCTTGCGCTGAAATCAATTAATCATATTGAAACAGGGTAACATAGTATTAATATATCAATAGGTGCAGACAATGTGCCACTGGTATCATCAATCACTGAATAACATGGATAGAATCAAGGGGTTATCAAACCTTTCAGCTTTAAAGGGAGCAAAATGACAGCTGTCTTTTCTCTACTAACAATGCCCAAGGAAATATCCTTCGGCAACCAACATCAGTGAGACGGGTGACAACACTGACAAACTATATTCTTTCACACATTTTGGACCGTACGTTCAGCCATTGTGTCAATTTGTAAAGTGCTAGATAAGTGTAAGACAATCTTTTCGAGATAACTAATCACGATATAATCCACAGCAAAGCCCCTGTACATGCTTAATGTAAATTTTCTCATCAACAACACAAATTACCTGGTAACAAACACGGGTACTGAACAGTATTTTAACTATCACATCATCACACACTTCGTAGCATACTTTTTTGTTTGACTGAGATGAAAACAAGACTTCCCAACAACAATAACAAGAGCATGACACAGATTACCAACAGAACCCAAAAGCTGGTCGTCTTAGTGACGAGCTGAGGGTTGTTCGTTACACCTTCCATACGCATGCGTAGCGCAGGAATGAGATCATTCCAGAACGAGACTTTCTCTGAGCGCAGGAATGTGTCCATCACTCCACCATGACCAGCAATGCTGAAGTATGCACCAGTA
This sequence comes from Urechis unicinctus, assembly GCA_034190875.2. Taxonomy (NCBI): domain Eukaryota; kingdom Metazoa; phylum Annelida; class Polychaeta; order Xenopneusta; family Urechidae; genus Urechis; species Urechis unicinctus. Next base: position 29,379,769 of record CM067356.1, read on the forward strand.
TCCGAGCTGTATGGGTACCACGTGTTCTCGTCGAAGCTGGGGTCCCTGGGGTAAAAATACATTTATATAATAGTATATATTAAAGTTGACATAACTGTTTAAAGTGTCATTGTTACGTGATAATAATTGCTGTATTGATGCACCATTATTTTGTAAAATATAATTGAAAAACAGACACTCACAAAGAGCCATAACAGCCTTGGGTTAATCTTAATAATACCAAAGTTACAATTCCCATACCCGCGACCAGCGAAGTTGGCCCACAGACGCATGGCAAACAGCGACACCTGGCGGTCTTCATCGGTGAAGTTAACAGAACGGCCTTGGTTAACTTCAAACCCTGTAAAAGGGGAACCGAAGATGTAATTGAGTTCTATCTGATGGAAGTTCCTCTGCCAAGGTTGGAACGAGTCGTCCTCGGCCGGTGATTGGTGGGCGAAATGGTAGAGATATACGGGGACGTCTCGAGAGGTACAGATCTCAGCCAACTTCACCGTGGGGGCCAGCATTGCCATGTCCGAGATTAACTACAACAAAAAGGTGAGGTTCTCGGGAAATGCGAAAATAGGGTTGTCATATATAGAAATATGGAGAAAACATGGTCTTGGGCATATATTAACGGGCTTTACTTGTATATATTTATGACGATTCTCCTCTGGGTCATCGACGCTGTTCCAGTTGGTGTATTCGTGGACGATAATAGGGGCCAGAGCTTCGTGCCACCAAAAGCGATTTGACACAACGTGTTGGACAGCTTCTTTAAACATTTCACGGTCCATGCCGTCGTTCATCTGATCATCTGAAGCAGACGACAATCGAAGCCATTTAAGAACGTACAGCTTATACACATTTGAGAAAGTCTGTCTGTGTGTGTCTCCTCTTTTCTTCCCAAAACAGGTACGCATAGCAAGTTGCAAATCGGCACACATGCGCAACTTGCCATTACTGCTATGCATTATAATCAGCAAGGTCATCCCCTTCAATGCCATGATTACCATGCATTACACAAGACTGCTATAAACCTCGTGGAAAACCGGTCACGGTGGCGATTAGAATGGGTTCTCAGCCGCTACGCACTTGAATGTTTGACTGCTATAAACGTATGCAGGGATTAGGGTGAGGCCACAGTGTGGATAAGTGTGGGGTCATAGCGGAGTTTAGGTTGGGACCATGTAGGGGTAAGGGGATCTCGTAATCAATGGCGCGCTACAGCGAGTAACCGAGCCGAATATGCATTCATCAACAACAATTCTGTGCCATTTATAACTGCTTTTCAGTCTGGGCAACGTTGGGCCCTTCTGTTGGGCACTCATATGGGGTGAGGCACACTCATAAAGTGGGGGGGGGGCTCAATTATTGTTGATTTGCTTTTCAATATCTTTGCTCCAAGTAATAGCTCGTTCTGTGGTGTCCTGTGTGTGCATTGCATTTGGTTTTTTAAATACAATAGGCTATTTTCCTTCATATTTGGGTATTTGAAATGTGGAGTGTCACACCGAAATGTGGCGTTGTGTGTGGATGTGATGTTTGAGGGCCTGCTGCATCCGTACATTTCGGTGTCACTGTACCTAGCTTTCGGTCGTGCATTGTACCGCTACAGAGATTGGCATGTTAGCAACGCATATGCTTTGTATGGCACATTTCACTAATATGTACATGTATTGACAAATTTACCCAAATGCGGCTTAGCTGGTAGCAGCTCCTCGGACAGGAAATAGAGGATGTGCCTGGACCATTCCTCCTCAACCAGTCCTGTCATAACGGCCCGCGCGTTGACGCGTTCCTGTGCGTACATATCATGAAGCGATGCAGGGATGATTGTGCCGTCAATGCGTGGTCTGACGTCAGTTCGCGATGGACTTATACGCGGTAACTAAGTACACAGCAACGATATCATCACACAGACGAAATCACGTAGGTAGCAACACCCTATCTTTACATGTTGATTCATATCAACTAATTGCTTATACAACGTTATGTAAAATTGCAACGTCAGCAACGTTGTTTATGTACATCATCTATTCAAAAAATTAACATTACAGGTAAGGTAAGTGTAGGGTTTAACGGCACACCAACACCAGCGTGTTATTTGGTGCCTATAACAAAACAGATACTTATTTATCCCTTAACCTGCAAGGTCGACAACTAACAAAGTAGTTGACACTTGTTATAATAATATTCTGGCTCATCCATCTTTAAAAATGATCCCATCGCATCGAGGCAGAGGTACTTGTGTAATCCTCTGCTCCAGGAGAATGATGCGGACCCGTTAGGCCAGAGGCCGTGGTCCAATGGCGTGGGCTGGTCAAAGGCCTCGGGGGAATCCAACTCCCGGGAGAACTATATAACCAGCCCGCTCATATCATTTCGAGAGGATCTACCAAGCCCAGAGACAAGATCCGGACCGAGATCCCAGTGAAGCTTTATTGTTAAAAACCTCAATAAAACCAATAAGCAACTTTACTCCTGGACTCGTGTTATTTCTCTGGCTCGTCCCCACTCAGCAACAACAAGAAGCGAGTAACAGTACAACAACGAAGGAGCATCAAAACAAGCAAAGCAAGAAATTAAGCTTAAGACACTTACCTACAACCAATTTAGCATCGATATTTTTATCTCACGTCAGAAAAAAACACACCCACCTCCGAGTAATCAGTGTAGGCGAATGCCTTCCAAGGCACGGCTTGTAGACAGGTAACGACACTAGCCACGCTGGTATGCTGACAGCCATGAACGACCCCCAGATGGCGCATATGTGACCCAAGCTCCACTGTGTCATTGTGCATGGCCCAGAAAGAGAAAGGAGAGCCGCTCTGAATGATGACGCGGTCAAATAAACCTACAACCATTAAAAAAAGAGGTGGGTTATATTTGAATTCAAATAATCCTACAACCAAAGAGTTTATAGCTACGCTAAGAGGGCTCACTCCGACAAACTGAGTGGTAATTTGAAAATGAGTGAAATACACGCCCGTCATCAAGTAAAGCTACCATGAAATCAACAAAAGCACATGGGACGGTTGATCGAACGTCTAGGGGCTCGAAGTCTGTTAAAGATATGAAGTCATCAGATTAATCGAGGTGACCACGTCTCTGAATTAATCAGAGAATTCCAAGTGGTTTTATGAGACGCTGTGACAAAGCAATATGCGGCTCACAGGAGGCGTCTTCACACATTTTCTCGGGCGGAGGCGAGAGTGAGCCCTGTTAACGTATCTATAGAGTCTTAACTACAACCACCAAGACACGAGGTGGGTTATATTTAAATTAAAATATACCTACAACCACAAAGACATGGGCTGGTTAACATGTAAGTTCAAATAAACCTACAGCCACGAATACACGAGGTTGTTAACAGTCGATTCAAGTGAATTCAAACTCATCATGATACTTTTTATACTTTTAATATGATGCGTTTAAGACATGGAATATTTTTTATGTTTCTCCCTATGGCGACTTAAGTCAGATATATTTCCATAAAAATGTTGAAAGCCAATTTATATAAAACAGGAGTGTATTTTATTCTTTCGATGGCGACTGGGGTCGTTTCGGGACTAATGCATTAAGCCAATTTTTATATTACCAAACAACAGCGATGAACAAAAGCAATATTGCATTTTATGTTTCGGAAGCTGACGAAAAAGATTGCTTTGAAGACGATTGGTTAATACTACATATAATTATTCGAGGATGGCTTAAGATATAGATTTTGAAACGCAATGGAAACCGAAAGTAGCTTTTTACCTTTGGCAGCCGGGGAGATCGCAAGTAGTCCTACGCTGGCACCACCAGCACTGTTACCAGCTATGGTAACCCGACCAGGATCACCGTAGAAGGCATGGAGGTTGAGTTGGAGCCAGACCAGGGCGGCGATTTGGTCCATCAAACCGTAATTCCCCGGTAGTTCGCTCGTTCCAGAACTGAGAAAACCTAACAAAGAAATACCAGCATTTCGTTAGACCTCATTGGAGAAATCCACCACGATCATTTAAGTCACCAAAGCTTGTGTCGTCGGATTGCGAAAGGGACTGAATGTAGGACAGGGACACGAAACGAGAGAGAGAGAAAGAAAGAAAGAGCGAGAGAGATAACTGATTGGAAAAAAACAACCTAAGTAATGTAAGAAAGGAAGAGAAAGTGAGAGATAAAAAGAAGAAAAAGATGAACGATTGATAGAAATTACCTATCAAGTAAAGAGAGAGAGAGAGAGAAGAGAGAGAGAAGAGAGAGAGAGAGAGAGAGAGAGAGAGAGAGAGAGAGAGAGAGAGAGAGAGAGAGAGAGAGAGAGAGAGAGAGAGAGAGAGAGAGCAATTATGTAGGCAAAAAAAGTGGTAAAATTGAACAAGTACGGATGGAAGAAAACAAGACAGGAAGGGAGGAAGTAAGCTGATAACTTAAAGGAAATAACGGCGTCCAGAAGTCATTGACTCGCATCAACGGAATCGTTTGTTCTCAAGAACCATATCACTCTGTGTGAAGATAATCCCATTATCTGCCACAAGTGGCTGTGCCCAAGAAAGTATCCCACATATTTTTTAGTTGTTATTCCTTTTTCCAGAGGTGTTTTTCAGCCACTGTTTTTATGGCTTAACTCATTATGAGTTCAAATTATGCGGTCATAGTCTTAGTTGGACGAACTAACTAGAAATGTATTTCTGTAGGTAACAAGATAAGTAGATCCGGTAAAAAATAGAAATATCCTATTTTCTTGCGCTATTTTCTGAGGTAATCTGTTATTCTTGTATAGTGTGTTTTCATGGAACAACTTACACCTGACAGCTTAGATATATATAAACGGGGGTAATTGCGTCTGTAGTAGGTAAGCACGCTCACAGACTCCCAATAAGGAGCAAAAAATGGGTTTTTGTTACTCTTCATAGATTCTTAGCCATGGCGTCTTTGTATTTAGGCTGGAGTGAAAAGACGGCCCCTTCAGTTGTGATGGCGTCGGCAACAATACCCATAGCATGCATTAAGAATGGGCCTTTAGAAATCCTTTTATTCTTATATCATAGTAAACTTTTACATAACGTTAATAGGAGAACTTTCAATCGAATAATAGGCGGAGTTTTTATTGCGATTCAGGCATCAGATCTGAATGGCAATGGATGATATGTTGAAACTATGGGAACTATTGATTGGCCGATGAATATAATGCAACTTTAAATCCGTTAAAAACTAAATGTATCAAATTTGGTGAGGCAGTCAATGAATTTGAAAAGGTGATATTGTAGGGTTCACCTATCCAGTGGTTAAACAATAAAAACCACTTGGGAAACAATATTGTGATGTGTTGTCTGAATGCCCAATGTTTGATGAATCATTCAAAAAAGTTTTGGAAACTTTGGAAAGCTTAATGTAAACTTTTTCGCGCCTGTTGTAGCAGTTTATGGCTCCCAAACATGGACAATTAATTCTATTGGATTTAACATACTGTGTTTTCAGTAGAATGAGGCCTAAGGATATGACTCGATCTCCTATTCTGTACGCATATTTGGATATTGGGGCCGTTAACTGGTCAGCATCACATTAGCATTTCGTTGTCCATAAGAACGATAAAATCATTGTTAAGATGCGACAGAATAAAAATGCAGATGTATGTTGCATCGAAAAATATGCTTGTAATAATCCCCAGTCACCACTGGGATGAAATATTGCTTACCTTAGATATATATACAACATTGACATAAATAATGAGCTGATGTATAATATCACAAAAATAATTTTAAATGAGTCGTTAACAAATGAACAATATGCATTGATACATACTCTAACAACTTAGAATGTTTTAAAATATTCTGAATTTCATATCGATGAATTCGACAACGAAATGGTTGATTGTTTGATTCAAACTATCTTGATATCGTAGCGGTTTGCTTCATCAGTTTGAATGTTATACATCTTGTTCATTATCGCACATTCCTTTTTATGTTGGTACCTTGAGTACGAAATAAACGCATATATATAAACCACCCACAATGTGTCATTGAAACAATTCGCCAAACTACTCCGCAGTAAAATGAAATATGACAGCTGACAAAAAGGTTTAGTGATTTTAATACATACAAATATTATGTATGACACCGTTGCTACGAGCAGTATGACGTTAGCAACGCTTACCAGGCGGACCTTAGCTATCGTGAAAATATGAAAATAGAATGAACTCATTTTTTTAGTAAATACAACAGTTTATAACTTTGACTGTTCCCAATAACGCACTTTCGGGATAATGTCAGCCATTTCCTTTCACATACAAATATGCGAGTGGATCCTTAAGTCAGATAACCTGTTAGAGGTTAAACTCCATTGCTAAGCAGATATTTACAGAGAAGTAATTGCTTACCATTCACTAGAGAGATACTCACGCCAGGTCTTACTCAGTAAGCTATTATTTAGGCTACATTCCACTGTTTTTGGATTCGTCATACTCATTGAACTTGAGATATAAGGTAAACTCATTGCACCTGGGATAATATGGTAATCTCGGGTTTAAAATGAACGGTTTTACAGACGAGCGACCATACACGATGACAAAAATAACCACCACATTGTCCGTAAACAACGACCCAGGCTTGGCTCACCACACGGCCACGCAGCAAACGATCACGTTATCTACACCCCCAGACTTACAAGGAACGATGATCTTACCCAATGCACCTAGCCTGTAGTTGATGGTGATGACGACGATGCCTTGCTGAGCGAGGATGTGACCCGGATAATCGCTACCGGAGCCCACTCTGTAGGAGCCTCCGTGTATGTAAACCAAGACGGGGAAGTTCTCGTCAGAGGACGCCGTCTGTGGTGAAGCAGACAACACAATTGATGGATAAACGCCGCGAAAAATGGCCAATAACATAAGGTGAAGAATATTAACACATAATAATGACGAATACATTATTCATATTCGTATTGGGTTTTATGTTGTATGGGCGCGGAAAATGTTTTATATGAGATATCTTGATGGGAAGCATATTATAACGAGCTGGAACCAAAGCCATCTGGTGGAGACCATGCCCGCTTCTCACTGTCGATAAATAACGCAGAGGGTTCATTTTTATACTTATCAAATGTTGTAGTAATTTCGCGGAAGATCAACTCAATTTATCAATTTATATTCTGATATACCTCTGTTGACCGCATATTGAAGTCAAACAATACGCCTCATCTCACGTTATGATAAAGTCATACAATACGCTTCATTTCACGTTATGATCAAGTCATGCAATTGGTGACGAAGTTTTGACCATGATCTGGTAATCATTCACCAGTCAAGTTCTTGCCAGTAGGTAAGATTCCTTTCTTACACTCTCATAAAGTCTTGATTCGGATTTTAACTTTTCCTTTCTTCGCAATCTTACATCATGATCTCTGTTCATGCAACTTATGACAACGTCCCATTATTTGAAAAACAACGACAACCTTCCTAACTTCAGACTCCCATGTCATATCCTGGATGAAAACGTCCATTTTTTAAAACTCAATTCCATTCAATGTTGAAAACCACACCCATGTCTCACCCTGTGAGGTGAGTAGATATTGAGGTAGAGACAGTCTTCATCTTGGGATTTGGAACTGTACTGTGGACAAGATGGGGGCAGTTTGGTAGCATTTCTAATTCCCCGCCATTGTCTTACGGGTTCAGGAGGCTGTAACGCAATCAAACATGCCATATGAGTTGTTTATTAAAGCTGCAATGCATCAAACATAACAATCGGTTAACGTCAGTCTGATATTCATGTTGGTAATACAACGATGGCTTATTTTGACGGTCGCTTCCTAAAACTCTTACATTTTGCAAGCATCAGACTACCCGAGCTGCCAAGTGGGCGGAGTCTTAGATGAGGTACCGGAAATGATGCAATTGCGCTTGCGTAATTATTCAAGGTGTTCGACCTCTTTTGAATATTGTTGTGAGGATTTTCGAAATCTGATTTCACACCGCCGTTATCAATAACTTTACGATGATGTTGTGGTCCTAATGCTTGAATAGGGCCACGATTGAACCATTAAGCAACCAGACAGTATTGAGAACAAAATTAGAATAAAACGAAATCGCCGAAAATGCATCTGAAAAGCTAACAGCACTGGTGTGCGTCATATTATAATAGACATAGTTGACTTGGATCATTTGAATCAAACGTTGGTCTAATACTATTGAATAATTTTACACCTATCATTCGCTTGACACAGTTAAATGTCGCATCAATCGTATTGTATAACATAGCTGGTTAATCAGGAAGTTCAGGGGCAGTACAGAAGAAGCAAGTTTTTAATTCATCATAGAGTTATCATGTGAAGCCGGTAGTTTCAGAGGACATGAAAAGGAAACGACTGGTGAGTATTCATTCCTGCAATGATGTTCGACGAAACCTAAAGGATTATTCTGAAATGGTAAGCATTTAGTGACCACAAATACATAAAATAACAGAAACAAAGCATACATCGGAAAGGAAAAAGACCCACTTTAAAGCGCAGTTTTCCTGTAGGTGGTTGGACGTATGGAACGCCTAAGAAAAAGTCGACCGCATCAGCAATCCCACCTGGACACATGCAGATCGGCCAGTTTCATCTTAGCATCAGTGCTCAGCGAGGTACTCTGGTAACATGGCCCCGGAACAAACCATGGGTTTCGCTCAACTTGTTCCGGCCGGAATACACATATATTACCCTTGGTCAGTCCTCGACGAATTAGCTATACTTTGGCAAGAAATTTTTATACACCTATTGGCAGAATAATATCGGTGCCATTTAAGTCGGCATGCTAGTCGTACATTAAAGAAATCAGATTTACGGTCTTGATTAGACAGAAAAAATAGTACATATTACCGACTTAAGTTTTGAGCTAGAGTCCGCATCATGGTTTTAGGATGAACAAATATTGTGCATATAGAAATAGAAAAATATGAATTTTATATGAATGTATATATATCTTCACATATATATATATATATATATATATATATATATATATATGTGTGTGTGTGTGTGTGTGTGTGTGTGTGTGTGTGTGTGTGTGTGTGTGTGTGTGTGTGTGTGTGTGTGTGTGAAGATATATATATATATATATACATGCATGCGTACGTGGAACGGGATGAGCAAAACCCATTGCTTGACCCGAGTTATTGTTACCCTAGTTATTGGACAAGAACCGATGCTTTATCCGTTTGTAACGAGAGAACTATCGGTGATAGTTCGATCTGATAAACAGTTTATATAATTACTGGTTTCTATCCCCTGAATCACGCATGCGTGAAAGACCTACGAATGAAGAGTCCAGGAAAATATACCCACAAGAAATTGGAATAACTGTAGAGTGAATTTCAACCGCTGTTACATAAATGCCAAATACATGGCTAGCAACGGATATGCCCTATAGTTAGATGCAAGCAGGGTCAGTTAATTGTGTCACATATCAATCATATTGGAATTGGGATATTGCCATTAGAAGAGGTTCGTTGGGCTACCAAAAAAACCCCTTCAGATACAGTATATTACACCGCAATTGAAACAACTTTTACCTAAGGCAATCACAGAAGTACATAGTAAGTTAATATATTCAAATACATGTTCGTGTACATGCATTTTCAACGATGCTGTGTCGGGAAATCTAATTAATGGATATTGGTGCCTGTGAATATATTGAGAAAAGATTGCAATCAATTTACGGTCTTGTTTTATTCACGGCAGCCTTCTCACTACCGCCTGCATAAAAGCAATAAGAGAATCAGCGGCCAGACCAGAGCTATAATTTACATGACTTATCCTCAATCCAACCTCCAAGCTTCGGGTTGATTACAAAGCCGCTTCTTTAAGAGGAAAGAAAGCACTTAACGAGTGGACCAATAACAGTAATCGTGTTTCTCAGTACATCGCTGGTTTTGAGCCATCGCTGACAACTAATTAGGGTTCAGTCGACGAACCGATCACTCGGCATGCAGGCTTAGTACTGTATCATCAACGTATGAAAGCATAGACTGAACCCCATTTCCCTCCCAACCCTCACCCACTTCATGAACTACCTTTTCAGACCCAGCAAAAGAAATTAAAGGTGTCTACCTTACTAATTGCAAAAGGTGCGATGAAAGTAATTAATGTCGTCCGTCATTGAAGGACATTTTATTTGAAGTTCATTAAAACATCTGGTTGTGCAGCGGAATATTTGATCATATTGAGCAATGTTACATTCTTTGGAATGCAGTCAAATCGACCTAATACTACCATGCTTCTCATTCTCTATTGTGAAACATATTCAGTACTGACTATGCATTAAAAGTATTATTTGCAAATCTGGGGGAATTTATCCCGTGATCATGTGTTATTCTAACATCTTTGTCTCCGCACTTAAAGCTAAATCAACACATACGGGAAAATACCAAAACTGAGAGGAACAATACAAGGGCAATACTGATTATAGCATACTCTTGGCATCCACCAAGATAACATGTTAGGGGGTGGGGGCAATGCCACCCTCAAGTTAGGTTGTACACGATTAAAACCAGCTGCATCTTGTTTCTGCTTATTCAACAGTGCAAAGCAAACAAGGGATGATGTAGTAAGCTTTCCGATAACCTTAATTCACATACGACCCAACAGCCAATCCAAACAAACACTATTACAAATACCTGCACTATGGGTTCGTGAATACTTATGTAAGTGGGGAGGGGGGTGTCAAGAGACCATGAGGAACATGCTAGCCGACGCTGAATTGAATTACACCATAACTCACATCTCTGAGCAGCTGTTAGGTCGCATGATTATAGCGAGTCCGTGATTCGGTACACGAAGTGCACATCAGATCCTTCACAATGAACACATTGGCCTCTTTACAACTCAGCAGTAATTCACTCCAACGCTTAGTGAGACGTTCCCCTGTTGAGGTACACTTTAATACAATAACAGTCCTGGTCGAAACCGCCTCCTTCGAGATGGTGCATAAGCTAAATAATAGCTTCGTGATTTCATGTGACCACAGAGGCAACTGTTTCTATGTTATCGCGACGGCCACATGCGTATTATTCTCTCACGCAGCTTCGTCTGTAGAACAAGGCATGTCCGCAGCTATTGTGGCCCATAATGCATTGCGTCCGCTAATCATGCGTTTGTTGTTTTGCAAGGACTGCTAGAATGCAGCACACACATTCTCTTCCCTTGGTAATTTGTCTGATGATGCCGAATGAAGGAGAAGTGATTACCACAAAAGGGGGTTATTGTAAATCCTTTTTGAATGCACATGATGCGATCTCATAGAAGATGCATAATCTTTTATTTCAATAGAAAGCGTTCGATGTTTAGCACAGCAGCGTCATTCCATAGCAAATCAGTAAAATTCGTGAAAGTTAATAATTCCATAATATATTGTTTCAAAACACCTTGGAAATGACAACTACGGTGCTGGCCACAGTTCTCGCATTGTACACTGACGCTGACTTTGTGACGATACAACGATGTGTGCTTAACCAGTTAACGCCTTTCTTCCAACAGATGTGAACAGATAGCGCCTTATTTATAAGCTTCTTATCTTAGCCAACGCGTCGCCAGAGATTAGTCTCTCCTACTCTATTGTTGTCTAATCTCCGCCAGACAAATGTTCAAATATATCTTCTGTCTCGGATCTTTCCATTTCTCGGACGAAGTAAAAAGCGGCAAAATTCCTTAAATACTAGTTCATTCAATTCGGTTTCTTAACCAATTATGCGCCTTTAGTAATTCGAATGTCGCAAATAAAAAAAGATGTGTTATAAGTATTGTTTATCGTAATTCTGCCATGATTCACGACCAGACCATTACTTTAAATCAAATCGCTAGTTAGCTAAGTTTACCGAACATTCATCAAGAGACATTGAATTTTGTAAATTCAATACAAGAGCTTTGTGTGGCCCGTGATTACATTTCCAATTTTTCGCACGAAGATATTACTGTTCTACTTAACTTTATTTGCACATTATAATGGCACACTACTCTTTGTTAAATGATTGCACTTGATCGACATAATATATCTGTACCGTGCGTACGAAATAAATGCTATTATTATCATTATCATCATCATTATCATTATTATGCCCCCAAGACCAATAATTAATAAATATATTCATTTCGTTGGTTGCTTTTCTTTGGCCTTGTTTAATCTGATATAAAGAGCTGTTTCCCATTTGATTCTGGAAAAACTAGGTTGATTCTTTAACTGTTATTTCGGTTCTTGAGATTCCTACTTAGTTCATTTTGTATCAGTTTGATCCAGTTGGAGGCCATTCAAAAGTAACGCAAAACAAGCTGTTACGGCGTGTTATAAGGGATGTATGGGCTGGTGTGAAGGACCGTTACTCGTGTTGGGCGGGAAGGGGGCAGTGTGGGTGTACAAACTCGACCATAAAAAGCACTATGTGATTTTTGTAAGACTATCTATTTTATTGACCCCTGGTTCAACAGATGCTGATGACAGAAGTCATTCATTGACCCACTTGTTGTAAAAGTAGCTTATTCAAAATAAGTTTCAGACGTCACTCACCTGCGTCAGGAAACACTGGTCTGCGCTTTCCCAGGAGAGTTCCTTCGTGTGTGTTAGCATATACATCTTGACCTCTCATATGTCCATGCAAGCCAGGCACAGCATCAAGAATATCCATATCGGCGATCTCACTCGCTGCCATGCGCATTAACACAGCAACCAGAGTGGTGTAATACAGCATCCCGCCTTCACAGCTCTTTGATGTTGTCGACATTTCTTCAGCAGCTGACTGAATCGCATGTCACCTTGCAAAAACTCTCATTTGCATTTCTTCTTTTAAGCCTTCCTAAAATCAAATCATATCCGCTAGTGAGGTAATTGGGTCTCCACGCAGCCTGAGGAAGCGGACGAGTTGGCTGGACGATATTATGGAGGCCTCGAATGAGCTGCTGCCACAGAACGGTCCTATCTTTCCTGACAGCGCTGTGTGAAGGTGGAGAGCGCTGAGAGAGGGAGAGCCCCCACCCCCCTGACATTCCCCAGGTAGAACACCGCCTCCTTACGAGATAACTACTTCCGGTGAAAACTACTACTCGTCATGATCAGCGTTCCGTTTGTGATGGGGTTAAGAGACGCTTATCCCCAAGTCACGTCTCATCGGCATCACCTGCACGCCTTCTTGTCAACCTCGTTGAGTGACTGACGGTCAATGCCTTATCACATCTATACGTTCTTTAACTACACACACCACGCCTCTCTACCTTATCAAGGTGCAACACCTTTCTCTACCTTATCTAGGTCCATCACACCTCTCTACCTTATCTAGGTCCATCACGCCTATCCACATTATCTAGGTCCATCACGCCTATCCACATTATCTAGGTCCATCACGCCTCACCACATTATCTAGGTCCATCACGCCTCACCACATTATCTAGGTCCATCACGCCTCACCACATTATCTAGGTCCATCACGCCCCTCTAACTTATCTAGTTCCATCACGTCACTGTACATTATCTAGCTTCATCACGCCTCTCTATCTTATCTTGATTCATCACGACTCCCTACCTTATCTATCACCATCACTAGTCCTCACCACATTATCGTAGGTCGATCACTGCCTCTACCACATAATTCCATCTACTAACTGGTCATAATCACGCCTCCTCATACACCTTATCTAGGTCCATCCACGCCTCAAGTCCACATAAGTCCACCTCCACTAACTCCTCCTCCTCATATAATTCCTCCTCATAAGTCCATCACGCCCCTCTCCTCCTAACTTATCTAAGTTCCATCACCACCTCCACTCACATAATTCCACCTACATTATCCTAGCTTCATCACGCCTCCTCATAATCTAATCTTATCTTAATTCATCACGACCTCCCTACCTTATCTCCACTAACTTCATCACCTCAACTCTAACTAGTCTTCATAATTCCACCTCCACTCACGTCTCGTCCACCTCCACTACATAATTCCACTGCCACTAATTCCTCCTCCTCCTCATAATTCCACCTCCACTAACTCCTCCTCATAATTTCACCTCCACTAACTCCTCCTCATAATTCCACCTCCACTAATTCCTCCTCATAATTCCACCTCCACTAATAATTCCACCTCCACTCCTCCTCATAATTCCACCTCCACTAATTCCACCTCCACCTCCACTAACTCTCCTCATCATAATCCTCCTCTCCACTAACTCCTCCTCGTAACTCCACCTCCACTAACTCCTCCTCATAATTCCACCTCCACTCCTCCTCATAATTCCACCTCCACTAACTCCAACAATGTTCCACCTTGAAATTCTCCGTTAAATCACCCTCCTTCGACTAACTGCATCACATCTTCTTCACTTCGCTAAATTCCTTCGCATTATTTGACATCTAATTAAACTCTCGCATCGCACTACCGCCACTAACTCCCCCACGCCATTCTACTTCCAATTACTCCAAAGTATCATATAGCATGAAAATCATCATATAATCATTAACTCCATCACATCATCTCTCCTCTTCAAACCCCGCACATCATTCCACCTCAATTAACGCTATCTTGCTCTCATACATCCCTTAACTTCATTACATAAGCTCACCTTACATGCTCCTTGACATCTTCACACACTAGTTTACTTTGTCATTCCATTCTATTTTTACTAGCTCGTTCATATCATCCCATCTTTACTACTTCCATCGCGTCATCAGTAACTCCATTACCTCATCAATAATTCCTAACACCTTAAATAATTCCATCGCCTCATTAATGACTCAATTACCTCATCAATGATTCCAACACACCATAAATAATTCCACAACCTTATCTATGATCCAACACACCATAATAACTCCACCAATGATTCCAACACACCACAAATAATTCCATCACCTCATCTATGATTCCAACACACCATAATAACTCCACCAATGATTCCAACACACCATAAATAATTCCATCACCTCATCTATGAGTCCAACACACCATAATAACTCCACCAATGATTCCAACCCACCATAAATCAGTCAATCACCTCATCAATGATTCCGTCACACCAAACATAACTTTTACATATACTAACCCTTACTCCACAATATCCATCGACACATCTTATCTCTACTAACTCCATCACATCATTCCACCTCAACTAACTCTACCTCATCATCGTACTTTCATTAGCTCATTCACATCATCTTACCCCAACTGCCTCCATCACAGTCCCCTATCTCTACAACTCCATCACACCATCGCTAACTACATCGGATCATCTGACATCCACTTACACCAACACCTCATCACAGACTCCATCATATCATCCCACCTCAGCTTACACTATTACACCATCTGATCATCATCAGCGACACAGACAATGACGTCAAGTCGGTCCGCTTGCTTGGGTACGCAAAGACAATAAAAGCCCGGCAGATGCGCGAAATATTTGAAGGTATTGTGCCTTAAACAATGAGCAATAACAAACTGTTAGAATATGCCTTAAGGGAATTTTTTGGCTTAAGGCCCATCGCATGCTTCTCCTGTGTTGACAAGGGCGTTCATTTTCCAATATGGTCACCACCGGCTGTTATTTTTCAGCAGCTCAGGCTTTAGAACACCTAGGATCCTGATTCGGGTGGCTAATTATACATTGCCAAGGATAAAGAACGCAGATGTACTATTTACAACACGCTAGCAACTACTCACTTTATATCTGTGACAAATTCAGAAAACTTAGTTAAAGTAAAACCATCAGCATAGACCTAGTAACAATATATAATCTACATTTACATTTGTACGCTTTCAGCTGATCTGTACTGTCTTGTGCTCTACCGAGTGACTGTATTGGCATACCTCCCTGGTAGAGTTGTAAGAAAGGCCATAATATTCAAGGTGGTGAACCCTAATAAGCATAATGAGCATGGGATATAAGGTTCCCAGTGCTTGACCACTACATCGAACACCTGTGTTCTGTACCAGGAAGACACAGATGAAATGCTGAAATGTCATCTAATTCAGCTCGTGGCACGGATGGGGCGGAAAACAAGAACATATCTGAGAATCTTGTAGCATTCGGTAATATCAGTTGCCTTCCAAGTAGAGAGTAAAGACATCGAAATAGCATTCCGGTTTCACTGAGTCAAATGGCATGACTTCAGCTGTCTACAGCACAACAAAGCATAACTACAGAGAACTGAAAAGAGGAAAATGACTCGGAAAGGCGATTCAGACCAACAAGTTCACCCAGCGGTACAGTGAATAAGAACAGCATTCGACAGAGGTATGTTTCTTCGGTGGCAAATCTGAAACAGGAGATTTCAGCGAACTGAATTAACATTTAAACTTGAAATTCGTGTGAGGCAGTGTGTCCACAAATTACAGGACAAACCTCTCCAAGCCAGACTCTGTGCTGGAGACCTCAAGACCTCAAGAGGCTAAGTACGACTGGATGGTGCCTCCGGAGTGATTCGTGGTATTCCTCTGTGACAGAACTGCCACCCAAGAACCAAACAAGATAATTTGTTTATGAAACAATATCACCAGGTATTACAGAAAACTCGCAGACTGCAATTAGCAATTAAAACATCAAGCCTGGTTGGCGCTACGCGGCACTACACGGCGCTACGCGGCGCTACACGGCGTACTGCTCTCGTCGATGTTACTTCCCAGAATGCACTGTACCGCGCTGGCTCGAAGTATGGTAAGATGAGAAAAATAATTCGTTAGCTATAATGAGGATAGATCACCAACCATATTTAAATATCATCCTTCTCGGCTACTTTGATTAATAAAGAAGTTACCCTGTCTTAAGAAGAATAAAATATATTTCCCCGCTTTCGGCCCTATATCGTCGTTTGTGTCTTCAATTCATCACGTATTCAAAGTCGACAGAACCAAGCTCGACATCTTGATACTAATAGACTGATCATATCGCCATCTTGATATTTTGTAAACATGGCGCTTCCCTTCACAACCGTTTGGAAAGAGAGAACATTTATAGTATCCGCATAGATATATGCTCTGCACTAGATCGCACTCCAAACAGATTGAATTTTCTGATTATTTCGGGGGCGTAGTCGTCTCGGCCAATAGATAGGCTCCATATATTTGACCGACGCAGAGAAACGATATGTTGTCTCAACAACCCCATGTGCTCTTGTTAATTTCATGGGAGCGTCACCTAATGACGGTCGTGTGTTTCACTCATTTGAATACTCACCGCATAGCTAGTCAGAGCGAAATTTCTTAGCGTGGTTTTAAGCTCTATTCTATAACGCTTGCTGGCCATGTACGTCTGGTTACGTCATGACAACATCGAAAACTGCCCCAAAGTCTAGATACGTCATGATAACGACATTAACCCGAAGAAAAGATAGGCGGGTCAGTGTACGCCATGATGTATAGAACCATATTTCGGGTTCGGCGAAACAATTTAAAGGTTAATTTGGTTATTCCGTTTGATCACTAATTCAATGAAAGTTTCTTATACGTGTGATATAATGTTATAGCGGTGCTATTCCACATACCATGATTTTTTTTCAAGTATCTTCTAAAGAGTTTTGTTCTCTCAAGTAGTGTTCAAAACATTAAGGTTTTAAATGTATTTCATATATCACGAACAAATTTTGCCAAATATATGCCTAATTTCTGCAAACGTATTCGCGAACAATATCATCGTCAATACCTTTTACAGCAAAAGCCTATTCTCCGGAGGCAGCATCTTCACCAACACCCTGATCAGCGAATGTCTGCTTCAGCAGCCGCCTCACATCACAGGCCACACAGCTGCACATTCACCTAATCACAGACACCACACGCTGCTCAGTTCACATTTACTTTATCACATACACACCCCGTACTTCTTACTTCACAATCACCTCATCACACACACCCGTACTCCTTACCTCACATTCACCTCATCATAAACAACCCGTACTCCTTACTTCACATTCACCTCATCATAAACAACCCGTACTTCTTACTTCACATTCACCTCATCACACACCCCGTACTTCTTTCTTCACATTCACATCATCACACACCCCGTACTCCTTACTTCACAATAACCTCATCACACACAACCCGTACTCCTTACTTCACATTCACCTCATCACACACAACCCGTACTCCTTACTTCACATTCACCTCATCACACACAACCCGTACTTCTTACTTCACATTCATCTCATCACACAACCCGTACTTCTTACTTCACATTCACCTCATCACACACCCCGTACTTCTTACTTCACATTCACATCATCACACACAACCCGTACTTCTTACTTCACAATCACCTCATCACACACAACCCGTACTCCTTACTTCACATTCACCTCATCACACACACCCCGTATTCCTTACTTCACATTCATCTCATCACACAACCCGTACTTCTTACTTCATAATCACCTCATCACACACACCGTACTTCTTACCTCACATTCACCTCATCATACACAACCCGTACTCCTCACTTCACATTTACCTCACGACATACCCCCCACGCAACACACTTCACATTATCCACATTACATCCGACACTAATTTGTCTCATGTGTGCTTGATCCCGACCATACAGGTCCGTGCCAGCATTATTATTAATTATTTATCATTGCGCTGTTCTGGCAGGCTTATGTGTCGTTCGTCTCTGCGCTCCCGTAGATTCGCGAAGGCTACCCCCAACGGCGATCCCGTGAAGGGTTAAGTCAACAATCTTTGTAACAACGAGACATTGACACCCACAAAGAGGCTCGGCTAGACTACACCCTGACTACCCACAATGCAAATGCCAACTCCCAGATACACCAATGCACTGCAAAGCTT
The DNA here is from genome assembly GCA_034190875.2 of Urechis unicinctus. Lineage (NCBI taxonomy): Eukaryota > Metazoa > Annelida > Polychaeta > Xenopneusta > Urechidae > Urechis > Urechis unicinctus. The sequence goes on from CM067356.1 coordinate 29,398,533, forward strand.
GGCAATGAGCCCAGGAGGAAGTTCTTTCGCAGATAACCTCTTTCTGCAAATAAAGGTTTTGCTCGATTTATTAGCTAGACACTCGAGCACCTGTTTCTGATCTGCACGAACCTTTACATAGATCCGTTATTACATAAGCCTAGAAGCACCCAAAATTAAACACTGCAGGTATCGTGGCTGTTTGTCGCATCATTTTCTTGTTAGTTCTTGGTCTTTACTAAGCCTGTTACTGGCTAGCATATGTAAATGTTCTTCACATGTGATTTGTAATTGACAGCGGTGTTACCGATATTTACATCCATGTCTGATTAGGCAAGCGGTCTGATATCGTATAGGGAAATAAAAATCATTTAATTTCCCAGACGAAGGCAACATCAAAGGTTAGCAGTCGAAAAAACTGATGCGGCATTCGATGCCACAACCATCCAAAATTATCCGCCATGTATTTTATTGCACGTTTTAATAGAAGAAAAACACCTAAATATACAGGATCCTAGAATATACACTTATCATAAATTATAACGATGGAAAAGTGATCACAGTTTGATATCAATAACAAACGTTGATATGTGACAAATTCACTTGTTACGCAATAACACCTTCCTTTCTGCCCAAAACGCGACGGTAGAGACATTTGCAACGTAAATCACAGTTTGTATAACCAAGCGGCTTCAAGCTCTCAACGGAATAACTCACTTCACCACACAAATCTCATACAATTATTAATGTCAATCACTATTCCAAGTCAAACCTTCGCAGCATCCCACTAAACATAACATTGCACCCCCACCCTTGTATTGTCCCTCTTTCTCCGAATCTACATCTCTGAATAGAACCTCACCTTGCACGATTGTTCCACCGAAAGAGCATGTTTCTTGACGTGGCCTAGTTCTGTGGAAGCAAAATCTGATCATTCTCATATCCCACTTCTAATAACTCATCCCACGATACATTAACTATCAATCTCATTCAGATGATATAAAGAAATCTTAATAGGAAATATAAGCTCAGTAACATCCATTGTTGTCTCTGGCACAGTAATCGATCAGAAACCCGGGCGCTCATGGCCCCCAGTTCGTTGTGAATGATCAAGTTTTAAAGCAATACACAAGGTTGCAATCGGAGAGCAGCCTCAGCCATCAAGCAGCATTTATCTGCAGAGCGTGCTATTCTACGCGTCCATCAAATGTACTTATGAGGGCCTTCGAGCGAATGTTGTCACATATATTGCTCAGAATAATCCACACTGAATTGATGACAAATCTTGTGCCATATTGAGTGGGTTTGCATTAAGCTAACCGTTAACTCCTCATTGAGGATCGAAATAGTTCGCAGAAAACTACTCATTATGGCGTATGGCAAAGCTTTGAGAATATGTTCGTTATACCTAAAGACTATTATTAAGCACCATTGCAAGGCAAATCGTATTCAATTACACGACAGTGAATAAAACTCGCAATCTTACAAGAATATCCACCCTTTTTGTGGGGGTACCCTTAATGTATTTTTAAAAGCACGGCTTGGTATTTAAAAAATCTAAGCACATTTATTTGCACGGTGGAACCTGGGTTTTCTTCCTTAAACAAGATAGAAGACTGGCTTGTCACTCGACTCCGTTTTACCTGATGGCGGAAACGGAAATGCGGATGGGGTGAACTTGTCTGGGGGTCTATCGGGTATCAGCAAACCATCACCCTCGCCATTTGAAGATGTTACGGCGGATTTCTGGTCCCTTGTTTGATCCCCCTCGGTACCGTCATCCATTGACGTGGCTGATGTGATTCTGTAAAATGACCGCGAGTCGTTAAGTTGTGACACGGAGCTGCGGCTGAGGGAGGTGAAGGAAGTGGACAATGATGACGTCACAGAACTCAAATACTTAGCGACGAGCGAAGGTTTACTTGGATAAACCGGAGATATGCTAGATGGCGATTGTGGAGAGCCCATGTCCCAATATACCGCCACGGAACACGAAGCAGAGGAAGGGGTGAATTGGCTATCAGCAGGGGACAATGGGGTAAGTGGCGAGCAAGATGGTGTCGAATCTCTCTTGTACTGCGTTTCGTCACGTGCTCGCGACCCGCAGGGATGGATGAAGGAATCTTCGATGTAGCCGCTTTCGTCTGGTTTATAATACGGAGTTATCGACTCCTGGCTGGAACGTGACCCGAGTGAATAGGAACGCTGGGCTGCTTCGTCAAGGTCGCTGTTCATTGCCAAGTGCATCAAATTTAAGTTGAAATTAACGCTGTCCATAACGAGATTGGACACGCCCTTCTGGCGTCTAGAATGACTTCTTTTAGGAGATGTCTGTTCTTTTCTGTTAGAAGATTTGGCGCGCGCAGATTGTCTATCTCGATGACATCGTTGAGGATGGTCACGTGGTCTTCTCTTGCGATTTCGTTCGTATGCCCTGGCGTCGGAAAGAACGCCGGGGGCGGTTTTGATGTGGGTCACGCGACCCTCAGTACGTCGAGCAGACGATTTCCCTTGCGACGATCCTGACGATGTTTGCCGATCAAAGACTTGATGTCGAGGACGCGTTCTGCGTGTCAATTCACACATACAAGCATAAGAATCATTTTCCGAAGGCATCACCAACGGTGGAACGCGCTTCTTCGCTCTGACAGATCGTTTTGTTTCCTTAATATCCCCATGATAAACCATTGGTGATGTGATTGGTTGGCTTTTGATGGAATGTCGACTAGAATCGCTGCGTTGTCTATAAACACGCACATTTGACACACAAGATACGTCGGAATCAACGCCTCTAGTATCTACAAGACTGGATTGACGAAACAAATCTCGCTGATTTTGCTGATGAATGAGTAGCGATTGTCTCCTCTGCATATCTGTTTCACTCTCTGTACTCAAGACGCGAACCAACACTTTACGGTGAGGATATTTGGGTGAAAACGCATTTTGTAAAATCCCATCGGCTTCTCTTATATCCTCGTTCCACCAGTGCGTTATCTTGATACAAATACCCATGAATAGAGCCAAACAGGCGACTAGGGGTAATACAACGAGGTTAGCTTGTGAGTCATTATGAAGCCTTCGTTCAACAGGAGCCAAGGGAATGTACTTGTAAAATACAAACGTCTGATTGCTGTCATTAGACGGTGCCATCGAGGAGTATGATAGTGTCGTCTGCTTATACCCTGGACGCCCCGCGGAATGACGTCATGGTTTCCACGAATGCGTCATTTATATGAGTCACTTGGCAGCGCTTCATGGCAGCTTGTTACATTTCAACTGAGACACCTTATTGTCATAGCAACACAATTTATTATCTGCAGCTTTGATATTCTGACGGCGGTGACAGCAAAATCTGAAGCGTTTCGACATCACGTGATGAAAAGTATCAAAATTGTAAATGTCAGGATGCACTATGCCTTGATTAAATCGCCGTTCACCCAGCAGCATCACCCAAATTAAGCCGGCTGGCCTTCTGTCGGTTTACCCTGGCGAGTCTGCGAGCTGCGTCCCCTAATAAGACTAGTAGAAAGACCGATGCTGGGCGAGGGTAGGTTCGCAGGCGAGAGGGTTTCCAGGGTCGCTTATAGCTCTCCAGGCACGTCAACCTGTGGACCCTCTACAGATGCCCTCCAACACGAATGCCAATCTGTAAGCCGAACTTTGCCAAGTTAGCGCGGTCGGTTGATGATTTA